>OY856412.1:382040456-382640456 GCA_963693085.1 Alisma plantago-aquatica
AAACAATCTCCTTCTACTGATAAAGAAAAGCAAGAGATGGCTCACATACCTTACTCTTCTATAATAGGAAGTCTTATGTATGCTATGGTGTGCACTAAGCATGATATTTCACATGCAGTTGGTGTGACTAGTAGATTTTTATATGATCATGGTAAGGAGCCTTGGAATGTTGTTAAATGGATACTCAAATATTTGAGAGGTAGGTCTAGTTCTTTTTTATGCTTTAGAAGGGAACCACCAGTTCTTACAAGTTTCATAGATACAAATTTTGCAGATGATCTTGATCACAGGATGTCTACCTTAGGTTTTCTGTTCACTTTTATAGGGGGAAATATTAGTTGGAAGTCTAAACTATAAAAGTGTGTTTCTTTATCTAGTACTGAGTTAGAATATATCACAACTCATGAAGTTGGGATAGAAATTGTTTGGCTCAAATATTTCTTACAAGAATTGGGTTTGACACAGGATGATCATGTTATCTACTGTGAAAGTCAGAGTGCCATGGACTTGAGTAAGAACTCTTCTTTTTACTCCAGGACAAAGCATATTGATATGAAATAGCATTGGTTGTGTGAAGCTATTAGAAAAGACTAGGTGAAGCTGAAGAAAGTTGACACAAACAACAATCTTTTGGTTGTATGTAGCTATTAGTGAAGACCAGTTGAAGGTGAAGAAGATTGACACCAACAACAATCTTTCTAACATGCTGAGAAAGGCAATTCCTACAAAGAAGCTTGCTACTTATAAGGAGCTCACCGAATTGGACACCAACTGAGGATTCATGAGGATAGTCTCCCCATTGGACTGGAGGGGGATATTGTTAGGCCAACGACCCTTGTTATCTAGCCCATTTGTGGGTTGCCCATTAGGGTTGTATTTTTATCATGACGATAAGGTTATAAAATAACCCACCATAACAACAAAGAACAATAACGATCTGCAAGCCAGTAGCTAAGCCGCCATCTTTCCTATTCTATAATTGGTCGATACATAGAAGCCAAGGAATAAAGAAAGGAAGGGGAAGAAGAAAAGGAAGGAGGGCTTTGTTGTTCCAATTCTCTTATGTGATCTCTGCTAGCGACTTCTCCACCATCAATTTTGTTCTTGTTCCACTCGGGCATTATCTGCAAGGGGTTTTTTTCCGAAGCCTTTTGGTGTGGTGACGCACCAAGTTGGTAAATCTATATCTCTTCCTCAAATTTTGGGTCTAATCTTGAAATGAACTTGTAATCTATTGATTAGTGGATATCTCCACTAGGCTATGACCCCTTGGTTTTTCCGTCACACATTATGGGGATTTTCTACATAAAACTTAGTGTTCTCTGTTGTTTCTTATTTATGTTTATTTCTATCTTGTAGTTACATATGGATCTGGTCTATTACATTGTTGCACTACGCTACACATATTAGATATTGTGTTCTTAGTCCACATATATAGGTTCTTCCACTTCATCTATTTGGCCTACGACAACCCCTTTAATAACCAACGAGACTAGAGAAATACGTGGAGAAAACTACACAAAGGACATATTATTGGACGAGATGATAAGTGTCACTAAACAAAAAATAAAAATTCTAGAAGGGACGAATGAGAAACATACTTGTGAGATGGAGAGGAGGGATGAGCTCTGCAGATGATGACAAACTAGAGATGGATATGCGCCTGAAGAGACACTTTAGATGTAGATAAGAGAATGATGGGAACATTGCAGCCTGATGTTGAAGAGTGATGAGTCTAAAGATTGACAGATTAGTTGTAGAGCAGAGGGGAACCCAGAGTGGGGAGTGTGATACTAAAGCGTCCAATGATTAATGGAGATATATGACTAGGATGGAAATGAGTATTGGTGCTTAGATTGAGAAAATAGTAAATGATTGCGGACATCCTAGCACTAATTACAATGTAGTATAATTAAGTTGATAAGTATTTACAGTCGAATATAAGTGGCAGAGTTAGGATTAGGTGAGTCTCATGCCTCACGAAGATTTCATTTATCTTGGATGTGTAATGTTTTCCTTACAAATATAATTGCTTCTGTAAGTGAGCTTCTTACGAAAGTATCTTTAACTTCTAAGTAGATGTAGTCGCAAAACCCCACATTGTTGAGATGATAGTAGATGGGGTCGGGTGTAACCATTTAACAAGCTAGCAGCAAAGTCCATTTCTGGGTTGTGAGCCCTTCGTAGACAATTCCATGGGATGCCCATGTCGATGATCTCCCATTCTTCACAAAAACCATGGTCAATCTTGGTTAAAGATGCCAAAGGCTTGGGGCCCACTTGCTCCTTTTATCTGGAAAGCAGCTGATCCAGAGGACCAAAGAAAGAAAAAGAAGCCAAAGTGTGCTTCTTAACC
Organism: Alisma plantago-aquatica; assembly: GCA_963693085.1. Classification (NCBI taxonomy): domain Eukaryota; kingdom Viridiplantae; phylum Streptophyta; class Magnoliopsida; order Alismatales; family Alismataceae; genus Alisma; species Alisma plantago-aquatica. The sequence continues at coordinate 382,042,813 of OY856412.1, forward strand.
CAATTTACTCAACATCTGTCTAAGGTACATTTTAATCGTCCTAGACCTGGTGATGCTTAATTAGCTTCTTAACATTATTTATAAAACTCTTAGTGCATACTTTCCTTTTTGTATTTCCATTGTCATCTTTGTTGCATTTAGTATGGCTAGTAGCTCAACTTCAAGCCTTCAACGGTTCAGTGTATTTACTTTCCAAGCTCTTTTAATTAGGAAGGTACATGTTTGTGTCGTGCTATGTAGAAGACAATCTATTCCTCTACATGTGGCCATTTAGCTGCATCCACATTTTGATTGTGTCAAGGATAATGGTCTCAGTTCATGTGATGCATGTCAGATAGGAAAGCAATGATGGGTTTCTTTCAAGATAAGATAAAAGGTGAAGTCACAACTTCTATAGCTGGTTCATTCGGATGCATGTGGTCCATTTGAGGTAGCTTCATTGGGTAAAAATAGCTATTTTTTCACATTCATTAGTGATGCATCTAGGAAGGTGTGGACCTACTTGCTAAAGACTAAGGATCAAGTCTTTTCATGTTTTTAAAAAATTTCATGCCATGGTGGAGCGGGAGATAAAGAAAAACCTGAAGAGTCTCTGCATAGACAATGGAGGCGAGTACACATCTAGTGAGTTCCAGGATTATTGCATGTAGCATAGAATACAAAATGAAAGGATAGAGCTTGACATACCACAACATAATGGTATAGCTGAGAGGATGAACTGTACCATAGTGGAGAAAGTTAGATGCATGTTGAAGACTACAAAGTTGCCAAAGACATTCTAGGGTGAGGCAGTGTGTACTTCCAACTATCTGATTACTCGATCTTCATAAGTTCCTTTGGGGTTTGATATACAGGATAAGGTATGTACATGCAAGGATGCATCCTATGCTCATCTGCAAGTATTTGGGAGCAAGACTTATGCAAACGTTCCAAATGAAAAAGAGGTAAAAGTTGGATGATAAATCCATATCATGTATCTTTCTTGGATATGGAGATCAGTAGTTTTGATACATGTTATGGGACCCTGTGAAAAAAACCATGACCAAACACAAAGATGTGACATTTTGTGAAAATCAGATAGTTACACAACCTAAGAGTGATGATGTAGATGCTACAGGATCATGTGAAAGTTCATCTGATGATGAGTATGAGGATGCTTCAACTTCTTCATAGGTGCAATCTTTAGATGATGAAGAAGAGAAGTAAGACCATCCTAAGAAGCAAAGTGATAGTACATCAAATGTTCCAGTTCCAGATGCACAAATGAGTGATTCAAACTCACTGTCAGAGACTTCTGGGCAGGGGGGGTAAGATAATCACTAGACAGAGTCCTCAGAGCAGTAGTTGAGGAGGTCTGATAGATTTTGTCATCCTTCATCTAGATATCTGACATCTCAGTGTATTCTTATTACTGATTAGGGGAAGCCAGATACTTATCATGAGGCACAAACTTATAGAGATAAAGCGCAGTGGCATCAGGCGATGCACTAGGAGATGTCTTCTTTGCAGAAGAATGATACCTATGGGCTTTTGGATCTTCCCAAGGGTCAAAAAGTACTAAAGAACAAGTGGGTCTATATGATATAGAGAGATGACAAAAGTAAGGATATCAAATACAGATCCAGACTAATTAACAAGGGCTTTGGTCAAAGACTAGGGGTGGATTTTGGTGAGTGATTTTATCTTGTTGAAAAGATGACTTCTATAAGATTAGTTCTAGGCTTGGTTTCTAACCTCGATCTAGAGATTGAGAAGATGGATGTGAAGATGACATTTCTTCATGGTGACCTAGATGAGGATATCTACATGGAGTAAAAAGAAGGTTTTCAGGTGAAGGGGAAAAAGCACTTCATTTGTGGATTAAAAAAGAGCTTGTATGGCTTAAAACAAGCTCCCAGGTAGTGGTACAAGAAGTTTGATGCTTTCATGCATAGTCATGAGTACTAGAAGACAAGTACATATCCATGTGTTCACGACAGGAGGTTTCATAATGGATAATTTATTATTCTGCTACTCTATGTGGATGACATGTTGATAGTGGGACAAGATGTCAGGTTTGATCAAGAAACTAAAGATAGAGATTTCCATAGCCTTTGAGATGAAGGATTTGTGATCAGCACGGCAGATTTTGGGAACAGATCACATGCGATAGGAAACAATGCAGGTTGTGGTTATCACAAAAAAGTTATGTTGAATGGATTCTTGAACAATTCAACAGGAGTAAAGCTAAAGTCGTGAGTACTCCACTATCAGGTCACTTCAGGCTAAGTAAGAAGTCATGCCCGTCTATGGATGAGAAGAAGGATGAGATGGTCAGGATTCCCTACTCTTCTACTATGGGTTGTTTGATGTACATAGTGGTGTGTACTCATTCGGATATTTCTCACATGGTTGGCTTTGTGAGAAAGTTTCTCTCAAATCTTAGAAAAGATCTCTGGGAGGTAGTCAAGTGGATCTTCAAATACTTACATGACATGTGCAACACATGTTTGATGTTTGGTGATTCTAACCTAGTTCTAAAGGGCTTCGTTGATGATGACATGGAAGGTGATATTGATCACAGGAAGTCTACCTCTGTGTACATTTTCACTTTTATAGAGGGAGCCATATCTTGGCAATCTAGGTTACAAAATTGTGTTGCACTTTCTAAGACAGAGGCAAAGTACATTGCAATAGCGGAACCAAGAAAACAAATACTCTGGATTGTGAGATTTCTATGGGAGCTGGGCATGAATCAGGTTGACCCAATTACTTTTTGTGATAGTTAGAGTGTTATTGACTTGAGAAAGAGCACAATGCATCATGTACAAATAAAGCACATTGATGTGAGATATCATTGGCTTCATGATGTGATTGATAAAATGTTACTAACTCTAAAGAAGATCCATACTGAGAAGATTGATTTTCATATTATGACCAAAGTGGTGGCATAAGACAAGCTGGAGATCTGTAAAGAGTTGTACAACATACATTCCCACTGATGATTCTCTGACCATGTCTCCCTCATGGGACAGAAGGGGAGATTGTTGGGAAAGGAATAGAACTCTAGACCATGACCTAGTTGGATTTGGACTTGAGTAGGAGTTGTCTTGTGCTACTAATCCTATTAGGAGTCAAATCTAAAAGGGAACGAAGATTATTTCCTATGTGTAACATGGAGTTGGACTCAGAGTTGGATAAGGATTCTTAGTTGCATCCACATGCCATGGAGGCCTATAAATAGACGCATTGGGGGGAAGTGAGATCATCCTTCTAGATGCTTATTGTTGCCTTCTATGATAGAAGAGATGGAGAATAAGAACAACTGGAGGAGCTCTCTTGGTTGAATAATAGAGGGTCATCAACTTTTCCTTGAAGCAAAGTAACGACTAATAGTCACTGACACATCGGGTGCACTAATAGAGCAGCTCTTTTAGTTGATAAGAGAGGTCCAATGACTTTGCCTTCAAGCAAAGTAGCGGTTGGCAGTTACAGACATAGTATTGCCATATCGGCAACAGTCCAACCTAGTCAGTGGCCAAATCTTCATCAAGTAGTCCCCAACAATGACATTGGCCTCGTGAGGATATCAAATAAAGATGGAGGTTTTTACACATTAGGTGTGATTATCTTCTTCCTCATCTTTATTCTCATGTGGGGAGGATTACATGCATTTAAGGGTAATTAAATTCGGGAAGTGTGAGTTGTGATCTTAATTACATAGTACTTGTTGGCCGATATTACCCCGTGATTTTTCGCTCTGTGTCTTGGGAAGAGTTTTCCACATTAAATCTGGTATTTCTTCTTTGGGTTATACGGTTGTCAGTAATGCTTTCGTAATAAGTTTTCGCCACATTCGGGACCGTATCTGTACAACATCTCCAACAAATCTTTCACATCTTCCATCTTCCATCATATTCTTTTCGGATCATTCTAAATTTGTTGTAAGCTTATCATGTTGCAATGTCAATAGGAACAACTTCACTTTCTTGGAAACATTAAGCTTCCATATGATGCTCTATTTGGTAGGAGTTTCTTCCAACTACTTTTAGCAAACCATTTGTAAGATGAACTCACTGTGAACCCCCACCTTGATTCCGTTTCCACAGAAGTGCATTGTCTCCCGATGTGCTTAGTGGTGGGCATTGGTCTAGTATGATGTATGCACTATTCTCTTCAAACCAATATCTGGTGAAACGTTCTTTCCATCCACCATTGTCTAGTACCATGTTGCTAACCTTAAGATTTTTCAGTTCTAACAATAGTTCCATGTCAGCCTTGATTTCAATTTTCTTCCCTTAAACTCCATGATGCATATCAGACTCATGTATTTTCTCCAATCATAATACACGTCATTGTATTCTTATTCATCTTCAAGTGGCTATTGTATAGACCTCCATACCATAGAACCATTTCCCTTTCCCGATATCAGAGTGCATTGATGCTCACAAAGTGTGTTTATAAAATCTCAACAGGTCTTAGTCAGAGCATTGTTCATGTGCCCCAATCACATCCTTCATCCCTTGTTCATTCCTTAGTGGAACTATTATGGCCCATGCAACCTGGATATAGCTATGTTTATACGGGTCACCTCCCTCTATAAAACTTCTCACCAACGTATGTATATCTTCACACACCGAAGTTCGTATACACGATGTCAGCATATTGTAGACCCATATTATCTTTAGCTTATTTCTCTGTTTGTTGAGTTTCTATTTGGCTAATGTCTATATGTAACATCATTAAAACAGAGTGTTGGTACATGCAACATGTGAGTTGTTTTGAGAGTAACATCTGCTTGAGGAATATTAATATGTTCGGTTGGATGGAGCTTTTGCATGATTACTGAGAAGTTTATGGGTTACTTTTATTCTTGTCTTTCGATAGATTTCATAATATTTAAGTTGTTTTACATTGTGTTAGATTAAATCTGGAACAGCTCGTCACTCATATGAAAAATAAGTTTGAAGACACTCTTATTGTTTTTTTCATCAACATTGCACCTTACTGGGGAAATACTAGTGGTTTGGGAGTGCAAGTTGCACCCTATTATTCTACAACACTTACTCAATACTTGATTTAGTCCATGGAGGCAATTGCAAAGCTCGATATTAATACTAGTACTGTCATTTTATATGCTAAGTCTACGATTAGCATAGATGTACACAATCGATGTGGCTTGGTAATTTTAATTTGAATCTATATGTAACCTCAATGATATCATGTTGTTTCTCATATGCTTGATTAAAAAAGTTGGGTTCAAGAGGAAGCTCAAACAAGACCAAGAAGACTAGTAGATCTAGTAAAAAGGAACATTGTCATGCGCTTAAGAAGGCAAGGTTGAATGCCCCAGACCAGAGTGGTAATTTACTACAATAATTAGCACCACAGTGGTAATTTACTACAATAAATGAAATTCATATAAAGCTACAAGAATTAGCACTAGAGTGGTAATTTACTACAATAAATGAGATTCATAATTATACATTTTGTAATGTTGTACATTACTTAATTTGTCATGGTGACGAAATAGAATTGTGATTTTAATAGAAAAAGTTTTGTTAATGTCAAGCTTTTAGTTGTATTCATGGACGATGTAGCGATTCTTTGTGCCATGAAATGGGTACAACATGTATATATACATGTTGGGCAAGCTTGTCACCTATTATTTGATGGGTAACACCATTTTCCATACCTTACAAAAAAGGGTGACAATAGTACGTGTAGTTTTCTTCTAGAGGAAAAAGGCTTATAGTCCACAAATATTACTGTGGACTATGCTTCATAATCCATGGTTTTAACCGTGGAGTATAAAATGACCGTGGACTATTACCGTAGAGTAAGTAGTCGTAGACTATTCTTCATATTCCACGGACAAACCCATGGACTATTATAAAACGTGGACTATTTGTATTTTTGTATTTTAGATTAAAAATCATATAATCCACTATGATAACCATGGACTATTATTCATTTATTATTAAATTAGATTTTACGGTCCATGGTGAAAAGTTGTGGTCTATTTGTAATAAAATCATAGAGAGACAACTATTTGAAGCACAATTCAGATATCAATCAATCCATATGAACACTGATAACCCACCACATGTGGATAATGTGTGAAGCATTACTTAGATCAATTCCATACTCATTCATAAAGCACTCATGTCAAATCACGATCTCTATCAATTAAAAACAAATTATATGCAATGAGTTTTTCATATATAATAGTTAAAAAGTACAAGGGCACGTACTGGTTCAATATCTGATCATTACAATTTATGACCACAACATTGCATATTATATCTCCTTAAACACATCTACTTTTTTCATCTAAAGACTAGATTGAGTACAATATTTTACAATCTTAACAACCATATGAGACTAAATCCCACGAATAGGATCTATGAAGGATGTAACATGAGACCTTGATCTTTGTTAACTTTGTACACTCAGATGTTGTGACTTTGAATCCAGATGACGTCGACAAAACAAAACTCATCATCCTGCAATAATAGAATGTCCCATATGGTCATAAAATTTGAAAATATGGTACTAAATGACTTTACAATATTGATTGTGGAATATAATTTATAAACCTCTACTGTAACAATCTTTTCATGTAAAATTCAAAATTACTAAGCTAAGCCATGTTTTGTCACTAAGTTGGCAACATATAATCAATTATGCAACAAATGAAAGAGATTGAATAATAGTTGTATGCATCTTACCATAGTGACACAAAATCATTTCTGCATTACTTTCTAGGGGAAATACCCTGATACTCTACGGCATCATACTCCTCATGTTCGCTTAGACTTCCAACATATAATCTTTGTGTATTCTCATGCTCCTTCTTACTGGTAGAGTTTCATATGACTTCCTCAAGGAGCAATGGATGTAAATCCGTATGGTGTTTTGTCAGCAATCTGAAACACATGGGTCGATGTTTAGATTTTTTGAAAGTTGATGTTCTCCCTACTACACTCCAGGACAGTATAGTTGTACTAGCAGTAGCAGGGTTTGATGGTAATTGGCAATTGCTCTTGTTGTTCATAGTCAAGAGGGTTATTAATTTTGATCGCTATCTTCAACATTAGTAACAAGTGATAGGAGATGTTCACAAGTGATCATGGTCTGGTTGCAATCTCGTTTATATTGTAAGGTATACATACTGATATGACGTACATAATAAACTGAATATTTGTAAGATTCCAATATAAACGCTTCTCAAAACAATGCTATAGACAATATAAAGTTGTAGTGTGAAACACTAAAATGTAGGTTTCTCAAGGATATATTTTACATAAAGTAATGTAGTGCAACTTCTGAGAAACATGTTCATCAAGTGTATATATATTTTAATATAAAAACATAGACAATATGTTAAGCAAATGCGCAACAGCATGCCTGTAGGTATGTGTTTCTATACACGCCTAATTCCTTACAACGTGTGGATCATGGTATATATTTAACTTGTTTGGAGGACAGAAAAGATCCCTACTGCATTGTATCAGACTTTCTTTCAAAGTATTCATCTTAATTTTCATTAGTTTGTCTTCATTTGGGTTCTGTAATGGCCATTAGTATCATATTCAACAGTTAGAATTACCATTGACACAGTGGAAAACATGGAAATTGTTGCAGCTGTAGTAAAATTGAAACATCGAGAAGTATAGCTACATGTTCTTGCTATTTGTAATATTACTAAACGAGCCATACATAATGAATAACGAAGTAGTAATCAAGAAACAACAAATATACATTATACAGCTAAATTAGCCACCCACAACAGACCAATATTAGACATATAAAACTATTTTTCTGATTGTGGTAATAAATTGTTTGTCATATGGGGCAGTAGAAGGTTGGTTCCCAGCCATTTTCTACGTTTCACCAACATTAGCATGCACAGGTCGCAAAAATAACTGCTCCAGTTGTTTATTAATCGTATTAATCAATGATCTGCGGTAGTGCGGTGGTCCATGGATGCTAACAATGCATTAGGGGTGAGGAAACTGTGGAAACCGACTGCTCTGATTGCTTACTGAAGTATTAATCAATGATCTATGGGATGCTAATATTAACGATTGGCGGTGATGCATTGTAGTAGAATTGTGGAAACTGACAGTTTGTAGAATGCTCAATCCCATGCGTTCACTGCATGGTTCTCGCATGCTACTGGTGAGCAAGGGAATACTATGTTAACAGATTGGATCCATCAACGTCGATTCAGAAGGGCAAGGGTTGGTCGGTTTGATCAGCTCACAAGTTGCAGCTTGATTTCACAAAAAAGATTACCGGTGTACATAGATGGTTTGAGCGAGGGAGGCAATGCAAGAGAATGAGAGAAAGAGAGAAGATTCAGACAGATAAAGAATATAACCGAGTAGTCAATGTGCACGATCGCATGAGAAAGCGGGACCGCCAACCGTCCGCATAGTCCGTAATTACTCACCGTCCGCATTAGATCACTCCCCTATATATATATATATATATATATATATATATATATATATATATATATATATATATATATATATATATATATATATATATATATATATATATATATATATCAACCATGTTCTCCATATTTTTATCTCTAGTTGACATAGATGTTGATGCATGGAGCAGGTGCCTCTATCACCAATGCATGATACAAGCAACAATACGGATTGTCATGGATATAATCAGAGTAATAGACATGTTGTATGATCACTCGTGAAATTTTTTGATCTACCATTTGAAACATGAAGTAATAGACACTAGAAACGTCCAAAATAGATATGAAATAAGTTCCTCTATTAAAAAGTTTGGAATTATAAAATTTAAAGAAGGTATGTTGTATAATCACTCAAGATAAAATTATGCTAGGGAATTAGGAAGCAATAAAATTAGATATCAAAGAGAGAGATAGTGGTCAATACTTAGTTAAATGGATTTGGTGGGCCAATTCATGATTATGCACTTCTTGTTTTCCTTGAGCATAGACATATATACGCCACTATCATTTCACAACTTGGTGATGAAAAGGGTCTCCTATTTGATGAGAAAGTGGTCATGGTCAGAAGTTGGGTAAGTTTGAGAGTTCTAAGTAAAACATTATAAAGTGTAGCACACGATATAGTATATATGTGCGTAAGGGGTAAGTCCATTAAAAATTTTGGCATGGTTATCGATCATATGAGAACCCAAGTAAGAAAGGAGACATAAGAGAGAAATTTAGAGAAAATGAGGGTAGATTAGCGATTAGAAGAAAAAAATTAAAAAGTACGTGAGATAGGACACAAGTCATCCTCTTAAGAGTGGGAGCTCATTGTTGTTAAGAGAGGGAAAAACTATCAGTATCAATCAATCACGCCTGTGAGAAATGTTCGTTGGAGGTATGTGTCCAAACAACAGTCCATCAAGTAATGGTTTTTGGTAGTGAGTTCCTACATTCGAACCAAATCAACTTTTAACCTAAGTGGAGAGGAAGGTTGTTATTGAAGAAGTTAGTATCTGTGAGAACAAGTGTCCATCAAAATGAAAGATTGAAACTAAAAAGTATAAATGTATATCCTACTTAACAAGTAATAAGAAAATGATATCCAAAAATAATTAAAAGCTTGAACTAATTTAGATAAATAGTTAACCAAAAAAACATCACAAGTCATTGAATGAAAGTAGGAGTTGAAAAGGCCTAAAGCACTAAACGATCTTGGTTGACTATGCATTTGTTTTTAAGTTCTAGTATGGTTGAATATACATCTCCAGTTGAGAACAAAAAACATTATATACATGTAGCAACTGTTTATAGTTACAATTCAGAATTTAATCAAAATAAATCAAGAAAAGGAGCAACAGAGAGATGTGACATTGAAATACACAAATAAAAAATTGATGTTTTTAACCATAAATAGCTCCATGTAATAAAGAAAAAAGCCTCTGCTTTATTTATTTTATTTTTATGTCGACCAACACTCCATTTTGGTTTACTTGGATCATGCCCATCCACATTACAGAATTTAAGAACCTGGAGCAAAGCAAATAATAGATGTGTACACTTCCAACTACAACTTATTCAATAAAAGAGGTAGCACTGTGATACTTCCAAACATAAATGCACCAATTCAAGATCAAACATATAATCCATTTATAGTTCAAAAAGTAACAATTTCAGGTACTTGCAAAATTACTGTGACACGCAATGCAGGTTACATTGCGTGAATTTGACAGTTCAAGGATTCACGGAAAATCAAACTAAATCAAAGGGAGATGTCGAATGTGAAAACATGTACTTTCGTAAAGCATGGTGAACATGTGTACAGAGTTGTCATCTACTTAGCATTCATTTAGCAGGATGATGATTAACTGATTCATTTCATTCAGTGGTCAATTAAAAAACAATTAACACTACTACACACGGTGGTGTAAAGTCACGCTTTATTTTTTACGGATGGGTCTGCGTGATAAATTTTCACGGGTAGTCGGTACACTTTCTAATTTCTAATTTCCGTTTGTTAAGAGAAATCGTGGAAAACGTCTCTTCCCTCTTTTCTCTCATCTCTCCTCCCCGTTCGGCGCGCACCCTCCCCCCTACCACCCCTCTTTCCTAACTTTCTTCTGAAGCCGCCTCCTCCTACCGCCTCGATCTCTTTATCAATTTCTTCCGAATTGGGCGCCATGCAGTCACGATTCGAGTGCTATTCCGTGACCACCCCACCCACCGTAAAATCCTCTCCCATGACTTCCATCTCCCGCTCAGCGATAAAACTATCCTGGTCAATCAGGTCTTCCTCCCAAATCGCAAATCCCACGCCTCTTACCGGTTTCCTGATGAACACTGGCCGAGTACTCTTCCAAAACATTTTCTATCAAATTCTGTGGCGGCTCCTTTCGTCCATCACGACGCTCTGCTAGTTGGGTTTCTTCGGTCAGCCTGTCCATGGATTCTTGCAATCGACCGGAAGAGTACGGACAGTGACGCTAGGTCGTCATTCATTCTGACAACACGACGGTATGTCCCCTCTCCCAAATTTAATCATTCCCCGTACCTCACTACCCTTTGGTATATGTATGGTACATTGGTGACTATAGATTTTAATTGATTCGACTCCACCTTGCCCTGGTTTCCTGTGGCCTCCCCCCTCCTTTGCTTTAGCTACAACGTACTAATATCACCAGTCTCAAGGATGTGTCTCCCGACTGGCGACGAAGTTCCTTGGTTATATTTGTTATTGGTAATTATTGTGTTCCATCTGACAGTATTAACATGTTTGTCTGGTACAATTGTTCATTCCTGTAATGTTTGCAGTCTGCTACAACCATTGATTATGGCAACTTTACAATATATTGTAGCTATTAATTTCAGCTACCTACCAGATACGTTGCAGTTGTTCCTTTTGCAACTGACAATTTTTCATTTCAATTTTTGTCAACGTGATTGACATCTACATAGTGGTAGAAATTCTGCTTACAAATAAAGAAGTAACAAGCATAATGATCCCTTCAATTAGTGAGTATTATCGTGAGGGAAACTTTAATGTCCACTGCATGTTTGATATTATGCCATATCTGCTAACATTAATGTTAATCTTAGCACCAAAAAGTTCAATGATCCTAAAATAGAGCTCATGGTTAGAGTGAAACTAAAGATCGTGACTGGTATTCTCTATGTTGCAATCGATGATATCAAGGGTGGTTACTGATCTGTGATGTACTTGGCTAGAATCTCCATGACTATCTTTTTCGTTACCATGTTAATTAGCTATTGTTATTTGGTGTATATGCTAGATGTTCAAAGCTGTTTGAAACTACGTGATTCAATTTGCATGCTAACCAATGACGGTTGTCAATTGTTCTTTATTTATGAATTTTGGAATGATAAAATCTGGACAAAAAATAGTTTTTTTAAGTCAGATGAAGTAACCATACATATAATTCACCCTACACCCATCATGCACTTCATCCAAACGTTGAACAAAAACTCAAGATACAATCCTCCATGTATACCTACCCATCATGTTCTAGCGCGCTTCCCATCCTAATACTTTCTACAAACCAAACATGGCATAATTGCAAAGGCCAACATGCCTTTTGTGTCAATTCTTACTAGACTAATAAACTATCTGCCAACGACAGATTCAGTTATTTGGCACAATACAATTGACAAGCTTTCTTCTTTTTGTTATCTTGTCGTGCTGTCACACTATAATATTTTTATTGTGAATTCTTGTCATGTTGTTGGGTCAAGCTTGCTTCTATCTGCCACATGTGGTGCTTGCACGTGGAACACATTTTAGATCTATTATCTTTTATGTTTGACTGTTGCTTCATTAAAAAAGTTTCTCTATTTGCAGACATACATATCTTTTTTTATTTCTTCTCCTATAGTTTTTGCCTTCTTTTTTGATAAATATAACTAGACAGGATACTGTATGCCCCTATTATTAGTTTCCTGTATCTGAAATATATTCTTGCTTTACCATAATCCATGTCCACTTATAATGGCTTCCAGTTTGACGTTGAGAATCCCTTCTAACTATCCTTTTTTTTTCTTCCCTTTCTCTCCTCAAGGTTTGTGCTATAGTAGGATGAATGAGACTGTTCCATTCTTTGTTAGAAAAAGCTTTACCCAAATCATTTTAGCGTATAGTGGTAGCTAAACATATTTTTTGATTGGCACAGGTCTGAAAGTTAACGGTGGACAGGTTATAGCAAGCTCAGACAATCAGTGCTTTAGAGACGAGGTCTGTCAGGGAGACATTTTTGCTGCGGCTGTAGACTGAGGGAAACATTCTAGGAAGAACTGGTTCCGGGTTTCTTTTCTATTAACTGTTAATTTGATGTCAGTTTTACAAATTGTGTTCCTAAAAACATAATGTTAATTTGATAATACTAACAAGGTAGTTTTCTATTTCAAAAAAATTGTGGAGCTAAATAAGTTTGTCTGTAGTAGATCATGTCTTGATCAAAGAATTAAATTAATTTTGTTAGCATATTCGTAATGGCAATCTCTATAAATTGTGCAACTCTAATAATATGTCTAACAAATTTGTGTGTACAAAATCGTCTCCTTACACAATGTGTTGAGCAAAACAAGTATTCATCAAATGGTCCTATGATCCTCTTTTGTATCTTAACTTATAAATAGGAAATATTATATTCTAGACTTTGACAACACTCATAGGTACAACTTTAAAAATGCCACGGTAACAAAAACTTGCTCTTAATTTGATTAATGACTATTGTGTTATCCCTCTTGAAGTTCATTTTGACATATATTCTCCATGCTTCTCATTGTATTTGTTGTAATTTAGATAAACCATTGATGCAATTTGGTCTAACACAGGAAAAATTATACAATTAATTATTTGTAAAATAAGGTTAAAGGCACGTCGCCTAAAAAATTCTAATTTGGTATTAAGATTGCCTTCTTTGATGCAACCCCTCAACTTTTCCCTACACAGACCAAAATGGAATCTATGTTTGTCAAGTCAGACATTATAGCTGGAATATGAATCATTTGGCCTTAACAAGCCCCTTTGTAAACATGAAATTACCTTAGTTTAATTTTTACCTAGTTCATCCTCAAATTAAATGAATTCAGGTTTGAAGTGGGTTAAAATTGGCTCTAAGGCCTTTGGTTCCCACTGAGGTCATCTAAGGGTCTGACTCCTATGTTTGGAGGCCCTACGCAACACATAGGGGACCAGACATACTTTGGCGGTTCCTAAGAAGGCACATTCATGATTAAAGATGTAATAACCACAATAGTATTTATATATGTATTCATTGTTTTAGAATTTCTTTCTTTGATATACATTTATGTGTGTGTTCATGCTATGAATGACAGTAATATACGATCTAGAGTGGATATGTAATTTTTATATGCTGATGAATACCTATATATATTATTTATTTTTGCTTCAAAGTTAATTAATGTCATGTTGACTAGGCAGTCCTCCACACCCAAGGAATGCCTATATTGGGATAAATTTCGTATTGGTTTTGTAGGCATTTTTCATTTGTAGTCCTCCACACCCAAGGAATGCCTATATAGGGATAAATTTCGTATTGGTTTTGTAGGCATTTTTCATTTTTTTAGATTTATTTAGTTAGTCTTACAGTCTTACTTAGATATAATTCAGTTACATTCAAACCTTAGGGGTATGGGTTGGATTTTGGGGACTTAGGTGGGATCCTAAACACTTCTTGGCATCTTTTAAAAATCTTACATATATGTGGTTAGTATGACACATATACATTCAGTAGCATCTTGATATATAGGACAACATCCATGTATATGGAGTTATTATTGATTTAATTATTCCCAAGTTGAGATAAAGCACACATAAAATAATCTAAATACGACCAAGTTGATTTTAATTTGACCCACTTGACCAATATTCGGTCTAATCTTGAACTATCAAGCCCTTATTTTACTTGAAAGACTTCATTTGGTGTAATATAACTCTTCCAAACCTTAAATAACCAACTTTTCCCTGAACTAACATGAATCAAACACAAGTTGGTCAAATCTGACTTTATTTTGTAAAATCATACTTGATTTGTCCTAAAACAGACCTTATATCTCATAAAAAGACCAAATTTGGTGTAAGATGACACTTGCATACCCATTTTCCTTAACTTTACCTGAAATAGAGAAAAATAAACCTATATTGGTCAAATCAGACATTATTCGGCCTAAATCGGACCTCATCTTGAATCAGACCCATTACAAACCAAAAATTTCCTTAGTTGTTCTAAGTCAATCCAATTCATTCTGAAATAAGACTACTTAATTTTTAAATTGGGTTGAATTCGGCCTTATAGGCCTTTGGTTCCCACCCACGTCACCCAAATGCATAAGCTCTTATGTTTGGAGGTTTTGCCAACACATAGAAGATCTAGACACAATTTTGTGGTTCAAATAATATTTATATTTTTATTCCCTATTTCACATTAGCATCCTTAGATATAGATCATTGTTTATGTTAATCTATGAATGACAAAAAGATATGGTCTAGAGTGAGTATGTAATTTATGTATGAAGATGAATACACATCTAATCCGTTTGAATTAGCATAGAAATTAATCAATGTCAAGTCAGCTAGGCAGTCCTCCAACCCATGGGGCACCTATATAGGAATTATACGCTCTTAGATTTTTCTAGAAATTTTTAATTTTATTGCATACATTTGATTAGTCTTACTGATATACATTTAGTGATATTTAAATATATCACAAAATCCATGTATAATAAGTTATTAGTGATCTTAGTTAATCCCTGGTTGAGATAAAGAACACATAACATGACCTAAGTAAGACCAAATTGATCTAAATATGACCCACTTGACCAATATTTGGCCCAAACTCGAAGTATTATACCCTTATTTTTCTTAAAAATACCTAATTTGGCGTAAGATAACTCTTTCAGACCCAAAATACCCAACTTTGTACTGAACTAACATAAGACAAACATATGTTGGTCAATCCTACTTTATTTGGGATGATCATACATTATTTGTCCTAAAACATACCTTACTTCTCTAACTCTTGAAAAGACCAAATTTGGTGCAAGATGACCCTTTTAGACCCATTTTCCTTAACTTTACCTGAAACAAAGCAAAATAAAACCTATGTTGGTATAAACGGACATGTTGGTCAAAACAGACATTATTTGGCCTAAATCAGACCTCATTTATCCTAATCAGACCCATTACAAACTTAAAAATTCCTTAGTTGTCCTGAGTTAACCCACTTCATGCTCAAATAATACTAATTAAGTTTTAAACTGGGTTGAATGTGGCCTTATAGGCCTTTGGTTTCTAGCTAGGTCATCCAAGAGCATAGGCTCTTATGTTTTGAGGCCTTTCCAACACATAGGAGACCTAGACACAATTTTGTGGTTTGTAGTCATGCTCATTAATGACTAAGGATGCAATAATGATAATAATATTTATATTTTATATTTCCTGTATCACATTTGTGTCCCTAGATATACATTGTTGTTTATGTTCGTCTATGAATGATAAAAAGATATGATCCAGAGTGAATATGTAATTTATATATGAAGATGACTAGACATATAATTTGTTTACTTTAGCATAGAAATTAATTAACGTCAAGGTGGCTAGGCAGTCCTCCACAACCATGGGGAACCTATATAGGAATTTTACGCACTTAGATTTTTTTAGAAATTTTTAAATTCACTTGCATATATTTGGTTAGTCTTACACATCTACATTTAGTGATATTTAAATATATCACAAAATCCATGTATACTAAGTTATTAGTAATCTTAATTAATCCCTGGTTGAGATAAAGCACACATAAAATGGCCTAAGTAAGACCAAATTGATCTAAATATAACCCACTTGGCCAACATTTTGCCCAAACTCGAAGTATTATGCCCTTATTTTGCTTAAAAAGACCTAATTTGGCTTAAGATAACTCTTTCATACCTAAAATACCTAAATTTGTCCTGAACTAAAATAAGAAACATATGTTGGTCAATCTGACTTTATTTGGGCAGATCATACCTTATTTGTGCTAAAACCTACCTTACTTCTCTTGTAAAGACCAAATTTGGTGTAAGTTGAGCCTTTTAGACCCATTTTCCTTAACTTTACTTGAAACAGACCAAAATAAAACCTAAGTTGGTCAAATCAGACTTTATATTGAGATAATCATACCTATTTGCACTCAAGATGGCTTTATTTGGTTGAACAAGGTCAAATTGGGTATAAGATGACCCTCTTAGACCCAACTTGCCAAACTTTGTCCTAAACAAACCAAAATGACTAATACATTGGTTAAATCAGACTGGTCAAACTAGAAATTATTTTGCTCAAACCAAACCTCGTTTGGCCTAAATCCAGCCTATTTTAAACATAAAATCACCTAAGTTGGTTATGTTTGGTCAATCAACCTTATTTGGTCAAATTAGACATTATTTGGTGTTAAGTTGAGCTTATTTGGATACTTTATTTTCTTTTTGACAACTTTAGTGTTTAAAATGTTTATTAGAACACATATTAGTTGTTCATGTTAAACTACTTTGCATGCTTAGTTATAATTTTGATCCAATCTAAGAACATTTGAATTTTTTCTTCTTTTGAGGTTTGGTCAGTGGACATTATAAACATGGAAAAGAGTTGGATCGAACAACCACTGGGTTCACAATCTTATATTGATGGAATCTACAAATTTCTTGACTATGCTAAGACTGGAATGGAAGATGGAAAAATTGTTTGTCCTTGTAAGAAATGCAAAGTCGGTAGGAAGAAGGAGTTTTCTATTGATGAAGTAGAAAGACATCTGCTGTTCCATGGGTTTTTTAGGGATTATAAAAATTGGATTTTTCATGGTCCGAAGAATGTTATTGAAAATCTCCTTGGAAGCCAACAAGCTAGCAATGCAGACCGACCGACTAATCATGATGTGAATCTAGTGGGCCAGGATGATATGGAAGGATTACTGAGAGATACAGTGGGACATGACATTGGATATGTGGGGAATTCATCATATAGTGAAGATAATGAAGGAGCCACATCATATGACAATCCTTACTATCAACAAGTCAATAATCTTCACGTTGTTGAAGATGTTGAGAGATATAGGAAGTTAGTAGACCTTTCTAATAGAGAGCTTTATCCTGGTTGTAAAAATTTCTCCACACTCTCATTTCTTATACGTCTATTCAATTTGAAATGCATGTTTAGTTGGCCAAACAAATCTTTTAGTCAATTGTTGGATCTTTTATTGGATGCTTTTCCGCAATTGGATGCATTTCCATCTTCTTATCATGAAGCTAAGAAATTGATCAAGGAGTTGGGCCTCGGGTATGAAAACATACATGCTTGTCCAAACGACTGCATGTTGTATTGGGGTGAAAATTCAGAAAAGATTCGTTGTAGCGTGTGCCAGACTTCTAGGTGGAAGATGGACAAAGATAGTCTTAGAGATGGTGTTCTACGAGGTGAAGCTCATAGTAAAGGTCTTCCAGCTAAAGTTATGAAGTATTTTCCCTTAATTCCACGATTGAGAAGAATGTACATGTCCTCAAAGATAGCAGAAGATATGATTTGGCATGAGAAAGGTCGAGTGAAGGATGGAAAACTACGACATCCAGCAGATGCTGCAGCATGGAAAGATTTTGACATTAGGTATCCAGAATTTTCTGATGACCCTCGTAGTGTGAGAATTAGTCTTGTGAGTGATGGATTCAATCCATATGGGATACAAAACACTAATTATAGTACATGGCCGGTTATACTTAGTGTCAATAATTTGCCCCCATGGCTATGCATGAAACCATCTTCCTTAATTTTATCTATAATAATTCCTGGAAAATCTGGCCCTGGAAATGACATTGATGTATATATGCAACCATTATTGCATGAGCTAAAGTTGCTATGGGAAGGTGTTGATGCATATGATGCTCATATCGGAGAGCATTTCAAGATGCGGTCCTCTTTGATGTATACCATCAGTGACTTTCCTACTTATGCCATGCTATCAGGCTGGAGCACTAAAGGTTATCATGCTTGTCCTTGCTGTGCTGAATCAACTTATTCATATCGATGTGGGTCAAAAATCTGTTACGGTGGTCATTGTAGGTGGTTACCAGATGACCATCCATTTTGTTCCCAAAGTGGTTTATTTGATGGTACTGAGGAGTATGGTCATCCTCCGACTCCTAAATCTGGAAGTGATATTCTACAGGCACAAGAAAGCCTAAGCTTTAAATAAGGAAAAGCCTCAAGAAAGAATTCTAAGAAGAGAGGAAGAAAAAGAGAAGTTTCTACAATGAATGAAAAAAATGAGGTGCTTTGGAAAAAAAGAAGTATATTTTTTTATTTGCCGTATTGGGAATATAATCGTCATCGTCATAACCTTGATGTCATGCACATAGAGAAGAATGTGTGTGAAAATGTGTTGGTAACACTTTTAAATGTGGAGGGAAAGTGTAAAGATGACGAAAGTTCTCGTTTGTTCCTTGAGGAAAATAATATAAGAAAAAACTTGTGGCTCCAACATGGACACGATGGAAGATGTGTGATGCCCCCAGCTTCGTACTCCATGTCTTCTAAAGAAAAGGAATGCTTTTTGAATGTGTTGGCTAAGCTCAAAGTTCCAGATGGGTATGCATCCAACATTTCCCGATGTGTCAACATGAAACAACGGAAACTAATAAATCTCAAAAGTCATGATCATCACATCCTCATGCAAGATATACTTTCTGTAGCACTACGAGCATCCGGAGCAACTGAAGTTGTTGATGTATTGTCAAAATTATCCTATTTTTTTAAATCATTGTGCTCTAGTTGTATTGATCTAAATGATCTCGATGAGTTACAAACAAGTATTGTGGATACACTTTGTCATTTAGAGATGGAGTTTATTCCTCCTTTCTTCACGATTATGGTTCACCTCTTGGTTCATCTGGTGGATCAAGTAAAGCTTGGTGGACCAGTCCAGTATGAATGGATGTATCCTATTGAAAGGTTAGAAAAATCACTAGAACATCTGAAAAATCATTTATCCTATTTTTTGGATGTTTAAGAGAGGTTCATTTCGATAACTCAATACCATTTTAATTATTATGTAGGTATCTAGCTCGATTGAAAGGCTATGTAAGGAATAAAGCACAACCAGAGGGTTCTATTGCAGAGGGTTATATTTTGGAAGAGACCATTACCTTTTGTTCGAGATATATTGAAGGAACCGAGACAATATTCAATAAACCTAAAAGAAATGATGACAACATTCTAAATAAAGGTCTATACTTGTTCAATTCTGGTGGATGTTGTGTTGGGGCTGAAAAGGTCATTCGTCTTGATGACAAAAGCATGGAACAAGCACATCGTTATGTACTACTTCATTGTGATGACATTATGAAGGACTTGAAAGAGTAAGATGTGTTGTTTGCCCAATTTATTCTTATATAGAAGTTTAATAATGAGCTAACTCAATGTGTTGTTGTAGACAATTCTTATATCATAAGCGAGAAGAGTGTCAACAAAAAGGAATAAGAGTCAATCAATCATTAGAGACGAAGTGGTTGCTTGAAGATTATTCTAGATGGCTTAATATTCAGGTAATGAATACATGAGACAAGATTTTTAAGGGTCACAATGCTAATTAATGTGGCTAACAACTTTCATTCTCTTATAGACACCAAATATTGATGTGAGGACCAAAGACGGAGAGTTAAGAAGGGCTTTATCTCGTGGACTTAATTTTTATGCTAAAAGGCTAAACGGATTTACAATCAATGGTCACAAGTTTCTCACATTAGAACGAGAAAGATATAGGAAAACTCAAAATTCTGGAGTCATGGTCGATGCTGATGGAGATTTTTACTATGGAAGACTCACTGATATTTATGAATTAGATTACTACGGGACTTGTAAAGTAGTGCTATTCCGATGTGACTGGGTGGATATAACTTCAGCAAGGGGTTTCAAGCATGATAGAAACAATGGAGTTTGTGTGAATTTCTCTAAATTGATGCACACTGGTAGATCATTGAAAGATGATCCATTTATCTTTTCTTCTCAAGCGAAGCAGGTTTTCTATGTAGAGGATGAAAATGAGAAATCTTTGTTACATGTCGTTCAACATAAGATTAGAGATTCTTTTGATGTCGGGATAGTATCTGAATTCGTCAACGATGACATTGACCCAACTTGACTATGAATGAGGAAATTTACAAGATTAGTTGATGCAGTGAATGTTTATTAACATGAAAACATAGTGTTGTAAGTGTGCTCTCTCTACAATCTATTTTTGTTGTTTACTGGATCATTACTACACTTTTTTCATTCATCATTACTATCTTATTTTCTGTTAATGTCTATATATATTGTAAAATATAGTAATAAAATATGTGTTGAATTTAGACATCTCACTTTCAGTTGATATACATTATATCAAGCATGGTAAATCTTACAAGGTATGATTGATCATGCACGCTATGCTTAATGATTTATATATTGTTATATTTTATATTAGGTGCCAAATCTTTAAAGGGAAAACATGTGGCGAAGAAAACGAACAACACCAATTGTCATGTCAACCACTCCAAGTCCAACTACTCATATAAGTGCATCACAATCTCAGCAAGAGGGAGTAGATCGGAATGGTGAAACAGAAGATTCCCAGCCACCCCCAGAGAATTGTGAAAGTGAGCCTTGGAATGAAAATATTTCATTTCATGAGGATGATATCCTAGAAACTGTTGGTGAGTTTTTTTAAAAATTCTATTTACTATTTTTGTTATTTTGTTTACTTGAGTACCCATTAATAAAAATATGACTGAATGTTATTAATGTTTCATAAATATTGTAGATGTTGATGGAAAATTTGGGACAAAGAAAGGCCGAGTTCATGTATCACAAGTGTGGCTTCTAGAGACATTGAAATATGTTGTCAAGTTCAACAAGTATAAACAACCAATTGGTAAAGGTGGACATTTATTGGTGAGATTCTTGGGGGAGGTGTCTAAGAGGGGGGCTCTTTGTCCTATTGGTGAAACCGGATGGAAAAAAGTGCACAAGTCCTATAAGCTGGACATTTTGAGGTTAACTCGAGTAAGCAATCAAAATTCCCATTTTATGTTAAAATGCAATAAATTTGTGATTCAAATGAAAATTCTATTTTTGTGTTCATTTAGAGCAAGTTTCATATTCCAATTGACGTGGAAATCGATGAAAAGATTCTATCACATGTCAATGGGAAATGGAAAACTTACAGGCACAAATTGAAAGGTCTCTACATGGATCCTAGAAAAACAGAAGAACAAATTGCTAGCCAAGTTCCAAAAAATATCATTAAAGAGCAATGGGTACGCTTAGTTAGCTATTGGTTTTCACCTACAGGAAAGGTGGGTGTGCTTCTTTCACATAAATTGCATTGGCATATTGTATATACCACTTGCATTATATATTAATATGATATGTTGAATTCTTTTTTATAGAGACTTTCAACAATAGGAAAGAGAGCACGTGCTGAAAGGTTGATTGCCATACCACAGGATCAAAAAGCTTTTCCCAAAAGAAGCTTGAATTTGTGAGATATGATGTTTTGTTCTTGTATCTTCAATAGAGGTTGAGTTTTTTATTCAAGGTAGTTAACACATACTATGTATTTTGACAGGCCATGAGAAAAAATAGGGAGCCTAGCAACTTGGAAGCTTGGAAGATTACCCATCAACGAAAAGATGGAAGCTACATAAAAGATACAAATACTAAAGACTTCATGGTTTGATATAGCACATGATGCTCAACTAAGATACCTTTAATTTTGATATGTGATCTAAATAGTAACACACGTTGATTAATTTGATTTAGGAAACGGCTGAAAAGTTGGTGGAGGAACGCATTGTTGAGAATCCTGAAATGCCGAGGGCATCTATAGAAGATGCAGTTTTCAATGAACTAATGTATGATGAAGAGGTTTCAAATCAAAGACTTGTGGGCTATGGTCATGGAGTATCTAGAAGTCAAGTATTTGGATTGAAGGCTGACTTGAGCAACAATGGCTATGTTGATGACTTAACAGATGTCAAAGGAAAACTCATTTCTATAGAGAAAGAGAATGAACAATTGAAGAATGGACATGTTTCATTAGAGAAAGAGAACGAGCAATTGAAGATTGCACATGCAAATTTGCAATCCCAATTGCGCTGCATCACTTCTGCACTTGCTAGGAATGGCATTGCGCTTGGTGGTCCTACTGGAAGGGAACATAGTCAAAGGAACATGTATGATGAAGAAGTAAGTAATCTTCCTTTATATGCATCAAATGACAAGTTTTAATAGATGGTCAATATGGTCACTGTTTTGCTCTTGATATATGTTTTGGATGTTGTAGGTTGTTGCACAAGCTTCTAGTAGCCGCAGAATGAATGATGGGATGTGAATTACATCAAGAACATGAGTTTATCTCAATAGGACATTTCTATTCCATTTAAGATTTTAGTAGAATAGAATAGGGTTGTGAATATCTATTATCTTTCATTGAATTTTTACATTTTCAGAGGTAGTTTTCCATATGTTGTTTTTCTTTATGACAATGACTATCAACTTTGGTCTTTATATTATATGGGAAGGATTGTGCTGTCTTTTGATTTCATATTGGTAGTGTTGTGTAGATAAATCTAGCAATATGGATAGTCTATTTTTTCCAACATGCTACATTCTTTTTCTTGAACCTTTAAGGAACCTCACGATTTCAGGAGGTTTATGGTTTGTTTGCAATCTTTTTTTCTCTTGGGTGTTCTAGAATTCAAAACAATGTTAAACAATAGGGAGGCATCTCAGAATGGATGGAAGTCTCTGAGCTTGTCCAGTTTGCATTTTGGGTGTTGATCGTATATGTTATCCTAGCTTTCTACTTTGTAAGCAAGCTAGCTGGTGTAGATATAGAAGCTCTTTCATTTTCATGTCCAGAAGGTGTAGAGAACAACCCCCCGATCTATAGGTTAGCTATCTAGCTAGGTTGTTTGCAAACAACACAGGAATTGAGTAGCCAATCCACATGGGTTCGTCATCATATCAACAATGGCTCTGTGGAGATAACAACAGTAACTACACAAAGAAGCCAGGAAAAGGCAAGTCAATTAAGAAGCTTATGTAATAATGATCATCTTTGCTATTCTATATATATATATATATATATATATATATATATATATATATATATATATATATATATATATATATATATATATATATATATATATATATATATATATATATATATATATATATATATATATATATATATATATATATATATATATATATATATATATATATATATATATATATCTTGCTTCATATTTGAGCTGCCCTGGATTTGAAGTTTGGTTGTCATTGTCTAGGGATGCTTTTGTTGATTATTCAGTTAAGAACAATATGCTAATCAAGGATATAGAAACACAAATAGTTGTGATTTTGAAGCAATCTAGTTGAGGATACCTTACACATGTATGTTTAATTTTGTATGCATCATTTCATGTTCTATTTTCTTTCCTCTTATGCTATATATTCACTTTTGATCTCTTTGTTTCATATAGGATGATTTTAAGCCTATACTAAGAGAGATTTGTGCAACACATCCTAGAATGGAATTACAACAATGAACCCTGAAATTTCAGGAACAATATGGTTTGTGTGCCATCTCATTTTACAGATACAATGCATTTTTTTATTTAGTTAGCCATTCTGAAAAGTTTTCTATAATATGATAGATAGTTATAATTTTTAAATTTAGTTAGCCATTCCGGCAACCACTGCGACCTCTTGGAGCTTTTTCGGCTGCGTCTGCTGCTAGGAGCTTGGCCAGCCGTTGCTGACAATGCCGCTTCTTTCGATAGCCGTCTATCAAGGAGCTCCAATAAAGCTACTCAACCGAGCTGTCAGCTTCTTCCATTCTTTCTTGCGACCCCACAGGTGCTATCTCCTACTCTTCTATCATTCTACATATTACCTCTATGCCTTCCCTTAAACCACTCCTTGACCCTGTTCTTCCCTTCTTCTCCCTCTTTTACTCTTCTTCTGCTTACTGTACCCCTTCACATACTTCCTGTGCACCTCCCCTTCTTCCTTTATTTTTTCTCTTCCTCTTCCTGCCCCCTTCGTATTCTTCCTGTAAAGCTCACATTCTTCCTTCTATTATCTTTCTCTACTCCTTTCCTCTACTATTCCTTTTGGACTCTTCCTATTCACATATTGCTATTCTTTCTTCTGTTACTACTTTGTTTGCTATTTAATCAGTTAATATTTATATGTTTTCCACTAATAGTCTCTTATCTTTTTACTCTAATTATCTCCCTCTACTGCTAGCTTCACGTAGATGTTACTAGGTCGGAGATCTGATGACCGTTTCACCAAATTTCACTACAGAACTGGTTATATCACCATTTTGTTGATAAAAGGATGTATTTAATGATTATTTTACTGATCAATTTTTAGTATCCTTTCTAGTAGACTTGTTTGGTATAGAGATCAACACTCTGATGCTGGGATCATTAAAACACTGCTGGTTTGTAGTATGTTTCTCTGATTGTTACGTACTCATGAATGCACCAAAGAGAAGATTCCAAGGAAGGGTCACATCAACTTATTCTAGATTTATCCTTTGAAACTAGCATTGAAATGACATGCTAGGTATTAGTAGTTGGTTCCCTTTTGTTGTTAGAGGGGTCTAAAGGTCGAGCATCTGACCAATAAGCCTTGGTTTCAAAAGATGTCTATAACTTGAGGGGGGGATACAGTTTTCCTAAGGCATGTCTTGCAGAGCCTCCTTGTTAAGGATTCGACCTGCCAATTTGGACACCATTTAGCAACATGTGGAAATGAAAGCTCAACAATATTTTCATGCAACTTAGGAAATCTTGATCTATTTATGGATATTGTGATGGAAACATCAACAACATGTAAATTCTGTAACTAAATGCAAAAAATGAAAATTCAATCTAGAATTGAAGTAGTGTTACTCATTTTTCAGCCATATCAGATTTATAATATTCATATCTAGTATATATTTAAAGTGAGATTAACAATGGTATAAACTGCTGGTTGAAGTTTGAAATGATTTTGTAGGTTGTAGCCTTGTAGGTATGTATTGCCTAGTGAATATCGAACTCAAGAATACCCAAAGAATGGTCAAATCAAAGGACTATATAATATTACAATGACACTTTCCTAATATGTGAGATCACACCATTTTTGATGTAGGATTGGCATGAAACTTCCATAGAAATCTATGCCTGTTGACTTCAATGATTACATGGAAATTTGAATCGTTGTTCTTTTCAAAGAGCTAGCAAAGTCAAAGATTTGGTACAGGGAGTTGGATGTCCCTTATCCACTATTTTTACCATGACAATAAGGACGTCTATGACCATAAGCCCCCTTTGAAAAAGTATTTGACCCCTTCAGTGACATAGACCATGGTTGTGTTGCTTGCCTGAGGAGCCCCACAGATGGACTTTTCACGGTACAAGTGCGGCGGTTGAAATATCATAGTATCTTGAAGTTGACTGGGCGGGATCACAGTGAGCTGGGGAGAGCTCGCAGCCATTATTAGAATGTGGGAATATGACACTAAAGCTTTTGGAAACAAATAATGTGGGTTGCTAATCAGTATAGGGGCTCTCTAATTTGTTGCTTATTTTATCATTGGTGCTGCTGGGGGGTAGGTGGGACTATAAGGGGAGGATATACTATTTTGTTGGGGGTAGGTGGGACTATAAGGGGAGGATATACTATTTTTCTGTCATTTTCTCCCTTGTACATTTGTCATCTTCTTTTCTGTTATGACATTGAACATCAGGTCTTCTTAATATATGTAGCATAGCACTGAAAATAACTGCAATAACTGATTATACGGTGGATCCCTTCACCAAATTGTCATTATATCTTATTTTAATATGTAAATACATTACAGGTTGATTGTTTCCATGCATTGCGTAGAAGTGACCCTCCTTTCGTTTCTTCCACACTTTTCATCAAACAAGGGCTTGCTTCCTTTGTAAGTGCTAATCTTTGTTCCTTTTCATTCAAAACTTGCTCTGATATTTGGGCAGTTCTGTCAATGCATGATGATCCCCTGGATCAGCTAAAATGTTCTTTCTGAAATTGGATGGCCAAGTAACTTATGTTGTTGGATACTCGATGTTATATATTACTTTTTAACCATAGACAGACCTGTTGGCTATGTGTTTCATCTTTTATTTATCAATTTCATTAGTGCCCATTTTATATTAGCATTTAGAGCCAAAGTTCTGTATGTGTTATTGTGTATACTATATGTTTATAGGATTGTGTCATGAGTATTCTAACAACCATGATTGCTTTTACCCCAATCCCAACAGCCACGATTGTTAGGAAACAACTTTTACCGTTAAAGCAAATGTTTATATTTATTTTCAGTGAACTTTCAAATTTTCTATTACCGGTTTTGGATTAAAACATAGAAAGTTGAAACACTTTACATCTGTAGCTAACATGATATTTTTTTATAATATAGACAATAAGATTTGCGCATGATTTGATTCCAGGTAACATTCATCGCAACACACTTTGATGATGTAAGAATAACCAGTGCAGATCTAAAAGATCTTCTGCTACAGTCTATATCCATCTTGGTACAATTCAGGGATTATTTGGGTGCCTTCGAGGGAAATAGGGAAGTCGTGCGAAGAATGCGTAAGGCATTGTTGTCTGCTTTTGACCATAGATCTTGGATCTTAGTTACAAATATATTGGTCAGACTGTACAAAGGTTCAAGTTTTGGTTCCTCAAAGCATGGTGAATCATCATCCTCTGTTCTTTTTCATGTGAGCTTAGAGAAAAAATACTTTTGGTTTCAAAGCTAGTATGTTTCTTCTAGTTTTAATATATAGTTCTTCTATGAAGGGTCTAATAAGAGATGCATGCCTTGAAGATGAAGAACTTTTCTCTTGTTTCGTTAACTGACTGTTCAACACCCTCAGTTGGACCATGACTGAATTCTTTATTTCTATTAGGGAATACAGGAAAGCTCTCAGGTACAAACTTTTCTTAAACTTTATACGTAGTGGACTCATTTCACGTTATTTTTAATCATGATAAATAAATGTTCCAAAATTTTGGTATCTCGAGTTTTGTATATAATGAAGAGTTTTGAAAGGGATGTTTACATGTTAAATGTTCAAATACGTAACAAACCCAAATGCTTCTTTTGCATAAGATGAAAACATAAGGACAGTATATTGCAAAAGCTATTTCAACCATTTGTTTCTTAAGTAACCATATCACTAGGTACGAGGTTTTGGTACCTTAACACTACAAAAGAACCATGAAGATTGTTGGCATGATGTTCTCTTTCTTTGCATTTCTGTAAAAATGATTTGGGCTTATGATTATGTGTTCAATTCAAGAAAAAACAATATTGATGTTCATGTTAATTGCTGTTAGGATGTATTTTTAATGTTATATGTCAACTGTTCAATAGAGTATACATATTATCTGTATTGCACTAATTTACTGCAATGCTACACAATGCAGTTCACATAAAATGCTGACAGAAACGACACATGCTTGGATCCCATAGAGAAGCTCACATAAGTCAAAGAGCACGTGCAACCTTGTGGAGCTTGCTTCCGTATGATCTCCTATGCTAGAGGAAAATGTAAAGTTCACAACTATTGTCTACAATAAGAACAAAGATGATAACAAATAGTCTGACAAATCATTCCCTCTCTAAGTGAGTGCATTATCTTGAAGTTGAAGACGTATTGTGACCACCAATGAAAGTGCATGTGTTATCCACAAAGGAAAAGAAGACAATGATTGCCTCTCGTCAGCCTAATTTATGGAGATCAAGCTGTTTCATCCAGTTTCTGTTAGAGTTTATAGAGTTCTACTCTAGTTTGTATTGTGTATCTGTAAATCCATGGATCAGCTGTAACTTATATTTTATGTCTTGGAAGATATACAACTCTTGTGTCTCATGAATTGCATATTAATTATTGATATAAAGTAAATGACTCATGTCATTTTCTGCTGCAGTAGCAGCTTGTGTTTTTAAGTCATATGCAAGCTTACTAATACATACTCTACCAGATCTGAATATATGACATGAGTACTTTGTTTGTTATTAATTCGGAGCAGTCAAATATGTTGTTTGTGGCCATATCATTGAACCTAAAGGCTGGCAGCAACATCCATTTTTTCCACGCTTTATACAGTGGATAGGCCCCTCCCGCCAAATTACCAACCGAAACTGGAGCATACTACTGTCCACGCTGATAAGCGTGGATCATTTAATATTCACCCACATAAGTGTTGATACAATATTACACCAAAAAGCGTGGATAAGTGGTGACATGAAATTTTGCCACCCTTTTGTTCAGTGTGGAAATTGTATTTATCCACGCTATAATGAGTGGAAAATTATTATTTATTGCGTGGATAAACACATGAATTTCTTGTAGTGTAAATAAAGGTATACCTATAAGCTCGTGCGGCATCTAGCCCTGAATGCAATGTTCTGTAACTCCATTAGGGCGACCATACGCTGACGATGCAATTCCTACTTCTTTTCCTGGATCTTGATACACACATCCTCCATAATCTTCCTGTTCGCTGGTCCTATAAGCGACATCCTCTGTTGCAAGTAACTGCGTGAACAAAGAGGGCCCCAATAGTCAGATGAAGCAATTATCTAATTATTTGTATCATGTAATCCAGATTAGGAGACTCGCCCTCTGGCTTGTCAACCAAGCTACTTACACAAATCTTCGGCGCGCCCGTGATCCCGTTGTTGGTTTCCACCTCGTTGATGCTGCTGTGATACCTCTTGGTTATTTTGGTGCTTGGCCGGCCGACCAGCAGCTCCACCTGCTGCGGCGGCGGCTAGAGGCCCCTCTTGGGCGCGCGAATCGGCACAGAAGGTTAGGCCCCTGTTTGGGAACGGACTGAGTCCGGATTAGGCGGAGTCGTTTTGCGCCAGGTCGGCGTAACCCGGTCTGGTTTGGGCCAAAATTCTGTTTGGTACGCAACCCCGTTCGACCACCATTTTGGGATAATGGAATCCCAAAATCCGGACTAACCCAGTCCCGACCTAGGCGCGATTGCAAATCCCAGTCCAGTTTACGCCCCCCGACACCCCCTTCGACCCCGAACTCTCCCTCTCACTCGCGCACCTCCCCCTTCATCTCGGCCCTCTCCCTCTCGCCCCTCTCCTTCGCTCTGGTTGTTTGCCTCTCCCTGTGCCGGCTCAGTGTTGGTTCTGTGGGTCCGTGAGTTAAAGCGATACCTCGAGCAGCTCGCGGATGGAGGGCAGCAGTCGTCGGGCGGAGCGTCCGCCGCCTGGTGAGGAGTCAATGCAGCCATCTGTGACCGCCGGGCTACTAGGGCGGCTACTACATCCTGTAAAGGCAAGGTACCCCAGTGCCCTGTCATGTCCTTCTGAGCACCATTGTCTGCACCGTCCACCTGATTCAGCCATCGTCCCATCTTGTCGACACACAGGACAAACCCTAGCAAGGGCAAGCACTGTCCGTGTTCCTACATATTGGTCGTCTTGTGCATCGAGCTGCTTCACATCCACCTACGCATCTTGGAGGAAGCTGGTGTTCATCCCTGCTCGCTCGCTGGAGTTGCTGCTCGCTGTCGTCTTCGTCCCTGCTCCGGCGGTGCTGCTCGCCGTCGTCTTCGTCCCTGCTCCGGCGGTGTTGGTCTTCGTCCCTGCTCCGACGGTGCTGCTGCTCATCCCGGCTCTTCTGAAGTTGCTACTGGGGATTATCCACTTCTGAATAGGTTCGTCATGATGAATAGTTAGGCTTGTTTTTTGTAGTGAATGATTATGCAAAGGGGTTAGGCCTATTTGTGTACGGAATCATTATGCAAAGGGGTTCCCCGTGTTCCATGGTGTGTGTTGGATCCCCTATGTGTGTTGG
Organism: Alisma plantago-aquatica; assembly: GCA_963693085.1. Taxonomy (NCBI): domain Eukaryota; kingdom Viridiplantae; phylum Streptophyta; class Magnoliopsida; order Alismatales; family Alismataceae; genus Alisma; species Alisma plantago-aquatica. Next base: position 382,073,237 of record OY856412.1, read on the forward strand.
ATCCCCGTGTTACATTGATCAATGAATAAGAAGAATCATTGGATACTAGTTAGTGTATTCTACTACTGCATTAGATTGGCCCCATCTCTGGTCATGAAGGTTGTTACCTCACACACATGCCTACATCTCTTGTACTGCATTAGATAGACAATATCTATCTGCTTCTTTTCCTTTGTTCTTCCTGGTCATGCTATAATTAGCGAATATTTTCTTACATTAGTTCATGGGGATTATCCATGATACCTCTGTTTGCCCATTCTACTACATATGTTCTTCTATCAACTGTGTTATATTTTAATCCAATAAGCTTATGCTACCACCGTAGTCTGATCAGTAGGTTTGCATCTCTGTCAGCTCCCAGATGTAGAGATCTTTGAACCTAGGATCTAGGATATCGATTGTTTCTTGTCAAACCCTCTATGAGAACTTTATATCAGTTTTGAAATGAGACGGCATGTGATCTCAACCTGTGGTTGGGGGAAATTTTTCTAGGAATTACACTGTGAGGCTTCAGTTTGCAGAAACTCCTCTTCCAAATGCACCTGCTCGATTGACTGATGCAAATTTTTTTTTGTCTGAAATAAATAATTGATTGGATAGGAGTTACTAGTGCTACTTTTCACATGTTATAAAAACCTAGAGGAGACTATTCTCCTCTGCCTTTCTGTGCCTCATCTCTTTGGACTCTTTTTATATTCCCCCACTTTGCCAATTTCATGCATATATGATCATCTTACTTGTCACCACTCTTGCTAGATAATTAAGGCAAGTGTAGCTAAACTGTCTTAACAGTTATAGTAATCAAGTTGACGTCCTAGTATTTCACTCTCTTAACAGTTAGGCAAGTGTAGCTAAACTGTCTTCATTTTTAAGAATACGAGTCATGACCCATACCAATAGCACATGATAGCAAATTGTTGTTGCTCGCATTGAAAAAGATCATCAAGTAATAAATCTATCATGTAAGTTATTATTCACCTCATGAATACATGTTGTTCTTACTAATATTCACCTCATCTACTATTTAAAAACTAAACCCTCATGCCACATAATTCAGAATAAATATGAATGATTTACCCTTAATTGTTGGTTGACTATTTTCTGTCCAAGAGTGCCTAATGTGCATTACTATTGTGTGCTGAAAATTTTGTGTTCATCCACCTACTTTGTTTTATGTTGAATTTAATTTGGTACCTTGTCCACAACCCTTAACTGAGGTCTGACCCCTTGACCTAGGTCTACTATGATGGTCCAAAATTGGAATCCACCTATTATGTATTATTTTAATTTAATTTGGAACCTATTATTGTGTAGTGTACATTCTCTATTCTCATAAACATAGCCTCATCAACTGTACTGATTGATCACAATACCTATTATTATTTAGTTTGATGTGCCCTGAGCCCTAGAATGAGGTCTGAATTTGTGTTTGAGCTTCATTCAGTGACAATCAGTTTAACATGTCTACTATTTAACCACTAAAACCCATATACCACATAATTCAGAATCAATCTGATCGATTTTCCCTCAATGGTCGGTTGACTATTTTCTGTCTGACAGAGCCTGATGTGCATTACTATTTTGTACTGAATATTTAATGTGTTCATAAATAGTGGCATATTTCCCTAGTCAGCCTACTTTGTTTTACGTTGAATTTAATAGGTCATTATTTGTTCAGTTTCAAATCTATTACGTATTATTTTTATTTAAGTTGGAACAACTATCTGATCCCCTTAAGTGTGCTCTGAGCCCTGCATTGAGGTATGAATTTGTGCTTGAGCTTCATTTAGAACCCAAAAAAAATTATCTCATTACTGAACCATTATACAATCATACCAAATAAATCAGAATGATTTTACAACTGTGTATTGAATAATTTCTGTTGCATTTCATGTCCAATAGTTTACTTGGTTGCATTTCAATGCCCTACAATTAGGTGTATTATGATGGACCAAAATTTAACATATATCGGATCCCCTTAAGTGTGCTTTGAGCCCTACAATGAGGTCTGAATTTGTGCTTTAGCTTGATTCAGTACCAATCAATTTAATAGGTCATTATATGTTCAGTTTAAATCTATTCTGTATTGTTTTTATTTAAGTTGGAACAACTATTTGATCCCCTTAAGTGTGCTCTAAGCCCTACATTGAGGTCTAATTTCATGCTTGAGCTTGATTCAGTACCAATCAATTTGATAGGTTATCATTTGTTCAATTTAAAACCTTTTATGTATTGTTTTTATTTAAGTTGGAACATCCCCTTAAGTGTGCTGTAAGCCTTACATTGAGGTCTGAATTTGTGCTTGAGCTTCATTTAGAACCCAAAAAAATTGTCATTATTGAACCATTATACAATCATACCAAATAAATCAGAATGATTTTACAATTGTGTACTGAAAATTTTTTGTTGCATTTAATGTCCACAGTTTACTTGGTTGCATTTCAATGCCCTACAGTTAGGTCTATTATGATGGACCAAACTTTAACATATATTTGATCCCCTTATGTGTGCTTTGAGCCCTACTATGATGTCTGAGTTTGTGTTGTATTACAGGTCTGTATTACAGGTATGTATTACAGGTCTGTATTTTCAATTATTGTATTACAGGTCTGTATTACAGGTTAGGAAGTACCTAGGTCTGTATTACAGGTCTGTATTTTTAATTATTGTATTACAGGTCTGTATTACAGGTTAGGAAGTACCTAGGTCTGTATTACAGGTCTGTATTTTCAATTATTGTATATCCCAACAAACCAACTTCCTCTGTTTCAACTCATATAACAAATATGTTTGTATTGCTATAATACAACCTTTTAGGTTGATATCTACCCAAAGTTCCTTCTTTCTCTCCTTTTTTGGTTGATATTATTTTCGAAAAATAACTGTACTAACTGATTACAGGTCTTCATTGTCTTCTAAATTGCCTCTTTTGCAGATATTTTATATTTACCATTGCTCTAAACTGCCTCTTTTGCAGAAACAGGACATTGGTTTGTTGAAATTTGTTAATCAATATTCATGGGATTATTGAATAAGTGGAGAAGTCGTATAATGCTCTCATTAATACACTGTTCCAGCTTGCTTTGTTTTGAATTATTTTTTGTGGTTGCTAGAGTGCCAATATTAGATCTGAAGACCTTAAAATTTGTTACTAAAAAGTTTTGAATTCTTTTTTATGGATGTTTAACCTAAAATTTATATAACACGGCTTCAGATCGTTTTTTATTTTATTGGAACTAATATACAGAAATTATATGAAACTGATGAACAACGTAATTTTGTAGTGTCGTTACAGCTTAGACGACACTATCTAAGTAAATACTTTATCTGAAAAGATAAACGATATAATGATTTGTGTATCATAATATATTGAGGGACCTACGGGGGTATGTTGATGAGTGCATACTCATCATGATTTTCAATTACCTTTTTGGAACAATTTAATACCCATTCCACATCTTTTCACCCTATTATGAATCATAATGCACAAAACTACTGAGTGATTCAATAAACAAGGTTTTAACTAAATAACTTTCATTTTATGCAGGTATAGCAGGCAACTCCATGCAAACGGTCTCAAGACCGTTTGAATCCATGCGGTCTCAAGACCGTTTGCTGGAATACACAAAGAACAAGACGAAACCAGTTGCCTAAGAAGCCCACGCGGTCCCAAGATCATTTGGACCCATGCGGTCCCAAGACCGTTTGGTCCCATACGGTCCCAAGACCGTTTGGTCCCATGCGGTCCCAAGACCGTTTGGTCCCATGCGGTCCCAAGACCGTTTGGTCCCATGCGGTCCCAAGACCGTTTGGTCCCATGCGGTCCCAAGACCGTTTGGTCCCATGCGGTCCCAAGACCGTTTGATCCCATGCGGTCCCAAGACCGTTTGGTCCCATTCTGTCCCAAGACCGTTTGGTCCCATGCGGCCCCAAGACCGTTTGGTCCCATGCGGCCCCAAGACCGTTTGGTCCCATGCGGTCCCAAAACCGTTTGGTCCCATGCGGTCTCAAGACCGTTTGTTCCCATGCGGTCCCAAGACCGTTTGGATCTGCGCGGTCCCAAGACCGTTCGATGCAAGCACAAGGATCGATTGAAGAACTAAAGCCGCGCGACCACGCCAAAGCCAGACCGATCAAAGCAAGACCGTTTGGCGCTCAAACGACCTCCAAACCGTTTGATGCCCAAACGGTCTCAAGACCGTTTGGTGCCCAAGCGGTCTCAAGACCGTTTGGCGCCCAAACGGTCTCAAGACCGTTTGGCGCCCAAACGGTCTCCAGACCGTTTGGCGTCAGATCTAAAACTATAAATAGACCCCCAGGGTCCCCATTTGAAGCATCGGTTCCGGACGCCGAAAGGCTACCAGAGCACCATCCCGATCAAGTTCCACTCCATCTACCACTAGTGTTGCGTCCAAGGAGGCCAAGAAGAAGAAGAAGACAGAGCAAGGAGCGCATCTTCTTCACCGGGCTGCGCCCACCCTCTGCACCGAGCTCATGGCCGATCTATCTTCTTCTTCTATCTTTCTTGTATCTCGCATCATGAGCGAGTAGTCCTCTTTCGCTGGGGTGCGGGGACTAGCCCCGCTACCCATGCAAACCATGTTCTCTTGTTAAACTTTCCATGGCAATGTATATAACTCTTCATTTTGTCGTTTATCGTTAAGCTTGTAGGTTGGTTATGTGCGTGTTTTCATCTTTGTGCTCCCTTTGTTGCGATAACTTCAATGCACGGGTTCCTATGTTGCGATAACTTCAAGACATGGGTTGGAATGTCGTTTAGCATGTTCGACCCTTGACGATAACTTCCGATGGGTTCCTTGAGGTTGTAAGTGTATGATCCGCGAGGGGACGATCCGTCTAACCTTCGGTGACACTTCTGTGCGCCTGACGCCCGTATGGGGGGTTCACAGGCTTAGTTGGATTTTGTATCTTCGTGCTTTTCGTCGATGTTTACACGTACAATAGTCGCTTATTTGCTTTACGGTTTGTGCGGTTGACTCCCTGATTAGAAATAGGATGGGATTTCATCGAGGTCGTAAGTGTATGATCCGCGAGGGGACGATCCGTCTAACCTTCGGTGACACTTCTGTGCGCCTGACGCCCATATGGGCGGTTCACAACCTCTGTGGATTTTTGTATCTCCAGAGCCGTAAGACGTGTGATCCGGATGGCGATGAGAAATCGGCTGCCTATGGTGACGCTTACGCGGACCTGATGCCCGTATGGGGGGTTTTGCAGCAGCTCTACTTGGAGTGTTATATTGTTCCTGGATTGTTCGCAAAAGAGTATGTTTGTGTGTGTAGCGGTGGTCAAACCCGGTACCATCCCAGCGAATCCATATCATTGATCTAAACCCGCCCTTTATTCCGCATTTACTTTCTTGCAATTAGTTTAATCAAACCCAAATCAACCAATCGTTCTAAATATTAGTCTTACTTAAGCTAGATTTAACTGACAAAGATTCTTAAAAACGTTGTCCTTTGGGTTCGATCCTCAACTATACTGCGATAAGATCCGTCCGCTTGCGGGTGGTATTGTTGCACTTGGTTTTGGTAAAAGCTCGGGGATATAAACTCCGAGTGAATTTGTTAGTGCATTCAAAAGCCACATCAAATTCTGGCGCCGTTGCCGGGGACAACGGAATCAGTCAGTCAAATCTAGTTCTTTTAAGACTAATCTAGGATTTTTTTTGTTTTCCTTTTGAAACAATCGCTCATCTTTTTGATCTTTATTTCTACTTCAAGGATCTCACTTTCAAGCCTTTTCAAATTTCAGGTGCTCCTTAACGATTAGTGTATGCACCGTTCGGATAGTCTCGGACTGACTGCGAGCTTTGATCCCGAGATCGATAGAACCTTCCATCGTCAGATCCGAGAGAATCAAGCCAGAATGGCGCAAGAAGAAGAAGTAGCCCGTAGGGTGGCTCAAGCCATCAATGCGCAGAGAGAAAGGTTCATGCAAGAAGCTAGAGCTGTGGTTCAACAGGAGATCTTAGCAGCACAGGCAGCAGCGCAGGCAGCGGAACTTCAGAAGGATCTTAGAGAGTTCTCTATCCCAAAGGCCGCGAATGTCTATCATCCGGTGCAGCCTCCTCCCATCGAAGCTGCCAACTTTGAGATTAGAGCACATTGGATAACCTTGCTTCAAAACAACCCATTCTACGGTAAACAAGCTGAAGACATCCAAGGTCATCTTCTCAGATTCATTGACCTGTGTGCTATGACAAAGCAAAATGGAGTCTCTGATGATGCTATTCGACTCCGCCTCTTCAAGTACTCTTTGGCTGATAGAGCCATTAGTTGGTACAACTCACTACAGAGTGATGTACCCATCACCACCTGGGAGCAGCTTCAAAATGCCTTTCTGGAAAAGTTCTACCCCCCATCTCTTACATATGAGATCAGGGGACGAATCACAAATTTCACTCAAGTCCCAGGAGAAACTCTTTCCGAAGCTTGGGATAGGTACAAGGAGCTCCTACGTAAATGCCCACACCATGGAATTCCTAAGAACCAGCTGATATAGATATTCTACAGGGGTGTGGAAGATGACGTTAAGATGTTCCTTGACTCCTCGTCTGGAGGAAAGTTCATGCGGCAAAGTTACGACAGCGCATGGAGAGTAGTCACCCTGGGAGCAGAAAATCAAGCCAACTGGGGCAGATCTGTTGGTAAAGGAGTCTTAAAGGTAGCTATGGTTGACGCGATCCCAGAATACAAATCTATAGCTGAAACTTTGAAAGTCTTGGTTGCAAAGCAAGATCACATAGAATCATCCCTTGCTGCGATTGGGAGAGAACATTCTCCAACTAGGCAACCTGAACAAGTCAAGACCACTTCTTTGTTTTGTGAAGCATGCAAAGGCACTGACCATTCCACACTATCATGCAATGTTCTCTATGATGTTGTTTTAAGCAATGCCTGCGGACAAGGAGATAATTGCCAGATGGAAAGTCTTAATGCTATTAACACCAACCCTGGGCAGAACTATTACAATCCGAATCAAAATAGGAATCACCCAGGCTTCCAGTACGGAAATCCTTCAGGAGCTATGAACTCGCATCAATTTGTTCCGAATAATCAACCAAGAGGCCCATCTGGGTATCAGTTTAACCAGCAACAGAACTTTGGGAATCAAGGAAACTTCAAGGGAAACTTTCAGAATAGAAATTATCAGAATAACTCTCAGTATCAAAGCTTGAACCAACAACAGGGTCAAACAGGATCCATCCCTTCTGATGACAAGCTATCCACCATTGAAAAGTTACTGCAAACACAACAAACGATGATAGCCAATCAACAGGCCCAGCAGAAGGCTATTGAAACTCAACTAGCTCAACTTGCTGCTAGTATTAAGCCACAAGCTGGAGTCTTCGCCGGACAACCTGAGAACAATCCGAAACATCTGGAGCAGCTGAAAGTTATTGCCACAAGATCAGGGAAAAGTTATTCGGATCCATCAGCAAAAACAACTATGGATATCCCTGAGGAGAATGAACCTTTGACTAACCAAAACTCGACAACACCAGAATCACAACCGAAGGAAAGAAGTACTGATAAGGGAAGTTCTGAGAAATCTACCAATGAAGAAGTAGAGATACCAGAGTCGGATATTCCTGTATATAAGCCTCATGTTCCTTTCCCATCCCGTCTGAGGCAAACCAAGCTTGATACTAGATTCATCAAATTTAAAGAGGCCATGAAGAAACTTCACGTTGATATACCATTCTTAGATTCTCTTAATGAGATACCGGCCTGGACCAAGTATCTAAAGTCGCTTCTCACCAAGAAATACATCACTGAAGAGTATGAAACTGTAAAACTGGCAACAACCACATCTAATATCATACTCAGCAAGATGCCAAAGAAACAAAAAGATCCAGGATCTTTTGGAATCTCTTGTCACATTGGTGACTCATCGTGCAAAAAGGGATTGGCAGATCTTGGTGCAAGTATTTCTATTATGCCACTCAGTCTATGCAAGAGACTAGGATTCGAAGAATTGCTTCCAACTGCTATGACAATTCAACTTGCGGATAACTCGATAAAAAGACCGTTAGGAATTCTCGAAGACATCCCAGTCAAGGTAGGCAAGGACGCATATGTTCCATGTGATTTTGTCATCATGGACATAAATGAAGACACCAAATACCCTCTTATCTTCGATCGTCCTTTCCTGGCCACTGCTAGAGCCCTTACTGATGTTGAAGCAGGAACCTTACTTCTAAGGTTAGGAAAAGAGACTCTCGAATTTAAGGTTTTTGAAAGCATGAGAAGACCGAGTATACAGGAGGAAGTCTATTTGATAGATTGTGTTGAGCAGTTATCGCAACTTACTCAAGAATATCACGAGCCATGCGATCCCTTGGAAATTTCTCTATATGACCTTTTTAATGATGAACCTACTGACCAACAAGATAAGGATTGCACCGAACCTTCCGATTCTGCTAAGGGAAATCCTGAAGCTACCTATGAAGAATTAAAAGTCACCGAATCCCCAGAAGAAATCAGTGAAAAACCAGAACCTCCTGAAATGAAGCCCCTACCTGAAGGGCTGAAGTATATGTTTTTAGACGATCTCAAGGTTTGTCCAATTATCATGAACTCTAATCTAACAACCAATCAAGAAGAGAAACTTCTGGAGGTATTAAGGGAGAACAAGAAAGCCATAGGCTATAAGATGAGTGACCTCACGGGGGTCAGCCAAGCCTTGTGCATGCATAGAATCCCCATGATGGAAAATCATAAGCCGACCATCGAGCATCAACGAAAGTTAAATCCGAATATGAAGGAAGTGGTCCGTCATGAGATCATCAAACTCCTTACAGCTGGAATAATATACCCGATATCGGACTCACCATGGGTGAGCCCAGTTCATGTGGTACCCAAGAAAGGAGGTACTACCGTTTTAAGAAATGAAAACAATGAGCTCGTCCCCACTCGAACAGTCACTGGGTGGCGGATGTGTATTGATTATAGAAAACTAAACAAGGCCACTCGAAAGGATCATTTTCCTATGCCCTTCCTCGATCAAGTCTTAGAAAGATTGGCCCATCAAGAATATTTCTGTTACCTGGATGGTTACTCTGGATTTTATCAGATTCCCATACATCCAGATGATCAAGAAAAAACAACTTTCACCTGTCCCTTCGGGACATATGCTTTTAAAAGGATGCCATTTGGCTTGTGTAATGCCCCCGCAACTTTTCAACGCTGCATGACTGCCATATTTGCTGGGCTTACTGAAACTGTTATGGAGGTTTTTATGGACGATTTTTCTGTATATGGGGACTCCTTTGATTCCTGTCTTAAGCATCTCTCCATGGTCCTTAAACGCTGTGAAGAAGCACATCTAGTGCTAAATTGGGAGAAATGCCACTTTATGGTAAAGGAAGGCATTGTCTTGGGCCACAAGGTTAGCAACAAAGGAATCGAAGTTGATAAGGCCAAGATAGAAGTCATCTCTAAACTGGCAATCCCCACAAATGTAAAAGAAGTTCGCACATTCCTTGGTCACGCTGGATTCTATAGAAGGTTTATACGTGACTTTTCCAAGATAACGAAGCCGATGACTAATCTGCTTTTAAAGGATGCTGATTTCAATTTCAATGAAGAATGCATCAAAAGTTTTGATATGCTGAAGAAAGCCCTTACAACTACTCCCATCATTAGAGCTCCCGATTGGGACCACCCCTTTGAGATTATGTGTGATGCCAGTGATTACGCGGTGGGTGCTGTCTTAGGACAATGCATAGAGAAGAAACATTATGTAATCTATTATGCATCAAAGACCCTCGACGAAGCTCAAAGGAATTATGCTACTACTGAAAAGGAGCTTTTAGCAGTCATTTATGCTTTCGACAAATTCAGATCCTACCTTACTGGTTCGAAGGTAATTGTTTCCACTGACCATGCTGCTATCTGTTATCTTATGACAAAGAAGGATGCTAAGCCAAGGCTGATCAGATGGATACTCCTTCTTCAAGAATTTGACCTTGAAATAAGAGATAAGAAAGGGACGGAGAATGTCGTGGCAGATCACCTGAGTCGCATCCACACTCTGGATGCTGAAGGAATTCCGATAAACGACTCTCTACCAGATGATCAGCTTATGAGAGTCTCAGAATTCGAACCATGGTATTATGACTTAGTAAACTACCTTGCCGCCGGAGTCATCCATCCTCAATACACCGGGAACGCTCTGAAGAAATTTATGCATGATGTTAAGCGTTACTATTGGGATGAACCATATCTTTTCAAACTCTGTGCTGATGGATTGTATAGACGTTGTGTCGCCGAAGAAGAAGCCCATTTTATTTTGGAGCAATGCCACTCAGGACCCGTGGGTGGGCATATGAGCTCTAAAAAGACTGCCTTAAAAGTTTTGCAATGTGGATTTTTCTGGCCAACTTTATCCAAGGACTATTATGATTTTGTCATATCATGTGATAAGTGTCAAAGAGCTGGCAATATAACCAAGAGAGACGAAATGCCACTGAATCTATGGCAAGAAGTCGAGATATTTGACGTCTGGGGAGTGGACTATATGGGGCCATTCCCATCTTCTAATGGATTCTCTTACATCCTTGTGGCGGTTGACTACGTCTCTAAATGGGTTGAAGCTATACCAACCGTCACTTGTGATTCCAAACCAGTCATCAAACTATTCAAAGATATTATCTTCCCACGATTCGGAGTGCCGAGAACCGTGATATCTGACGGAGGATCCCACTTCATTGAAAGAAGCCTTGAAGCTCTTCTACGAAAATATGGCGTCTCACACAAGATAGCTTCGCCTTATCATCCACAAACCAGTGGACAGGTAGAGGTCTCCAACCGACAACTTAAGGCTATCCTTGAGAAAACCGTTGGACGTGATCGAAAAGATTGGGCGACAAAAATCAACGACGCCTTATGGGCTTATCGCACCGCTTATAAGACTCCCCTTGGGACTACCCCGTTTCGATTGATATATGGAAAGAGTTGCCACCTGCCAGTCGAACTTGAACATAAGGCATGGTGGGCAATTAAACAAATAAACTTCGATATGAAACAAGTGGGTCAAGCCAGAATTCTGCAACTCCATGAGCTGGATGAACTCAGAATGACAGCCTATGAAAATGCACGAATCTACAAAGAACATACGAAACTTTGGCACGATGGCCATCTGAAAAGAAAAGACATACAAGTGGGAGATCAAGTTCTAGTTTTCAACTCAAGACTACGACTATTCCCAGGAAAACTCCGTTCCCGCTGGTCTGGACCCTTCATCGTCAAAAACATCTCGCCTCACGGTATTTTCTCCCTATGGAGTACAGCGACAGGGGAATTTATAGCAAATGGCCATCGCTTGAAAAGATACTTCACTTCCACTGACATTGGCACTGACACAATGATCGAACTGGCAAATCCAAAAGACCCACCATAAAGCCAAAGGACTCTGTCGAGCCATCGACATAAAACAAAGGCGCTTGTCGGGAGGCAACCCGACCAATAAATCTGTTTTACTTTTCCTTTCCCAATTTTGTTTTATAGTTAACTTTCTTAAAATAAAATTTGCCTTATGGATAGTTTTCTTTTCAGGACACGAGATCGGATTGGTGCTAATCAGAACGAATTCATTCTCGGCAGTTAAACCTGGTGTTTCCTTTTCCCTCCATCTTGAATTTAGGGTTTGCTCGAGGATGAGCAAATCTCTAAGTTCGGGGTGGAGGGTGGGTGGTACGTATTCCACTTCCACATACACACCCTCTTTTCATATTCAATATGTCTCTATCATAAAATTTTTCAAAATTTTGAACAGATACCTGATGAAATTTTATGTAACTAAATTTTTGCTATGCATCTTCTATCATAACATCCTCCTTATTCGAAGCAAATCCTCAATAGGACTGACCTTTGAAACTTGCCTGAAATCATCCTGTGAAACTTATGATTCCTAACATCATAATTCTTTTTACATTATGATAAGTATCTGTCAAACTGATAGGGATCAAACACGTCGTGCTCCTAACTGACTAGTGGAACAATGGCTCAGAAACCCCACCGGATCCGCATCAAGTCATTATTTGAGCAGAGTATGACAAAGAGAATAACCCGTTTTTGAATTGTAAATCAAGTTGCATCATGATCTGAACTCTCTTCTACACTTCTTCTATCATCTTCATATCCCTCCATACATCAACACCACAAAAATAGCCAATCCCGTGCCAAACCCTAAGTTCGGGGTGGCACGCCACTTCCCCCATATCCGCTTCTTCCATACCCTTACCAATAAATAGGGGCGTACCACCAAAAATGCAATCTCGAGTCGAATAGAGGAGAGATCTGCAATAAAAAGATGCCAAAGTGCACACAAAAATAAATGCAATCTCGAGTCGAATAGAGGAGAGATCTGCAACAAAAGATGCCATAGTGCACATAAAAATATGCAATAAATGAAATTGCAAAACAAATAAAAATCTCGAGTCGAATAGAGGAGAGATTTACTTCTTCTTTCCATACCACCTTTCACTCCTTTTTCTTCCTAAGGGCACAATACATGCCCCACCATCCTAAAATTCACCAGTGTCAAATCGGATGCATACTTGTTGATTCTGCGGGTATCTCAAAACTCCTACAAAACTCTTAGACGTGCTCGGTGTTGGAAAAAGTGGGAAGGAAGCGTTGTTGGGAAACGAACTCAGAAACGAAGCTATGGAAATACGTGTTTAGTGGTCCCAGGAAGTTGAGGTACTCACTCATACTGAGCAGAAAGAAAACATTTGTGATGTGAAGATGAAGAAATCACACGGATCGAAAGTATTCCATTAGGCAACAGTTTCAAATTTTATGTTACTCGAGGACGAGCAACGATTTAAGTTCGGGGTGTTTTGATGAGTGCATACTCATCATGATTTTCAATTACCTTTTTGGAACAATTTAATACCCATTCCACATCTTTTCACCCTAATATGAATCATAATGCACAAAACTACTCAGTGATTCAATAACCAAGGTTTTAACTAAATAATTTTCATTTTATGCAGGTATAGCAGGCAACTCCATGCAAACGGTCTCAAGACCGTTTGAATCCATGCGGTCTCAAGACCGTTTGCTGGAATACACAAAGAACAAGACGAAACCAGTTGCCTAAGAAGCCCACGCGGTCCCAAGATCGTTTGGACCCATGCGGTCCCAAGACCGTTTGGTCCCATACGGTCCCAAGACCGTTTGGTCCCATGCGGTCCCAAGACCGTTTGGTCCCATGCGGTCCCAAGACCGTTTGGTCCCATGCGGTCCCAAGACCGTTTGGTCCCATGCGGTCCCAAGACCGTTTGGTCCCATGCGGTCCCAAGACCGTTTGGTCCCATGCGGCCCCAAGACCGTTTGGTCCCATGCGGCCCCAAGACCGTTTGGTCCCATGCGGTCCCAAAACTATTTGGTCCCATGCGGTCTCAAGACCGTTTGTTCCCATGCGGTCCCAAGACCGTTTGGATCCGCGCGGTCCCAAGACCGTTCGATGCAAGCACAAGGATCGATTGAAGAACTAAAGCCGCGCGACCACGCCAAAGCCAGACCGATCAAAGCAAGACCGTTTGGCGCTCAAACGACCTCCAAACCGTTTGATGCCCAAACGGTCTCAAGACCGTTTGGTGCCCAAGCGGTCTCAAGACCGTTTGGCGCCCAAATGGTCTCAAGACCGTTTGGCGCCCAAACGGTCTCCAGACCGTTTGGCGTCAGATCTGAAACTATAAATAGACCCCCAGGGTCCCCATTTGAAGCATCGGTTCCGGACGCCGAAAGGCTGCCAGAGCACCATCCCGATCAAGTTCCACTCCATCTACCACTAGTGTTGCGTCCAAGGAGGCCAAGAAGAAGAAGAAGACGGAGCAAGGAGTGCATCTTCTTCACCGGGCTGTGCCCACCCTCTGCACCGAGCTCATGGCGGATCTATCTTCTTCTTCTATCTTTCTTGTATCTCGCATCATGAGCGAGTAATCCTCTTTCGCTGGGGTGCGGGGACTAGCCTCGCTGCCCATGCAAACCATGTTCTCTTGTTAAACTTTCCATGGCAATGTATATAACTCTTCATTTTGTCGTTTATCGTTAAGCTTGTAGGTTGGTTATGTGCGTGTTTTCATCTTTGTGCTCCCTTTGTTGCGATAACTTCAATGCACGGGTTCCTATGTTGCGATAACTTCAAGACATGGGTTGGAATGTCGTTTAGCATGTTTGACCCTTGACGATAACTTCCGATGGGTTCCTTGAGGTTGTAAGTGTATGATCCGCGAGGGGACGATCCGTCTAACCTTCGGTGACACTTCTGTGCGCCTGACGCCCGTATGGGGGGTTCACAGCCTTAGTTGGATTTTGTATCTTCGTGCTTTTCGTCGATGTTTACACGTACAATAGTCGCTTATTTGCTTTACGGTTTGCGCGGTTGACTCCCTGATTAGAAATAGGATGGGATTTCATCGAGGTTGTAAGTGTATGATCCGCGAGGGGACGATCCGTCTAACCTTCGGTGACACTTCTGTGCGCCTGACGCCCGTATGGGGGGTTCACAACCTCCGTGGATTTCTGTATCTCCAGAGCCGTAAGACGTGTGATCCGGATGGCGATGAGAAATCGGCTGCCTATGGTGACGCTTACGCGGACCTGACGCCCGTATGGGGGGTTTTGCAGAAGCTCTACTTGGAGTGTTATATTGTGCCTGGATTGTTCGCAAAAGAGTATGTTTGTGTGTGTAGCGGTGGTCAAACCCGGTACCATCCCAGCGAATCCATATCATTGATCTAAACCCGCCTTTTATTCCGCATTTACTTTCTTGCAATTAGTTTAATCAAACCCAAATCAACCAATCGTTCTAAATATTAGTCTTACTTAAGCTAGATTTAACTGACAAAGATTCTTAAAAACGTTGTCCTTTGGGTTCGATCCTCAACTATACTGCGATAAGATCCGTCCGCTTGCGGGTGGTATTGTTGCACTTGGTTTTGGTAAAAGCTCGGGGATATAAACTCCGAGTGAATTTGTTAGTGCATTCAAAAGCCACATCATATGTCTTCCGCCGACCCCAAGTTTTGTATTGTTTGGCAAAGAGACTCTGATGCCACTCTAGTATCTGCATTGCACAGACAATATGACCTAGGCAAGTGTGTCGATGGTCATTTCACTAGGGAGGCTTGGAGGGAGGCAACTGTGGAAATGCAAAATACAATGGGGAAGACGGCCTGCAATACAGACCAGCTGAAAACTCGATGGAAGAACTTGAGGAGGGACTATGCCACTTTGAAGCTTGTGACGAATAAGAGCGGCGTTGGATGGGATGACACAAGGCATAAGCCAACGCTGCCCGACAGCCCTGAATGGAGGGAGAGCCTTGTGGTATATCCAGTAACCAGTCCGTTAATTTAAAAAAAAAGTCATCTATTCACATTTTAATTTCATAATAACATTTTTTTATACTTAGGCAAACAAGGACCTTGCTAGGTTGCTTAACAAGCTGTTTCCCCACTACTATGACATTGAGATGATGGCGGGGAGGAACATTGCTATAGGACATCATGCAATGTCTTCGACAGACACACATATCCCTTCTGACGTTGCCTCCGAGGATGAAAACGCTGTCGACTTAGATGCCCCAGACACACCCATGACCGCTGGAAGCCAAGCTGGGGAACCTAATATGGGCGCATTTGGGATGCAAAGCGAGGGAGAAACCGGGGGAGGCGGAACAGATACACCGAGTGGTGGCGGGAGGCCTCCTGTCATTAGGCGCAAGAAGCGGCCATCAATGCCTCAAGACCGATGTGGGTTATCAAATGAAGTGTTATCTGATTTCACACAGGTTTATGCAAAGGTTCACGAGTTAGGCAGTAGTGTGGCAACTAGATCCTTTGAAAAGAAAGAATTTACAGCCATCTTACAACATTTCCAGGACACTTACCCAGATGCCCCCACTCCTGTTCTTACAACACTTGTGAACACCATCAAGGACTCAACAAACCGCTCCATCTACCTAAGCCTTATAGACACACCTCAAAAGATAACCATATGGTTGCAAGACCTTTGGGAAAGGTCCCAAGCTGCCAATGCAACATCAACACCTTCAATGCCTTCCTCGTTCTAAGCTGCCAATGCAACACCAACACCTTCAATGCCATCCTTGTTTATGCCATCGCACCATGCATTTTTCCCGCAATCCCCAACACCCAACTTTAGCAACATACCAAGTATGGCATCGTCGTTTGCGTCATCTCACCATCCATTATTTCCTTCGTCCAATGATGCTGGCCCTTCCGGACCAACAAACTTTGTGTCATCTCACCGTCCATTCATTCCTTCGTCCAATGATGCTGGCCCTTCTGGATCATAAAACTTTACCAGCCAGGCATTTCACTCATCAAATCAGTAGAAAGTTCTTTCGTTGTTGTAATAATCTATTTCCCATCCAAACATTTTCTTTGGGCTTTTTCTTATTTGCCGAATTGTTGTAATATTTTTATTCCCGTCCAGACATTATTGATTAACTGTTGTAATATTTTATTTCACTGCCATGGTTTTATTTTGCTATCAATGTATTTCACTTTGTATCCTGGAAGGCATTATTTTATGTGTCCACAATTACATATGATTGTAGCCTAGTTATTTTCCTTGTCCTTGCCATTACAACGTTGCTATATTTCCACTTGTAGGCATAATGTCAACCACTGACGAAACAGAAACACCTGGCCTCCTCACGCACATTCTACATAAATTGTCTGGTCCAGCTAATCACATTTCTGATACAATAGCTGAGTCCATAGCAAACTCCATCATTGATGACATTTCCGACATACCACCTCCAATACCTAGGTCAGTTAGCATTAGGAGTGGCCACCAGAAGGTCTTAGAAATTTTAAATGGTCATGAACAAAGGGCTTATGACCTATATCGAATGAGACCACAATCTATATTGGCCCTTGTGGGCAAGCTTGAGACTCGGGCCTTGATACGAAGCACTAGAGGCGTCAGTTCGGTTGAGGCTGTGTGCTACTTCCTACAAATGGTTGGCCATGTACATACAAATTGTGCTTTGGCTGAGGACTACATTCACTCTGGTGAGACCATAAGTAGGAAGTTCAACAAAGTCTTGGACGATGTGTGTTCGTTGTCCAATGAGTACATTGTCATGCAAACTACATCGACATGCACGACAACACATTCTCGTATATTGGAGACCCCAAGGTTCTACCCTTACTTCAAGGTAATAGTTAGCCCCTACAATCTTTAATCATTTGCAAATATTTTGTATGTTGACAACCTATTTTGCTGTTATAGAATGCCATCGGGGCAATTTACGGAACACACATCCCCGTCTTGGTTAAACGAGACAAGCAAAATCGCTACCGAGACAGAAAAGGGAATGTCTCTCTTAATGTGTTGGCTGTAGTTGACTTCTCCATGGAGTTTACATATGTCCTAACTGGGTGGGAGGGATTGGCTGCTGACCAACGGGTCCTAAAGTCAGTGACGACCACAGGCAGGTTTAAAGTTCCGCCGGAAAAGTTTTACCTAGTAGATGCAGGGTATGCCAACACTCGGCAATTCCTTGCACCGTATCGCAACACAGCTTACCATATTTTTGAGTATCGAGGAAACAGACATGCCTACACCAGCAAGAAGGAGATGTTCAACCACCGCCACGTACAATTATGTAATGTTGTAGAAAGAGCATTTGGGGTGATGAAGTGGCGGTTTGCCTACCTTAAAAAGGGGGCGACATATCCCATACATTCGCAGTGTCGCCTCGTAATGGCTTGTTGTATCCTCCATAATTTCATACGCCGCCAACATGATGGTGACAGTATAATGGACGAACTCCCAGATGACATTTCAACATCTGTCGTTCCCCCTGCTGGGGTTGACCTGAGTTCCCTCCAACAAACAACTCAGGCTGATTCAAGGGAGGGCGAGCGTTTACGTGAATCCATTTCTAATTTGCTATGGGATGCCCGTTGACTTACAATTGTAACTGTAAAATAGTCTTCGACAATATTTGAAAAAATATCCACGACATTACTTTGTAGGCTTTAGTTGTTTTTTTTACAAACTTTCTTCTACATCCTAATAATATACATGACATAATGAATTGCTAGGTTGTCTTGAAATGGAGAATGGAATGCCTTGCTGTACATGCGGCCTTACATGCACTGTACGTGTGTATATGGATGAAGCGGACGCGGAAAATGGACGTTTTGAAAACAACAACCCGCACAGACCGTATTTTACATGTGCTAGGGGCCTTGTTTCGAACAGATGTCAGATGAGATTGCCTGCGCAGCGTGTACCACCCACAGTTGCCACACTTACTGTAGTTAGGGATGCTATGCTAACACAACTTGCATATGCCCGCAACGAACACAAGCTATGGTCTGAACAATGTGACTTTGTCAGTTCGACAAGAGCAGACATCAATAGGCTTGAACAAGGTATTACCACTCTACGTGAGAGGTGCAAATATCTTCGACAACTACTGCACATCACGAGCAGTAACGACTCTTCAAACGAGGACGGATACAATACATCATAGATGTAGAACAAGCAATTAGGCCTATTTTATGTTCGGAAAGTTGTATTTCAAATCTATGTTCAGAAGACGACAATGTTTTTACTAATCCTCAATTATGTTTTAGATGTCAATGGATCCATCTGGAGTTCTGAGGTGTGATTGTGGGTTAGATGCAGCCTTGCGGCTTAACACAGAGGATGCAGGGTTGTACGATTTTGGCATTCTGAGTGAAAGGTCGGGCGAAATGTATTACATATGTCCTTCTCGTGAGGTGTACTAGTAAATACATACATAATAGGTTGTCGTTGTGTATGCTGCACATTCGTTGTCATTCATTAAATTTTATTATACATTATAGGGAAGATATCGGTTCAGATACTTCCGTTGGGCAGTCGATCTCCCCCCAACAATTGATTCTTTGAAAGCTGAGATTATGTTACTAACTGTCGAGTGCAAGTCAGTGTGGGGCCAAGCAATGAACATGAAGGACTGTGTTGAAATTCACCACAACTACGATGATATATACACCCAAAAAAGTATGAGCATGACAATGTAGAACGCTACGTTTCCAGTCTGGAGGAAGAATGTAGTCTTCTTTTAGACATTCCTTCACCCACGGTGACGCCATAACGTTTAATAGCAGAGAACTACATTTAGTTTGGTGTGTCGATTTACATTGTCCAACATTCCATGTTTTTAACATTACATCTTTATGAATTCATCCGACATCAACATGCTTTAGTTATTGATCATAATGTTGTTGTATGTTTTATGGAGGGTGTATGTTTTTTCACCGTTATGTTGATAAATGATAACTAACATTGAATATGTATTTTATATTCTCTTAATTATGCGATACACACTTACATCTAAAACATATTACTTACAAAATCTGTAATATGGCTGGGCCTCAAAGGACGCCTTCCTTTATGTGGTGTAGGGAGCTTGATATGGTTCTCAGGGGTATGATGAGAAACCAATATGATTTGGGGAGATGTGTTAATGGAGTATATACTACACAGGCTTGGATGGAGGCATGGCGTCACTTCCGAAATATAACTGGGGAGCCCATATCTTTGACTGAGTTGCAGATGAGGTGGAAACACATAAGGAGAGAGTTCATAACAGACAATCTTTTTATTTTGGGAGATGTATTGCCTCCCCGGCCATTGGCTGTGCAACGCAACTTCATGACTACTCGTCGCATTTACCCACCTGGCGTTGCTCAATACCCTATTAACAATGGAGTGAATATTGTCACAGTTTGTAGTTGTATTTTTTTTACCTCGCAACATTTATTTGTATGCAACTAAGTTTGTTTGGACCTTTTTGTTTATGTATTGAATGCATAAATCACTTTCTTACTTGTTTGTAGCTAAGTTTGTTTGCAGCATTTATTTTTATTCAATATTGTCACAGTTATCTTTATATTATTGATATTTGTTAATACTAATTTTTTTTTTATTAACTATAGATGTCATCATCGCGGTCACGGTCGCGGTCACGGTCAAAGGCAAAGACAGAATTTGAAAAAATATTGATGTCTCCGTCGAAGATAAAAAAAAATATGTAAAAGAAAATCTTGTTTGCAGAAAACCATGTTGCGACCCTCCACGCGATGAGGGCCCAAATGAGAGAGCCGAAGGAACAAGCCAAATGAGGGCCCAAATGTTGCGAGCCTTGTTTCCTCCTACTCACCATCTGCCGTTGATGTTCGACTGGCCAAAAGACGCCAGCAAACAGGAAACAAATCAGGTGTTGGACGAACCATGTGCGGTATCGTGGGAAGAGTACGACGAGGCCATGAAGAACTACGAGGCATGAAGTTGCCTGCTTCATCACCAGCTTAGATTGTGTTACTATGTCGTTGTCTAGGTCCAGGGTAGACCTCTCGTTTCATTTTCTATGTTACATATGTATTCGCCCGAGAACCAACAATATATTATCTTTTAATTTATGTGGTATTACGTTCTGCTACAGACATGCTACGCACCTTTGCTACTATTTAATTTAAATATATTAATTAAATTATGTAATTGTTATTTAATATAATACACTTCAGCCAACTTTTGCTTAAAAGCGGCAACAAAACTACACATACTTATTCTTGTTAAAACAGTTATACAACATCAGCACAGAATCAGCAGATACTGACTAGTAGCCAAACAGAACCAGACTGAATCCAGTCTAGTAGCCAAACAGAACCAGACTGCAATCAGACTCAAACCAGACCAGCTGACCAGAATCATACTGTGTTGCCAAACAGAATCAGGCTGGGTTGCCAAACAGAATCAGACTGAATCCTGACTAACCCAGTCTAATCCAGTCCAGACTACGAAATCCCAGTCCGTTCCCAAACAGGGGGAGAGGGCCCTCTTGGGCACGCGAATCGGCACGGAAGGTTAGCGGCGGCTGTG
The DNA here is from genome assembly GCA_963693085.1 of Alisma plantago-aquatica. Lineage (NCBI taxonomy): Eukaryota > Viridiplantae > Streptophyta > Magnoliopsida > Alismatales > Alismataceae > Alisma > Alisma plantago-aquatica. The sequence goes on from OY856412.1 coordinate 382,094,188, forward strand.
TGCGGCCCTTACCCAGCGGATGCGCCGAGCGCGAGGAAGAGAGGGGGATGCGCGCTGCGGGAAGTGGGGTTGGGGGGGAAACCTGCGACCTAAAGCAATTAGGTTGGGGAAGTGGTGGACCGTAAAGGGCCTTACAGATATATGGGCTCTCGGAACCATGGACTAATGGATACGGATTATTTTTTATGGAAACGGCAGATCACTGTTAATGAATTAACAGCGGTGTATTCTAGAAACCGTGGACTACAAGGAGTCCTGTGCTAATTATACACGAGTGATAGTCTATGATGACTTATATTGTTGTCATCTGCAATTGAGAAATACTAATGGGTGACGGTCATTCTGGAATAGGTTATATAGTACAAAGGCCACATCATATATGTGATAATTATTTTATAGGTGATGGCCAAACATGTAATCTTTTGGGTGAAAAATGACTTGTTTGACTGTCACATATTCCATGTTATTCAGTAGTGGGACTTCCTAGCACTAATTACAATGTCATATAATTAAATAGTTGTTGTCCCAATATAAGTGGTAGAGTTAGGATTAGGTGAGGCCCGTGCCTCACGAGGCTTTCATATGATTCGGATGCGTAACTTTTTCCTTACGGATATAATTGCTTCTGCAAGTGAGCTTCGTACGCAATGGGAACATCCCTTTTTGGCTGGCGAATTGGACGGGGGTGGGCATGTTAGCCCGACACCGACGACCGCAACACAGAATGAATCCAATGTTGATGATAAAAGATGTCTTCTCCCCTTCCGCAGGCTGGCAACATTCTTTCCTTTTGGAGAATTTACAGGAAGAAGTTTGGCTTTGGTCCTTAACATTGGGTTGAGGATGTCGAACTCCAGGATGGACAGAGCAATCTGGGAACCGAGCGAGTGCGGTACATTTTCCTTAGCCTCAGCTAAGAAGACTCTTGCAAGTTCTCATACTCAGGGCTCAATCCCTTTTCATAAGTGGCTATGGTCTCCAATGCTTCCGATGAAATGTTGGGTTTGTATTTGGAGGTTATTCCATAAGGCTATCCCTGTTGATGACCGGATTATAGCTTGCTCTATCCCCTTAGCATCTTGATGCGAATGCTATTCGGAGAAGGCCTGTGAGGATATCGATCATCTCTTTCTTAAAGGAGATGTGGCCAGGGTGCTATGGTCCTACCTGGAGGAAGTCTTGGATCTACCCTTACTGCAAAACAATTCATTAGTGTTGGGGGCCTTGAAAAGATGCTGGGGTCGGGTAGTGCACTATAGTTTTCTCAGTGCCTTGAGGGGATTGCTGCCACAATTAACTATCTGGAGCCTTTGGAAGGCCAGATGTAAGAGTAGATATGAAGGCCGCAAGATGAATCCGGATAGAATCTGGCGGGGTTCTTTGTTTTTGCTAAACAAGGTGATGTCTCAACAAGTTTTCGACAACCTAGGACTGCAATTACACACTGAGGAAGTGTGGAAGCTATTTAACATCTTTATTCCAGCAATTCACGTGTGGTCATATCTTCCAGTGAGATGGGGTAGGCCCAACATGTGGAGCATCAAGGTTAACATAGCTGCTCAAAGATGGAAGACTAGGAGCAGTAGGACATGTGACATTGCGGTTGGGGCATCACAAGGGATGTACATGGTCAGGTGCTCTGGGGCTTCTCAACACCAAGCATTGCACCTACTAAAATCGAGTCATACCTGGAAGAATATTTTTATGCAGTGAACCTTGGACGTGCCCAAGGTACCAACATTAATTGCATCGAGACTGATCTCCAAAGGGTTGTGGACCTTATAAGCAATGCGGAGGTACTCCCTTGGAGGATCAGGCTAGTGGCCGAAACAATTAAGGAGGAGGTTAACAAGGATGGTATCAATGTTTGTTGGGTCCACGAATAGGCGAATCTCACGGCCAAAGCCTTGGCGGAGTACCGAAGCAGTTTAGTTGACAGCTATATTTTTGGATCTCTCCAGCTGATGCCACCGATAGCGAGGGAGAATTATCTAAAAGACAAGAAAGGTATAGCCAACACTATACGTGTAAAAAATAGGGTGGTCCCCTAGGGGATGACAACTTTCTAACATACGGTGGGTCTCTTGTAAGTGTCTTTGTCACATTTTTTGTACCTGGAGGGTTGCCAGGGTAAATAAAAATATATTCCCGGGTTTAAAAAAAAAGTGAGCTTCGTACGGAAGAATCTTTAACTTCCGAGTAGATGTAGCCGCACAACACCACATTGTTGAGCCGATCGTTACAGGCTCCATGTGTAACCATTTAACAAACTAGCAGCGAAGTCCATTTCTGGGCTGTGTGCCCTTTGTAATCGAGTTGAGTAATTTATGGGACTTCCATGGCGATGACCTCACGTTCTTCACAAAAGCCATATGTGATCTTGGTCAAAGCGGCCATAGACTTGGGCCCCACGTTCTCCTTTTATCTGGCAAACAGATGAGGCAGAGGACCAAATCAGCTTTGTGCCTAACGCTCTAGTACACTGCACTAGCAGTTCGATGACCAGAGAATTGTGTTCAACAATCTATTAGAACAGCTTTACAGTCTTCTCCTGGATCTCCTGGGTTTCCCGCTCAATGAAAACCATGATAAAGAGCACAAGTGCCTTGACACTATGGATTTCCTAAGAATCTCGTTCCTGTCTCGCAAACATTTTACAAGTGACTGTATAACGTCTTCCGGGTAACTAAGTAGCTTTCTAAATGGTAGCAATCTACATGATATTGATTTCAACGTTAACCAAACAAAAAGTAGTTTTAAAATCAAATTAATAATAATTACAATGAAATTAAAGGTAGACGGACAACAAGATGACCCTTTTGTTTGGTAAAACCAATCCTTATTCATAGACCTAAGGTTGCAACATTACTATACATAATTTTTTGGATCTTTAGGAGAAACTCCACCGCCTCTAATGTTTAGAATCTAAAAGTATCAGACCCGAAAAGTATTAACCAATTTGAACCAAAATTTAAAAGTAGTTTAATTAGGTGCAGTTCAATATAGTTGCATAAATTTGTAATGTGAAATGTATAACAAACATACATATTTTCATCCGACTTTACAATATCAAACACGTCCTTAATGAAATATGGTGGTTGTATATCTATAACAGCTCAAACGAATACCTATAATTTTTAATATAATATAATCGCTCCAATATTTCCTAGCAAATTCCTAGTGGGGACTTGTCACGTCCCCAGGCAGTTACCATCTGCTTTACTAGGAGATTTCTCATTCGCGTTTTTTGACACACGCCCTGCATAATGTTGCTTGCTCTCGATCTTATCCGAGATTAGGAGATACTGTAGAACAAAACCTACTGCATAAACATCAACTCTATGTTCTTATTCACTCATCTTATGTTACATGTGTTATCGCTTCTTCCAGGGCACTTCTTGTCGCAGCATCTTTACTATCCAAGTTGTCTTTGGCCCATCGTACAATATTGTTGAGCTGGTCACTGTAGGGAGTATATGATGTTAAGCCCCTGTTTGGTTTGGGATAACATTCGGATTTCGGCTTGTCTTCGTGTGCCACATATGCGCCACATCAACACGATCCAGTCAGGGTTGGCAGATGTGTGTTTGGTTGAGCATCCTGAAACGGTCCCGGTTTCGGGTTCCGTTGTCCTGATATCCGACTGAAGTCAGTCTTGTTAGCAGCAGGATTTCGGGAAGTCGGGAACTCAGTCCGAATTTCATTCTGTCTTTTGTGTATTTTACTTTATATCTAGATTGAAAAACACAAGTTACGAGGTCATTCCAATTTGTTAAGAGTTGAACGCGAGAATATGACGATTTCGTAGCGGAAGAACAAGAAATGAGAAACAATCACACAACCAAAACACATGATTTACGTGGTTCGGTCGAGATGACCTACGTCCACGGGAGGGGGTGAGATTTCCAATTATTTCAGAGAAAAGATTACAAAGGAGAGATACTCTCAAAGAAGAGAGAACTCTCTTCAGTACAACATTGTACGTTGGCACTTCTCAGTACAAGAAAATCTCACGCCCCTAAGGTCCTATTTATAGGCTCCATGCCATAAAGCTTCAACTAGGAATAAACAATCCTAATAGGAGTCTAGTACACAATAGGAGTCCAAGTTGCATGAAGATAGAGCCATCTACAACTCCAAATAGGAATACTAATCTAAATCCAAGTAGGAACATGGGTTGGACTCAAACCAAGACAAGACCCAAAATAGGACTGCCACACCATGTAGGATTAGGATTAGGATTGGGATTAGGAGTCTTCAAGTCACATAACAATCTCCACATTGACTTGAAGTCTCTGTCTCTCTGAAAAAGAATAATAGTAGATTTCTCTCCCCCTCCAGCCCCTAAGGGCGTCACTACCTGCTGTGTAGACTAACCAAGTTCAGATAATGTCTGAACTTGGAAACTGGCAACGACTTTGTAATCATGTCTGCAGGATTTTCTTTACTTACAATCTTCTTCACCACAATCTTTCCCTGCGCTATCACCTCTCTGATGAAGTGATACTTGACATCGATGTGCTTTGTCCTTTCATTAGAATCTCCAGGGCCAGCTTCCATCCTTTTGAATACCCATTTGCATCCAACAATCTTCTTTCCAGCAGGAAGATCAACAAGTACCCATGTCTTGTTCTTTTGAAGAGACTCCATATCTTCATTCATAGCAGTAATCCACATGGCTGAATGGGGATCAGCCATGGCTTCTTTGTAGGTAGTCGGTTCCCCATAATCATTTGTTTCTTCAGCTGTAGCAAGGGCATATGCAACAACATAATATGGATGCCTTGCAGGTGGTCTGATCTGTCTTCTTGGTCTCCCAGTAGCAATGCTATATGTCTGTTCTTCATGAGTGTCATCTTCAACATCATATGGATTTTCCTGTGTAACAACAGGAGGTGTCGGGCTGTGTGCACTAACTTCAAGCTCCACTTGTTCCGTGGAACTCTGAGAACCTGTAGCTGGAGAATGGATGCCATCTTGTTTTGCAGAAAACATGGAAGGCTCGTCAAAAGTAACATTTCTTTCAATCAAGAATTTTAATGAGTTTGGCTCAGTGCACCAGAATCTGTATCCCTTCACACCATTAGCATAACCCATAAAAATACACTTCTTTGCTCTAGGCTCGAGCTTTCCTTCATTTCAATAGACATATGCAAGACAACCAAAAATACGCAGATTAGAATATTTTGTAGGATGACCAGACCATACTTCTTCAGGAGTTTTAAAACCAAGTGGAGTAGATGGTGAACGGTTGACAAGATAGGTTGCAGTAGATATGGCTTCAGCCCAAAAATCCTTGCTAAGTCCTGCATTGATCAGCATGCAACGTGCACGCTCTAGAAGAATTTTGTTCATGCATTCTGCAACACCATTCTGCTGGGGTGTATGTCTAATTGTGCGATGTCTTGCAATACCTTCAGACTGGCAGAACTCATTGAATTCAGAAGAACAAAACTCCATGCCATTATCTGTCCTCAGTGTCTTGATGCTCCTTCCTGTTTGTTTTTCAATAAGCGTCTTCCACTTCTTAAACTGATCAAAAACCTCAGATTTATGCTTCAGAAAATACACCTAGACTTTCCTTGATAAATCATATATGAAAGTAAGCATGTATCTAGCACCTCCCTTGGACGTACTAGAGAAGGACCCCAGATGTCTGAATGAATATAATCAACAATACCTTTTGTAGTATGATTTGTAGTAGAAAAACTGACCTTTTTCTGCTTTCCCATAACACAGTGCTCACAGAAATCTAACTTTTTAGTACTGATATCACCTAGAAGTCCTGTCATGCATAATAATTCCAGGACTTTCTGGCTCATGTGTCTTAGTCGCATATACCACAATTTAATGGCATCCATTTTTGGAGTGGGTGAGGAAGAAACAGCAGTAGCTTCATCGGTCACAGTTTCACTAATTAATTTATAAAGGTTTCCAGGAATACATACTCCCTTTATCAGAACATCATCTCCTTTGGTAATAGATAGGATTCCATCTACATCCTTGTATGGAAAACCGTTGGCTTCAAGTAAGCCAATAGAGATGAGATTTTTCTTCAGACCTTGAACATGACGAACATTGGAGATAGTTCAGATAACACCATCGAACATCTTTATGTGGATTGACCCAATGTCAATTGTCTTGCAGGTAGAATCGTTCGCCATGTTTACAACACCTCCATCAAAGTGCTCATAAGAAGAAAACCAATCTCTGTGTGGGCACATGTGGTGTGAACAGCCTAAGTCCAGAATCCAAAAAGTTTGAAAATTGACGGATGAGGAAGATGAAGCCATAAGAACATATTTTGGATCTTCACGTGCTACATTAGCATCTGCAGGTTGTTCTTGTATTTCGTTCTCCCTCTTCTTCTTGTTCTGTAACTTGTAGCATTCATCGACAATGTGTCCAGTCTTCTTACAGTATTTACAGACCTTCTTTGATTTAGACTTAGATCTGTGTATTTTTTTCTTGTTGTTTCCCTTTTCTTTTGTACGACCCCTCACCATAAGAGCCTCTGACTGACTCCCGCTAAAAGAAGCAATTAGGTCTTTATCAACCATGGTCTTTGACAGCAATGAAGATATAACATCCTCCACCGTGATTGAAGACTTTCCGTACAGAATAGTTTCCCAAAATTGCTTGTATGAAGGGGGTAAAGAGCACAGAAGAATAAGGGCTTTATCTTCATCTTTGAGTTTAATATCTATATTTTCCAAATCCATAATAATAGATGTAAACTCGTCAATGTGATCACGGACATATGTACCTTCCACCATGTGTAGTAAGTAGAGACGCTGCTTGTGATATAATTTCGTTTGGAGAGACTTCGTCATGTAGAGATCTTTGAGTTTCTTCAAAATACCGAAAGCAGTAGTTTCTTTGGCAACTTCGGCCAAAACCTTGTAGTCCAAGGATAACTGGATGGCGGTGAGAGCCTTCTGGTCCATCACTTTATTTTCTTGCGGCGTCATAGTGGCTGGCATCTTCTCAATCCCTTCCAGAGCCTCGGAGACTCCCTGTTGAACGAGCAAACCACGCATCGTGATCTGCCATAGTCCGAAATTGATTTTGCGATCAAACTTCTCGATCTTGTACAGAATCGTCATCGTTCAAAACTTGAACACGCAACTCTGATACCACTTTGTTAAGAGTTGAACGCGAGAATATGACGATTTCGCAGTGGAAGAACAAGAAACGAGAAACAATCACACAACCAAAACACAGGATTTACGTGGTTCGGTCGAGATGACCTACGTCCACGGGAGGGGGCGAGATTTCCGACTATTTCAGAGAAAAGATTACAAAGGAGAGATACTCTCAAAGAAGAGAGAACTCTCTTCAGTACAACATTGTACGTTGGCACTTCTCAGTACAAGAAAATCTCATGCCCCTAAGGTCCTATTTATAGGCTCCATGCCATAAAGCTTCAACTAGGAATAAACAAGTCTAGTACACAATAGGAGTCCAAGTTGCATGAAGATAGAGTCATCTACAACTCCAAATAGGAATACTAATCTAAATCCAAGTAGGAACATGAGTTGGACTCAAACCAAGACAAGACTCAAAATAGGACTGTCACACCATGTAGGATTAGGATTAGGATTGGGATTAGGAGTCTTCAAGTCACATAACACAATTTACTAATGAGTATGGTTTGTCAAACAGAAACATGATTGATTTCAGTCCATATAACCCCGATGACTGCACTAATTCGGTCTAATCCAATTTGGATTTCGTAATCTCCAGGAGCAAAGCCCACTTCCGGGTGCTAGTGTCTCCTTGATTGTAGGCTTGAGTAATGTATGTGGCCACACCGTCGACGATATTGGAGTTTTCAAAACCACGTGGGCGTGGGAAGTTAGTTAGAGAGGCCAGTGCCTTGGGATCCACGTTCTCGTCATATCTGGTAAGAAGCCCAGCAAGAGACCGGATCACCTCTAATAGATCGTGCAAGGTGCTATATTCACTCTAGTGAAGTTTGTCAGAGTGATGAAAGCCTCCAGTACGATGTCTTCCTGTCGATTTATCAGCATATGTTGAATATCAAGCAACAGAACAAAAGACCTAATCACCTTTGTCGTCCAGCAGTTAACAGGTTCGTTGCACCCCGTCTCTTTAACGATTTCCACCAACTGGTTGAGCGGACACATCCAAGAAGACATTGCTGCTTGGTTCATTTCATCGAAGAAAAATATCATGAACCCTCCCGATGAGAACGGGGACTTGGAGCAGTAATCGGGAAAAGATGTTCATGTCAAAGACCCTCCACTTTAAGTCGGGTTTTACCTCCAACAACTTGCAGAGTGCCCCAATGACATCCGTATCTATAAAGTGGTCGGCTTTATCGGAGATGGCGATCAGGTATATATTTCACAAGTGGTTCTACAGTTTGTGTCAGGTCCCCAAAGCGGCTTCCCAGAATGTGGTGAGCTGTCAGTTGGGATATAGCCAAGGCTGCATTGTGCTCTTTATCCCAACTCTGTCGAACTCGAACTTCTCCTGCTGTCTTGGTAACCTGGTCGGCTCGCTGGATTAGCTTTGCCAATGCCACTTTCATGCCTGGTAGTAGACAACGGGTGCGTGTGACTGCCGTCTCTAGCTCTTTGACCATCTCATTCCAATCCTTGGGTGCGTTGCCTGATGCCTTGTCTAAACTATGCTGCCACTACTGGAAAAGAAGGCGCCATTGACGGTTCAAGATTTTCATTTTTAACGGGGAATCAATATCAACGGGTACCATCCTCGATGCCTTTTGCCCTGTTTCTTTTCTCATATAGTCTCCTGCCACCTGTCAACTCGTGTAGTTAAATGAAAGAAGAGTGGGGTAGTGAAACAGTGATGAATGGTCCGGATATGTCCAAAAATTTCGACGGTCTAGATTTCTTGTGGAAACCCTACCTTTTGAGTGGGTTCCATTTCGGTAAAGTCACACCGAGCTACTAGACCGCGTAAATCACAGGGCGCGCCATCACACAACGGCGGGAAGGGAAAAAGTACGCAGCGGCGGGAAGGAGTGAATGCACTGCGGAGGGGAGCGAATGCACTGCGGAGGGAAGGACCAAAGGAGATAAGGCACGACAGGGTACTCTTCTCCTCTGTACCCAAAGCGGCCACCGGCTCCATCGTCTCTCCTTCCTCCTCTACATCCGAACCCCATCCACGGGTTAGTTCCTCTCTCTTCTATCAATCACTCATCTGTATCTACTCGAGATCTCTCCTGCAGTCCTCTTATATAGCAACTTCCGTTCCACACTCCGTTTAATTCTCTCTGCCTCTTGACTCCCACTGTTGTTGATTTTCCTTCTCCCTTCCCGACACTTTAGTCAAATATGTATTCCTCCCTAAACAATGTCAGCGGTTCCTTTAGATCTGCACACATACTGGATAAAGTGAGGTCTCAATCTTAGCATTTTCCTCTTTATTGTCCTTGTCTCCTACTCTTATCGTGTCTGGTTGTTAGGCTGGAGTCTTTGTCCAGTACCAAGCAGACAATGTGTGAAGGCGTCAAACCCGCAAAACTCTAGCCAGATGATGACTGGATCTCCTACCTTCTCCATTTACATATGAAGTATATATTTTCTTGTTTAAGAATATGATTGGATGGCTCTGTTTTGTTTTGCTCACAATGAAAAATCCGGATAGAAATTACATATTTACATTTGTAGTTAGAGGTTTGACTTTGTTTTCTATTCAGAAATAAAACTTAGGATAATATATTGTATTTGAGGATAAGGAGTTGCATTAATGAGGGATTGTGGAAGATTACTGAATCTAATATAACAGGTTCTATGAGGGATCATAAAAAATGACAATGAGGTTGAGGGTCAATCTCAATTTTAACCTCGTTTCTCATTCTAAAATAAGGTATGTGGGATCCATTCTGTATGGGCGTTTTTGTCATGGCTACAATTTGGACACTCATATATTCTTCCCCCAAATTTACATTGTTGTTTTGATTGTAATATTCTAAATACAACCATGTCTCTTCATACGGTGAATTGTATTTGATCAACTCTATGTATCTAAGCTAAAACCTACGGCTATTAATTTGTTGGACGGTTAGACGAAATGTATGCAACATTACCAATCTAGAAGTCTCTTCTTTCCATTTTTTATTGTATAATATGAAGTAGAACCCACAACATAAATCTAATTTGTATTTTCATTGCATAATTATTGTAAAGATCATAGATATAAATGCATAGTTTGTAGCCAAAAGGTTATTTTTGGTGAATTAATAACATAAGTACTTCCAATAGAACATCTAAGTGTGATCGGTCTAAATTTTATTTGCAAATATAATTCACAAAACTCCAACTTCATCATATTTATTAATCCTTACATCGTAGCATTAAGTTATCTTATATATAGGTTTATACTAAACATCAACTAGAGTAACTCGTATTTGACATGCATTAAGATCTTAATTATGATACAACTAGATGAAAAACAAGAGAACCACATAATGTACCTAATGTATGATCTCTTAAGGAGTTGAGATTGCACCATACATGTCCATAACCTAATTTGTTTATATTTTCTTATCCGTGGTGGGCTGATTCAATATGATCGCTAGAAAGAATGTAAGAAAGTTATCCTAAATGTCCATCACGTTCAGATACTCATTTTTTTCGTATAGTCTATAACATTTATCAACCTGCACTACACATTTCTTTGTATATCGTATTCAATTTCTCTCTTCAAAACACAATTTTCTTTTTTATTACAATCGAATTATAAGTCAACTAAATACTTTCTGTCAATAAGAACGACTTATTTTATTGATTTGTTGAGTGACCTTTTATGCCCACAAGGGTTACATATATACATACGTATACGTTCTTTATGAACTAGAAAATAAAAGCATATTTTCTTAGAAAATGGCTTATTATTCAAATATGGTTTCTTTAACAAAATGAATGAAATAGTTCTTCCATATGCAGGAAATGCCTATTCAAATGTTTAATAGAAGTTGATATTGGTATACAAGATGATTCAAGGAATAAATTAGGTGCATGTCTCTACAAAATCTTCCATTGCTCTTATGTTTGTTTTAGAAGCCATATATATTCCTCTTGGAGAGATATGATGTGATAACAGTGCATTTAAGAAATTTAGCTTTCTTTGACTTTTGATATTTGTTTGAGGGTTTTGTTATACAATTTCTCCCTTCATTATGTTTGGTCCATCTCCTACTTTTGAAGGTGGCACTATTTATTAAGACGTTTTTATCTAATGTTGATGAAGTTTCTTAATTTTATCACTTTTTAGATTTGCTAATATTACATGAAGAATGTATGAACCTAATAACGTTTACCATATTTAAGTTTGTTTCAAAAACTTTGTGTTAGAGGCATTGCTTCTAGCTCATGATATCCTCATTTAGATGTAGTTATTTCCTCTCATACATTGTGATGTTGGGAAGTTTAAAAAGAAGTTGTCTGAAGATAATATAGATGGTCTTATTTTTTCATGTATAAAATGTGGGGACATTGGACAAGTCAAACTTATATTATCTAACAATGAGAAAAATTGATGAGCAAACCCCCCCACCCAATACTTATAAAGTTATGATTCCTCATGCATAACATTCATTTTAGGCACATGAATATTTCAAACCATTTTTGTATATGTTAGATTTCTTTCCCTTGATGACATTTCGAACTTGCCAGCCTTTCTATTCCCTCAAAATCCAAACTCATATGGTAGAGAAAAAAAAACTAGAACATTTATGCATTTGGGAAACAATGATGGTGGCATCTTCTCTGTGCCTTGGGGCCGGATCTCTAACATTATACATGTTTTCAATTTCTTCCACCTAGCATGCTCTACTCCTATTCCTCACTCTAGATCCCAATCCTCTTCTTCTTAGCACCGATTTTCCCAAAATCCAATGTCTTCACGCTCCAATCCCTTCATTGAAGCTACCTATTTTCACATCCTTGCTTGTCTCCACTCCTCCACCCTTTCCCTAAAATCCATTGATTTCCCCAATAAGTAAATTCAATGTGTGTTGTTGTTTATTTTACTTGTTCTACATTCAATTCATTTTAAAAAGGGTAAAAACTTGATGAAAGGATGTGAGCAGAAAACTAAAAGACATAGTATGCTAGGCAATAAGTATTTTTACGCATTTTACATTCTATTCTTGTGAAAAAATAGTAAAAACTTGATGGAAGGACATATGAGGGGAAAACTAAAAGACCCATTTTGTAGGAAACATGTAAACTTGTTCATGTCTGCACTTTTCTAGCCAACATTATTTCTCTTCAATTTTAAAGAATATTTGGTCTTTGATGTGTAGGAAAGTTTGGATGGTGTTATTGTAGGGTGACCATGTCGATCCATATTACCACACTGAATTCATTTTCTAACAATTCATCTTAGAAAGTAATGCTTTCCGTAGAAAGTGAGTTGACTATAAAAGATTAATACGTCTCTTAATTTTTACATTAATTTTTCTATAAAAAATCACATGTCTTCCAACTAACATTGAACAACAATATGATATTTTTTTCCAAAATATATCATATGTTTATCCTCATGAGAGTTTGTGTAGTTGGCTCAACATGGTATTGATGTCAACCTCATCATATATAAATGAAAGTTCTTCCACTGCCTCGCCACTACGACTCCAATGATGTATGGTTCTCCAACAACATATGCAAATGTCACTGTGGGAGAAGTTGGAGCCGCTACAAGTAACTATGATGGTGTCCGTGGAAGTAACTGAAGGAGATATAACCATCCATTAGAGCTACTGGAAACAACTTATTACCTCTATCTTTGTTGGCATCGTGTATATTTCTTCCCTATTGTTGTTCTTCATCTCTTTTCTTTTCAACATATTCCTTTTACTCTCTCTTTCTTCCCTTTACTTCCCAATCCCATCTTCTGTCTCAAATTTTCTTCTCCCTCTTATTACCCTATTCTTCTTGCTTGCTTCCCTCCCCATTTCCATCCATTCTCACAAAGACCCCCCTTAAATTTTATTTTTTCCATGTCCTATTCCATCATTCGGTTTCCCACCCCAATTGTCTTCTTGATGTCCTCCCTTCTCTCTGACTACTTGTTCCAATGCCAAGAATGTCTTCTTCCCATCCCTCCTCAAATTCACTCCAACTACATGTTATTCTCTCTCCCAATATATTCTCTTCGTAAATCAACAAATCTTCTCTTCTTATCTTTGTCCTTCCCTTCACTTAATTTTGCTACATCTCCCATTTTTACTAAATGTTTTCCAGTATTCTTCTTACTCCACCAACAACTACTTCTCAATTCACCTAGTCAACTCTTCTTGTCATTCCATCATAATTTCTATTGCGTTTCTCAGTTTACTTACACCACTTCTTTCTCCACCAATGGTTACTTCTTAGTTTACTGATCAACTATGGTCAGGAAATGTAAGAAAGAAATAGTGTAATGAGAGGCATGTAGAAAAAATTACGGCCAATTGGAAGTTGTAACATACTCAATTCTAGACACATAGGCTAATCCTCCATTCTTCTAGGCCCCTACTCGTCTGTGTGATATACAACCTCCTTCTTTCTCTTTATTTGACCTTCTTTTGGAATACATACCTTTTGTATGCGTAATTCACTAATTCATGATAGATCAAACATTTTTGGGGACTTTATAATCCTAATTGACTCATTAAGAACTCATAGTCATGGAATCTTAGGATGTATTAACTCCAATAATATAATTAAGAGAAATTTATGAATTAATCACAAATATGTCAATTGTTGAACTTATTCCTAATTTGAGCCTATATATGCTTCCTTATGATTAATTCAGTAAAATTGAGAAATATAGATTTCAATGATTCAATTGGGGGAAGGAAAATAATGATACACTAAATAAATAACCAACAAACATCTAATTATTTTGAACCCTCAATGACCACCAAAGGCAAATTTTATTTATTAATCATGTTCCTCACACCTTTTATAGCTTCCATACAAAATTTTAAATTAATCCGACTACGCTTGCACCCTTGATTAAACTGGAAAGGCAAAGTTTCTAAATAACCTAAGTTTAATTAATTTAGCCCATTAATACATTTAATTGCCTTTTCTGTTTCCCTTACTCCCTGAAACCCGACGCATCTTCCCCTTGATGCACTCAACGCGACGCTCGTGCATATCACCAGTGCCATGACCGCGTCATCTTCTTCCCTCCCTCTTCTTCTTTATTCCCTATTCATCCTGGTCTCCATAAATACCCAGTCTGCTGATTTCCTTCTTCGGTCTTTTGCTCGATCACCATGGTAGGAAGATCTACTGCCGCCTAATGTAGATGGTCAGCGACTGACCACTGTCCACTTACTTTCATAGAATCACCAGCACTTCTCCCTCCATCGCGACCAGCCTCCAACCACAGTCGCGGTCCTCATCTCCATCCCACCGTCACTGCAGCCTGCCCTAACCAAGACTCATATTCATCTCCTCCGCGATCCAACCTCCTCACCACGATCATATTCTTCATTCGTGATCATCCTTCCATCATCGCGGCCTGCAACATCCCCTTCACCGTGACCCCCCTTCAACCGCGGTCGCGGTCCGCCCTTCCTAATCCGCCCACGATTCTCCCCCTTCACCACGACATGGATCCTCCTGCATCGTGACCTGCGCCCTATGCCTCGACCTCCACCAAACTGCGGCCTCGCCTTCCACTTGCTCGTGGTCTGCACGACCTCACCAAACCCACCGCGACCTCCACTCCAATTTGCATCCTGTCCCGCTCACCAGCAGCCACCGTCAAACTGAAGCACTCAACTACGGTCCAGCAACCCTACACCGCGCCCGCGGTGCCGCTAGTCACGCCCCTCAGCAACCCCCGCTCTATCGCCTTGCTTCCACCACGACCAGAGGATCAGGGCCGTGCCTGAGACTTCACCTCACACCAAGCTACGACCAGCAGAATTCCAACAACCGCGACCTGCTCCTCCCTCACGTAGGACTACAACCTCTGCCCGTCCACTCAGCCCCAATAGGCCTATAAATACCACCGTCCGCTTCACAGCAAATGCATCTCGCCCAAGCGCCGCTAGGCTATTGAAGTGGAGATCGATCCCACTCCTCCGCCATCCACCACAGGAGCCCTTATGCCGCCAGCAACCACACTACGCCACAAGGAGGACTCCAGCACACTGCCATCACATCCCAACAGCCACACCAATAACTCCATGTCTACTGTCGGGCCTGACGATGACTGCAAAATAGTTAGATCGGGCCTTGAGAACTTGCTCTCATCTCACATCCTCTGATGAGCCTCTATAGCCATTGAGTAATGACTCTTCCTCCTTCTGATCTATGAACAAAGGTGGTCTACATATGTTCCGGCCTCGAGTCATCCACTTGGGATCAACTTTGGTTTGAAGGAAGGAAACACCAAGACATGTCCAAATTCATGACAAGGTATGATCAATACTGTAATGACCATGACCTGCGTTTAGGGTTTACCCTGTTTGTTTTGCTTGATCTTGGTGCTTTGGTGCTTGCTAATCACCTTAAGTGGTGATTAGGGTTTTGTTGAGCTTTGTTGAGAGTTCGAGGGGCTACTTGCAAATAACCCAAGTTTAGGGTTTTGTGTGCAAGTTTGCCATCTTGTGAGATGTTTTCCCCCTTTGCTTCCTCTAGGGTTAAGAGGAAGGCTTGGGCTTGTTGTTTAAGTCCTTTGGGCCTGAGTTGAGCTTGTTTGGGCCTTGGAGTTCCTTGTTGGGCTTGCTTGAGCCTTGTGTCGCCCATGACAGGTGGTGTGTCGCCCAGTTGCTTGGTGTGTCGCCCAGTAGCTCTTGTTGTGTCGCCCAGATAGCTTGGCTTGGTTGGTGGACACTTGGTGCACATCTTGGACAAGTGTCTCTTGGCTTGCATGAGAGGTGGCTTGAGTTGGTGGACATGTGTCCCTTGGGTGGACGACACATAGCATGGTTGTACCTTGGTTTCTCCTCCCTTCTTCCTATATAGGTAGCTCTTCTCCTTGCCTTAGTCTTCTTTGGTCCTTTGGTGTCCCCTCCACCCTTGGTGCACGATACCCCTCTCCATCTTGCTTGTGTTGGCCGATACACTTCCTTGGAGCTGAAGTGGTGGCCGATACACCTTCCTGGAGCAGCCTGGTGGACGATAGCTTTGGACCTTGGAGTGCTTTGGAGCTTTGGTGACCGACAACCTTGGAGCTCAAAGTGCATCTTCTTCCTTGGAGCTTAAGGCGGGTTGCATAGTTTCTAACCCTAACTCTCTTACCTCTAGCTTTAACCTTGTTACATGTTAGTAGACTAGCGTAGTTCCTTTCTTGTGCACCTTGCTTATATACCTTAGTGTCCGATATCCCTCTCTTGGGTTTAGGGTTCCTTGTATACCTTGCTTTTTAGGGTTTGTGCTCTTTGTGTTGGAGGTTGAAGATGACCTAGGGTTGGGCGATATCCCTTCCTTGTGGGTGTGTTGAGCGACACCCTTGCCCTAGAGTTGGGCGATAGGGTAATCTAGGGTTTGTTGGCCGACATGGTGACCATGTTGGGCGATATGGTTCCTTGGGTTGAGCAACACCTTTGTTTTTGAGTTGGACGACATGGTGTTCCCCTTGGTGGACGATATGGTAGCTAGTGTTGGGTGACATGATGAGTCCTTTAGGTTGGCTGATACCCTTGCCCTTGAGTTGGGCGATAGGGTGAGCTAGGGTTTGTTGGCCGATATGGTGAGTACCCTTGGAGATGGGCGATACTCTCTCTCTCTCTCTCTCTCTTGTTGGGCGATATGGTCTGATGGTGTTGGGCGACATGGATGTCCTTGAGTTGGACGATAGAATCAGTGCTCTTGTGTTGAGTTATCTCCTTGTCCATGTGGTGGACGATAGGGCCAAGTAGTGCCATGTTGGATGATAGGCTATGTGCCCTGATGGCCGATACCATGATGGCCGACACCATGGTAGCCGATACCATGATGGCCGACACCATGGTGGGTGATACCCTGATGGCCGACACCATGGTGGGCGATACCCTAATGGATGATAGCCATGTTGGACGATACCCTACCCTATGTGCATGAGTGTGATGGTCGATAGGGTTAGTAGTGAGTGTTGGTCGATAGGGTTAGTGTGGTGGCCGATACCATGTTGGGAGACATGCCTTGGGCCATGATGGCCGATAAGGATAGTGTGGTAGTCGATACCCATGTTGGGTGATAGGCTTTAGATGAGGGTTGTGAGGCTATAGTGAGGGTATGAGTTTCTTTGGTGACGGTCCCTTATGTGATGGAAGTGGATGCTTATCCATTAACTAATTAAATGATGGTGGTGTTTGTGATACTATCAATATGTAATATGATGCCTTACATATAATAAGGATGCTAATGATAGTAATGTATATGATGTTAGCCTCATGTAATAGATGCATGATGTGACCTGTCATGCTTAATTGTTAATGATAAAGAAGATGATGATAACTACTCTAGTAGTTTGTTTAATGATAATAATGTTGGTAATAATGATGCTAAGTGTCAGTTATGTTAATGGTTGCTGCATGATAAAGATGAAAATAGTTGATGGCAACAATAATGACCTTGGTAATAATAATGTTGGTTCTGTATACTATATACCTTGATTGTTTGTATAATCTTGAGATAAGGGTAGGCATCAGTATGATTTGTGAATGATGTACTTAATACACTTGATTATTATTGATAAGTAGATTATCTTGAATGATATTTCATGATGTTGAATCTATGGTTATTGTGCATCCTAACCATGCAGGTGATGGGTAGCATGAAAGGGCTATGTGACATATGTGATGAGTAACATTACTTGATAATTGCTCTATAAGATTATGTATGTGATGTGTTTGTCCCATGATGATGAGGTGAGCCTTGAGAGGAAGTGACAGTGCATGATGAAGGGTTGAGACCCTGTGGTATGTGATGATCCTTGAGATGGATCTGGATGGTTGGCAAGAGGCCAAGTGATAACATGTGATGTTGGATCCTTAAGATGGATCAGGTTGATATGATTAGATCATAATATAATGTTCTTTACTTTCTGTTATATCTTGCATGTTATATAACTTGGTTGAATCTTGCAATCCATCTAAAAGATACTAATTAAGCACAGTGAAATACATCATGTAGTTTGCCCTGGCCATAGATCCATCATCGTCAGGACCTGGTGATGGTGAAACAGGTTTTCCTACGGGTTAACCTGGAAGCGCATATTGTTGAATATGTGTAGGTTGCTCCTAGCCTGAAAATGAGGAGGAAGAGTGTAACTTCAGTTGCAGACTCAGATATGTGTTTAGAGCATGGTGAACAGGCCCATGGCTCAGGATATGTGATGTATGGAGCATGAATGTGTTCATGGCTCAGAGCACAGTGAACAGGCCCGTGGCTCAGTTTTACTAGCGTCGTGACCTGTACCAAGGCGGGCTAGAGAATGGGTAGCCTATGGAGCTAACCCTATGGCTTAGACCACTTCAGCATGTGACTGCGGTCCTGCTTGTGTTGTACTCATGTACTGACCATGAGGTGGGAGGTCGTGGAGTCCGGCTCTTCCATTGACCTTGTATGGCACCGTCTTGGGTTTCGTAACCGAAGGTTGGATTTGAGCGGTACGGTTCAAATCCTCAGGGCATAATAAAGTGTAATACAGCCGTTTAGTATTTACTGATCAGATCAAACACGAAACATTGGTTGAGGCCTTGTTTGTGTAATATCTCTGATATACCTTGCAGGTTATGTGGTAATCGGTCTTATCTTAATAATCAGGTTATATGGCATTATACCCTGTTCTAATAATCCAGTTACATGTTGATATATCTCATCCTGATAGTCATGTTCCTTTGAAAGACATCTGGTTTTATGCTTTAGTACAGCTGGTATGCTTGCCGGTAAGAATGATCTTGCTATATATATATATATAACTGCTTCTGATATATCTGGTCATGTTATAATTGTTGTTATGGTTTATCTTACTGAGGTTCTGTAGTTGCAGTGGGGAGCTATGTTTCCCGCTGGGACAATTGTTCAATTGTCTCACTCTGCTGGTTTACACCCTTTTTAGGTGATCGAGGTAGACGTGGTCGTGGTTGTGGTGTTGTGGACGAGCAGCTTGAGGAGCAATAGAAGGCAAGCGTTGGACATGCTGCTGTTTTGGATGTTTTGTAGTAGAGTCTAGAGTCATCCCTGTACTCTCAGGTCCTTTGCAGTGTTTTGACGATGTTTCACGAAGATCGTTCGATGATATCTGTATATCCTGCTGTTGGCCGGATGTGGGCCTTTATGTATATATGAACAGGTGGTGAACTCATGTGATGGATGGACAGCTGTTCCTGAGTTGTGGATGCGTGTCAGACCTTGTGTATGTACATGTTTCTGTGCAGGATGAGGACTGGAAAGTAATAGTTTCACAATTTATCGGTTTTCCACAATCGGTTTTAATTAACTCGTATTTTTGATAATCTGTGGTTATGGTGTTTTCTGCACGTTTTCGCGTAACACCTCGTTATCTGTGTGATAATGGGATGTGTTGCCACAAGTTTGGTATCAGAGCTCTAGGTTCGCTGAGTTTACAGGGATCTAGGACTAGGTTGAGTCTGTTCTTATGAGTTTTCCAGGTTATCTTACAAAAATCTTCTGCCCTCAGCAGAGGAAAAGCTAAGATGTCTGGAAACCACGAAGAACATGCTCCTGAGCATAGTGATGCTGCATCGGTTGATGGAGCAGATGGACAGGCACATGAAGATCGGGTGCCTGAAGTTCCCCAACCAGACCCAGCCATACTTGAACACCCTGCCTACCAACAACTTATGGGGCAGTTAATGGCTACGATGAATCTCATGGTTGAGCGATTACCAGTGCCTCCTCCATGAGCACAGGTTCCCCATTGAGAAGCATCGGGTATTGGGAAGACCTTTGAGCGGCTTTGCCGAGTCGGAGCTTCGGATTATGCTGGAACGGCTTATCCAGCTGATGCAGATCTGTGGCTGACGAGTCTTGAAAAGGCTTTCCGGATTCTCGACATCCCCGAAGCCGACAAAGTAAAGCATGCTGTCTACCTTTTGAAGGGTAGTGCTGGTCACTGGTGGACCATCGAGGAAGAGAAGCGGCCTGGTGAGGTGATCTGTTGGGAAGTGTTTTGGTGCGAGTTCGTCACCAGATACTTTCCGAAGACGTACCTGGATGAGAAGATCAGTCAGTTTGAGAAGTTGCGGCAAGGAACGATGAACATCACCGAGTATGAATCTAAGTTTATGGATCTATTGAGGTTCTGTCCTCACATGGCGGCAATAGATGATGAACGGATCAGACGTTTCGAGAAGGGTTTGAGTGCTGAGTTGACAACCCCTGTGTCTGCGCTGGAAAACCGAGAGCGGTTTGCTACGTTTGTGGAATCAGTTCGACGGATAGAGAGGGCAGTAAGGGAGAAAAGAGAGTCGGTGTCTCTTAAAAGACCTGCTCAGTTTCAAGGACGAAGGTTTGGTGGCTTCAAGAAGCCCAGGTTTTCAGCACCGTCAGTGATGAGAAGTGCCGGTGTACCATCTCAGTGGTCTCCGAGTAAGGGAAGAGGATATGTTTCTTCACCATCTAAGGCACACAGCTCAGCTTTGGTGGTAGTGACAGGGCCATCTAGGCCACGAGTTGACAATAGAGCATGTCATCTCTGTGGACAAGTCGGGCATTGGAAGTTCAATTGCCCGAATAGAGATGTTGAAGTGACGCAGCAACCGAGGCAGAGTTTCCAGAAGTCTGAGAGACCATAGCCCAGTGGTAGCAGAGGACGAGGACGCGGTCAAGCATCTCAAGTTGGATCGTCTCTTCAAGGGAGCAGAGGTCGTAGACAACAAGCAACGACTTGATTCTATGCCATGAATCAGCCGGAGGCGATAGTCAACCCGCGAGTGGTGACAGGTCAGATGGAGTTATTTCACTCTGATATGTCTTCTTCTTGCCTTATATATGTTCTGGTTGACCCAGGTGCTACACACTCTTTTATCGCCTATAGTATGCTTGAAAACTGTCATCTACCTATTAGTTGTAAGAATGATAGCTTGTCGTTAGAAACCCCTCTTGATGATTCCTCTTTGCTTCGAGAAGAGTGTCCATCTTGTGTTTTGTCTTTTTCGGGACACATCATTCAAGTGGATCTCATACCGCTTGATATGCATGGTTTCGATGTTATCCTTAGGATGGATACCTTAGAGAAGTATAAGGTTGTCTTGGACTGTGGTTCCAAGCAGGCGGTGTTTGTTGTTGCTGGAGAGAAGTGGATCTTCCAGGGAGATAGGAAGATTCTTCTGACGTGTCTGGTGTCAGCTATGGTGGCAGATAGGTTGTTGCGACAACGATGTGAGGCGTTCTTAGCTCACGTTGATGATACCGTTGTGGATATCAAGGCGAAAGGCCTTAACCTTGAAGAAGTGTCAGTGGTCCGAGAGTTTGTAGATGTGTTTCCCGAGGAGTTTCCTGGTGTTCCTCCGCCCCAAGAGATCGATTTTGAGATCAATCTGGTTCCGGGAACGCAGCCGATTGCACAAACACCTTATAGGATGGCTCCTGCAGAGATGGAAGAGTTGAAGAAGAAGTTACAAGAGTTGTTGGAGAAAGGTTTCATCAGACCGAGCACGTCACCTTGGGGTGCTCCCGTGTTGTTCGTTAAGAAGAAGGATGGTTCGATGCGGTTGTGTATAGACTACCGACAGTTGAACAAGGTCACGATCAATAATAAGTACCCGTTGCCAAGGATAGATGACATGTTCGATCAGTTGTGTTGTGCTACAGTGTTTTCGAAGATCGATCTACGGTCTGGATATCATCAGTTGAGGATAAATGCGGATGACATACCAAAGTCAGCCTTTAGGATGAGGTATGGTCATTTTGAGTTTGTGGTTATGCCGTTTGGATTAACCAATGCACATGCTACTTTCATGGACTTGATGAATAGAGTGTTTCGTCCGTTCTTAAATCAGTTTGTTGTAGTTTTTATAGACGACATCTTGATCTATAGTCGGAACCGGCTAGAGCATGAACAACATCTTCGTCAAGCGTTGACCCTCCTTCGTCAAGCGTTGACCCTCCTTCGTCAACATCAGTTGTATGCTAAGTTTAGTAAATGTGAGTTCTGGTTGGATGAAGTGACTTTCTTAGGTCATGTGATATCTGCTGAAGGAGTCAAAGTAGATCCGAAGAAAGTGGAGTCCGTTGCGGATTGGGAACAACCGAAGACACCGACGGAAGTTCATAGTTTCCTTGGTCTAGCAGGATACTACCGGAGGTTTATCAAGCACTTCAGTTCGATAGCTCTACCGATGATGAAGTTGACCAGGAAGGATGTACCTTTTGTTTGGAATGATCGATGTCAGCAAGCTTTCCAAAGCTTGAAGGAAAAGCTAACCAGTGCTCCAGTGTTGATCTTGCCAGAATCTGGAAAAGGTTATGTTGTTTTCTGTGATGCGTCCAAGAAAGGTTTGGGTTGTGTGCTGATGCAGGAAGATTATGTGGTTTCTTTTGCTTCGCGACAGCTTAAGAAACACGAGGAGAACTATCCGACCCATGACTTGGAGCTGGCAGCAGTGGTTCATGCATTAAAGATTTGGAGACACTATCTTTATGGGGAAGTGTGTCAGATCTTTACAAATCACAAGAATCTGAAGTACATCTTCTCACAGCAAGAGTTGAACATGCGACAACCACTACTACAGAAACGGCCTTTGGCGTCGGTCGTTTAACCCCATTTGGCGTCGGTTTCCGACCGACGCCTATGTGGGCGCCGCTAAAGGTCGAACACTTCGGCGTCGGTTTTTTAACCGACGCCTATTTAACCTATAGGCGTCGGTCGTTTAGTAGATAACCGACGCCAAAAGGGTTCGCGCCACAGAAAACGGCATCATCTAGGGCACTTTCTGCGTCGGTGTTTTATTAAATAACCGACGCCACTATGGAATATAGCGTCGGTCTTTTAGTAGATGACCGACGCATAAAAGTGCCCTAGATGACGCCATTTTTTGTGGCGCGAACACTTTTGGCGTCGGTTATATACTAAACGACCGACGCCTATATGTTAAATAGGCGTCGGTTTGATATGAATATCCGACGCCATTTCCAGGACTGCTTTGGCCACATCAGGCGTCGGTTTATTGAAAAAACCGACGCTGTAGGTCTTTCCTGACGGTTTTCTATAAATAACCGACGCCTATTTATATATTTTTTTTTCATATCAGTTTGCAGGCCTGCTGTGGCTGGTCAGCAGGATGAGAACCTGCAGTTCAGTTTTCTGAACTGCAGGTTTACGACATCCATTGATATCAGCCTACAAACAGGCCGCAAACCTGCAAAAGTCACAAGCAAAATTCTACACAAGTACATACATTCAGACATCAATTCAATTCTCACATTCACACACATATAGAAACATTCAAATACATGTATTAACATTCAGAAATATTCATTTACATAGTATCATTCATTATCGCTATCAACATCCCAATTATATCTTACAGTTGCCACTGCTTGTATGGCTTTTGCCCATTCTTCTCTTACTTCATTTAATGCTTCCATCGTATATGGAGCATGTATATTTTTTAAACGTTTACCTGTAGTGTTGTCAGTTTTAAACACCTGCAAAGAGAATGATGTATATATATAAGTAATAATATAAAAATAATATAAGATTGATATATTGCATACTAACTAATGAGAATATATATAATACCTCATGTATGGTATCGATGTCCAATGCGGCATATTTGATAATCATCTGCATAAATCGCATCACATAGTATGCGCATGCCCATCCATTGTCTTGTGTAGCACACTATAAATTGAAACATACAAAATAATACAACTAAGCACAATTCACATCAATAATATATATATTTGAGTCGGGAACTTACTTGTACGTTCTGCCAATTTATTGGCTGGTTCTTTTTCCTTGGGACCGTTCCTCCAGCCTTTTTGAATGCATCTAAACCCCTACATGTTAATATAACACAATAAATTGCATAAGTAAATAGTAATGTAATAAAAGATGTTAACGGATATAAAAATGAAATATTTCTCACCAGAATAATGGCATTCTCATTACGTGTCCAATTTTAGTGTTCAATGTACTCCCCGCAGGATCTAGATAATAAACAGTGAATGTCCCGGGGACAATGACTAGTAACTCCCAATGTCTACCGCTAGAAGTAAGAAGTTAACAATTAATAACTCAAAATGCAAAATAAAAATGGAATTTTCTTAAGTCCAAATTATAAATAAAGTAAACTTACTTGACATTGAATGGAGCTATTATTATCGTCTTCTTTTGCTGACCAAAAATTGTAAAAGCATCTATACAGTATTGTTGAACATTATCAGGGTCTTTAGCTACCAAACTAATCAATGATGGAATCAAAAATCCCACATGATCAAATGCAAATTGTTTGCAATGATCTTCGACTAGGTAGCTGCAAAACATATAGGCGTATGCATTAATATATAAGAAACCAGATCACCGGATCTTACACAAGGTATATGGATGTATAAACAAGATCTCACCTTATCCATGTCTCTATCATTGATGTATTCAGCCAATCATACATAAACAGCTCAATAATATCTTGTATAAATAAAGAGCTATCGTATGATTGACCTGCATAATCTGCATCTAAAGAAATAATTATAGGGCAATGTACATTATGTGCCCGTAGCCAACATGCCATTCCCCTACAAGCAGGACCTAACGGGTATGTTAGGTCAGTTGGAACCCAATCGGGTAATGCGGGAAGTGGAAGTGGAGGCCTAGGTGCTCCTGGTGTCTTCTTTTTAACCTGTACATATAATTTCAGATCAGTTGACATCATATATACACATTAACAGTCTAAATCAATGTAAATTTATCTTACAATTTCAGTCGTGTAGACGACATCTGCTTTGGGCCACAATATCACCCCGCCTTCTGCATCAGCAAGTCTATCAATATCCGGGTGGGGATATGGCAATGTAGCTTCTCTCCAATCAGGTAACACACGTATCGGGCTCACACGAACGTAGCCCTGTGGCATTGGAGTCCCGTGAAACATTGCCCCAGGAAGGGACGGGTAAGCCTGCGCCTCTGCAACAACGTAGTCTTGCATTCTTAAGCGGCATGGCTTCAATGCCTACAAATTTACGTAAAGAATATTATACATATATACATATCATCTTGAAAACATAACAACTTGAAAAGACTAACTACAATGTCATAAACAATACTTACAGCAGACATGCTAGGCGATGGGTCTCCAGGATTACTCGCAGTCTGTGCATCAGGAGAAGAGTGGGTCGCCATAGGCGTATTGGAAGCCTGAGATGCCTGCCACCGCAGCAATTCTTCCTTGACCTTCTCAGCAACTACATCGTTGATCTTCTTAGCAACTAAATCCTCAACTCTCTTATTCTCCTATACATGGATAAAAGAAACATTAGCTTCTTATTAATGAATTTCCTTTTGCAGTAAAATTCTAAAAAAAGAATAGGTTACCTCTTCTTGAGAAAGTCCCGCTCTGGGTTTGCGCTGGGATGGCCCAAAGAATGCTTTGATGCCAACACCAGCGCCGGCACCTCTAACACGTCCAGGATGCTCTGGGTTACCCAGAGCAACTGTCAATTCATCCCTTGTGCCCTGAGGGATGAACGTGCCTTGTTTCCTCTGCTCGTGCAGCTCCCGCTAATCACCATAAACAGAAATTGGTAAGTTAACACCACAAATAATCAATATTCAAACGATTTCTCTAAGAGTTGTATTTTACCATTTTTGCAGCCGCCTCAGCAGTTACAGGCTTCTTTATTTCACCCTTCTTGTTTTGCCTGCCAGCTATCCAGATATCATGGCGAGGCATGGGTGTGGCAGACTCCTGAGTAGGAGCAGACTCCTGAGTAGCCGCAGACTCCGCCTGTAGTCTTTGGCGAACGCTTGCATAGTCTTTTGGACCCATAGTGTGGTCATGCACATTCAGTGCACGCCTTGCTTTTTGTGCGTCACTGAGGGCCTAGTTAGTATGCACATTAATGATTTGGTTAGTAGCACTAAATGCTAATCTTGAATAGGTGAATACAATGTATATTAATTAAATTAGGAGTGACGCCTAATACCTTGAATTCTTCAGATTTTCTTGAAGCACCAAAATTGTCCCAATCTTCTTTGTCCAAGAAGTTCCATTGTTCAAGGGCTGACTTCTTCTTCTTATCACCCTCTTTTATGTATTCTCTGTTTAGATTTGTCCTATAATTCCTAAGCATCTTTCCAGCGCGTTGCATCACATTTTTACGATGCAACTTCTCATCCAATGCAAACAGATTCTGTAAAATAGAAATGTTATTAACTAGTATCCAAAATAGAATTGCAAATAATAGAATTTGTAATCTACAAAATAGAATTGCAAATAATAATAACTCACGCATAAATCCTTCCATATCAAGTCTTTTTTCCCTTGAGGAACTTTATGCCAATTGTCATACTTAACACCACAATGGCTCCGAGTGGTACACCCAAGATAGTTCACAAAATTATTGCGGTTCACTCCAATTGGATTTCCTCCATTATCAAACTCCACCACCAATTTAGATCCACTACCACTTAGCGCTAATAACTTCTTCAACAGAGTGATGCCCCTTTTCTTGTTAAGTGTCTGGTGTTGCGCATCAAGTTGCTCCAGTGCTTCAGTGGGTACAGGTGCATCAACCTAAAATTTGACAAAAATAAAACACAATAACTTAGCCCAATATAGAAATATAGGATATATGACATAACTAGAAGATAATGAATTTTATAGAAATACAAGATATGTTTTTAGAACTTACATTAGTATCCTCGCCATGCTCGTCATGGACAGCATGCTCATCATGGACTTCATGCTCATCATGGACATCATGCTCATCATGGTCAGCCATCTGAAAATGTCATTAAAAAGGCAAACATTTAGCATTTGTATTAACTAGAAAAAGGCAAACATTTAGCATTTGTATTAACTAGAAAAAGGCAAACATTTAGCATTTGTATTAACTAGAAAAAGGCAAACATTTAGCATTTGTATAAACATACATGTCTCTAAAATTGTGATCTTTTATCAATTAACAATCCTTCATTGTGATCTCCGCGCACATATAAGTCATCATTAGCTTCAATATTTTGTGGAGTTGGCAACCCAACTGAGAATAGACTGGAGTCATCATACTTATCATAGTACTCTTCTTCATCTATAGGATCTTCAATGAACTGTCTTTTACCATGAAGAACAACCAACCATTTATCATTTGCAGGATCATCGATATAGAATATTTGTTTCGCCTGTGATGCCAATATGAATGGTTCACCCTTCTCGCCAATCTTTTCAAAGTTCACCAAAGTGAAACCCAATTCATCCACTATAACTCCTTTGGTGTTATCAACCCAATTACATTTAAAGAGCGGAATTTTGAAATCTATGTAGTCAAACTCCCAAATGTCCTCAATGACACCGTAATATGACATTTTAGCTTCACGTGGACTCTTATCCTTTGCACTTGCAAAGTACATAGTCGACGCTTGAAGAGTGACCCCACTATTTTGGACGACACTCTTATCATCTTGGCGCTTTGTGTAATATGTGAATCCATTAATGTCAAACCCTTCATAAGACATAACATTCGGTTTTGGTTTAAAGGCGAGGCATTTGATAGTTTCTGTAATATCATGTGGTGTTTGAGATAGTTGATGTAAGACTTTATCTTCAAACCACTTAGTAAAAGTCTTATTATGCTCTCTAGCAAGCCACATTGAACTTGCTCGAGGATGTTGTCTCTTTATGAAATTGGTATGTTCCTCGATATAAACACTCACTTCATCCATATTGTGTAAAATATACAAGTGAGCTTGTTCCAACTGCTCACGGCTGATTACTTTCACCCGTGATCCCAAAATTCCTTTGCCCTCCTCAATATTCTTGTCATTATCAGGAGTGTCATTACCACTGAGAAAGTCATTGCAAAAATCCATAACCTCTCTCGCCACATAACCTTCAATAATACTCCCTTCAGGCCGATAACGGTTTCAAACATCACCTTTAAAAACGCTCATGTATCGTTCAAAGGGATACATCCAATGCAAGAAAACTGGTCCCAACATTTTCACTTCCCTAGTCAAGTGGACAACAAGATGTACCATGATATCAAAGAACGAAGGAGGGAAATACATCTCAAGCTGACATAGGGTAACAACCACTTCTCTTTGCAAATTATCGAGAGTATCAGGGTCAATAACTTTGCTGCATAGACTGTTGAAAAAGAAACAAAGTCTGGTAATCGCAAACCTTACATGCTTCGGCAATATAGATCGAATTGCCACGGGCAATATTTGTTGCATTAGAGTGTGACAATCATGAGATTTAAGACCTATCAACTTCAGATCTTTCATTGATACCAATCTACGGATGTTGGATGAGTAACCATGTGGCACCTTAACATTTACCAAGCATTCACAAAAAGTTTTCTTCTCCTTTCTAGACAACGTGTAACAAGCGGGAGGTAAGTATGTTCTTTTATTACCCATTTCACGTAATTCTGTTAATTCTGACCTTATTCCCATTTCACGTAGGTCCAGTCTGGATTTTATCCCATCTTTAGTCTTACCTGGTATATTTAATAGAGTACCAGTGATGCTATCACAGACATTTTTCTCAACGTGCATTACATCGATACAATGCCTGACTGTCAAAGAACTCCAATAAGGAAGATCCCAAAATATTGACTTCTTCTTGAATGAAGAATTGTCACTCCGTGTGGCCATACTACATTGTGATTTCTTACCAAATTCATTGACAATGTCTTTTACTCTTTCATAAACAACATCCCCTGGTATAGGTTTAGGTGCACTTCGTTCATCATTCCATCCATTGAATGCTTTGCGCTTCCTACGATACGGATGGAATTTTGAAAGAAACCTTCGATGACCAAGATATACAGTCTTGCCGCCATGTTTTAGTCTTATTGAATCAGTGTTTTCTTCACATATAGGACACGCTTTAGCTCCTTTGACACTATATCCAGACAAATTCCCATATGCTGGAAAGTCATTAATAGTGCAAAACAACATAGCGTGCAAACGAAATGTCTCTCTTGCTGAAGCATCATAGGTCATCACACCTTCAGCCCAAAGTTTCTTTAAGTCATCAATCAAAGGTTCAAGATAAACATCGATATCATTTCCGGGTTGTTTAGGGCCCGATATCAACAATGACAACATAACATACTTATTTTTCATACACATCCAGGGAGGAAGATTGTATATAACAAGCATGACTGGCCAAGTGCTATGTTGGCTGCTCAATGTCCCGTACGGATTCATTCCATCTGTACAAAGCCCAAGTCTTAGATTCCTATCTTCTTCACCAAATTTAGGGTACAATAGATCAATCTTCTTCCACTGTGGGGAATCAGACGCATGTCGTAGGATCCCATCATTATTTTTCTTAACATCTGCATGCCACCTCAGATTCTTCGCATCTTTCGGATTTGCAAACAAGCGTTGAAACCGTGATATTATAGGTAGATACCACAACACCTTGGCAGGAGAACCAGTTTTGGACTCCCCCGAAGTCGTCAATTTATACCGTGACGCACCACATTTTGGACAATCTTTCAAATCTACATAGTCCTTTTGAAATAATACACAATCATTCGGGCATGCGTGTATCTTCTTGGCCTCCATTCCCATTGGGCACAACATTTTCTTTACCTGGTATGTTGAGATTGGAAGCTCGTTTCCTTCAGGAAGCATTTCTTTCAACAAAGTCAACAATGAAGTGAAGCTTTTGTCGCTCCATCTATTGTTAGCTTTCAACTTATACAATCTCAAGACAGCGCTAAGCTTCGTAAACTTAGCACAACCTGTGTATAACGGTATCTCAGCATCATGCACAATGTTTGTAAAGATAGGAGGTGGATCGGTGTGCTCTACCCTACAACTATCCAGCATCGCATCAACGATGTCTGCTGGAACTGGTTCGTTCACATTTACGTCATCAGAGGCAATTTCTTCTTCCACCCAAGCACTGCTATCGACATCTACTGGTTTCGATTTTGAAATCTCTCCATGCCAGTGCCATTCTGTATAGCCTTGTACAATCCCGTTGCACATGACATGACTTTTGATTTCCTCACCAGTGTTGACTTTCAAGTTGTTACCGCAATGCCTACATGGACAGTAGAACCTATCTGTAGGTTTTTTCCTATGTTCCTCGGCAAATCTAATAAACTGATCAAGACCAGATATAAACTCTGGGGTGCAACGATTACGAATCGACATCCATGATCTATCCATTCTATGATCAGAGAAAACAAGTATATATTAGGAAAAGATTAGGCAACATTTCCCTAGTATATAATAAATGTGTACCACCTATCCCATCCTTGAACACCTAATCTCACTAGTAAGTGTATAATGTGTATTGGGTTTTCGAGAAAATTTCGGCAGCATTTCCCCGCTGTTCTCTAAGTACATATGTACTTAGAGAACAAACGGGGAAATGCTACCAAAATTTTCTCGAAAACCCAATACACATTATACACTTACATCCTAAGTGAGATTAGGTGTTCAAGAACAGTCCCAAACCGGGGACTATCCAAGATTTACTCCTAATGAGTCAATCTTGGATGGGTTTCTAGGCCAACAATAATAGATATCTACAATGAAGCCGGATTCCATACAAACAGTATATAATTTAGTGATTGTTCATTCTAATTTATACCAATGTACAAGTAATATAAAAAACAATGATTGTTCACATTCTAGGCCAACAAACACATGTGATGTCATTCTTATATATAATAAATGTGTACCACCTATCCCATCCTTGAACACCTAATCTCACTAGTAAGTGTATAATGTGTATTGGGTTTTCGAGAAAATTTCGGCAGCATTTCCCCGCTGTTCTCTAAGTACATATGTACTTAGAGAACAAACGGGGAAATGCTACCAAAATTTTCTCGAAAACCCAATACACATTATACACTTACATCCTAAGTGAGATTAGGTGTTCAAGAACAGTCCCAAACCGGGGACTATCCAAGATTTACTCCTAATGAGTCAATCTTGGACGGGTTTCTAGGCCAACAAACACATGTGATGTCATTCTTATATATAATAAATGTGTACCACCTATCCCATCCTTGAACACCTAATCTCACTAGTAAGTGTATAATGTGTATTGGGTTTTCAAGAAAATTTCGGCAGCATTTCCCCGCTGTTCTCTAAGTACATATGTACTTAGAGAACAAACGGGGAAATGCTACCAAAATTTTCTTGAAAACTCAATACACATTATACACTTACATCCTAAGTGAGATTAGGTGTTCAAGAACAGTCCCAAACCGGGGACTATCCAAGATTTACTCCTAATGAGTAAATCTTGGACGGGTTTCTAGGCCAACAAATACATGTGTTGCATTCTTATATATAATAATTGTCTATAAACTACATGCAACATGGTTAATCCTAATCAACAGAGCATTATTAAATAATAAATCAAGAAATCAATAGTTTCAAACAAAAGGTCTAGGAATCTTTACTAGACATTATATGTATCCCTAATCATCATATTTAACATACTACATTATTTTGAACATCCAGATCAGATTAAGATCATACTATGTTATAACATATTATCGAAGGAAACATATTCTTCATGTAGTGTTGATTCTAGAAGTCTAAGAAGGGAATCTGAGAATTTTAGATGCTTACAGTCTCTAAGGGATAGAAGTAAGGAATAATTTATACCTTTTCTAGTTAAGGATTTTGTAGATACTTGGACTAGTCCTAAATGAAGAAAGTTGTATCTTAGATTATTTTTTATCATGTTTAGATCTCTTTCAGATAGAAGTTGTATGCATTCCTATGAAGGTGTAACTCATATAGTTTTTTCAGTATCCTTAATGTAATAATTAAATATCAAATGAAAACTACCTTTTGAGTAAATGGTGGCGTAGGAAGGTCCAGTTTTGCATTGGAATGAATGGTGACATAGTAAGGGGCAATTTACATTTGGATAATCGATAGAAGTGAGTGACTAGAGGTGAATTAGGGTTTGTAATTAAAGGGTGTATAATTTTCTTAGGATTTAAAGGAGAATATCTACATAAAATTGCAATAAAAAACAACAATTTACAACACATCAAAATTTCTAGCACAAATGAGCACATAGTCAGAGATAAAGATGTGTCTAAGAACAGTTATCAAAATTTCTAGTATATAGTTCTTTTTTTATAATTGTCTAAGAACACTGACTCCAGAAAACCAGTTGGCGCATACCTGTTGGCGCGGGAGGCAGCGGGAGTCAGGTGGAAGCTGATGGCGTGGCGGCGAGCTCCAGGTGTCAAGCAGGCGTCGGCGGCGCCGTCGGCGGCGAGCTCCAGTCAGGCAGGCCGCGGCGGCGATCAGCTCCAGGCGTCAGGCAGGCTGAGGCGGCGAGCTCCAGGCTCGTCAGGCGTCGGCGGCGAGCTCCAGCAGCAGTGGCGGCGGAGAAGGGGGCGCCGGAGTAGCAGTGGCGGCACGACGGCGCTGTCGTGGAGAAGAAGGAGAAGAGAATCGACGGCGACAGGGTGGGAAATCGACGGAGAAGCAGAAAAAGGGCTCGCAATGAAACAGAAGAAGAGGAAGAGTCGGGCATCGCGGGTTATAAAGTCCCAAATAGCGTCGGTTTTTTACAACAACCGACGCCTAAACGTCTTTAGCGTCGGTTGTCTGAGAAAACCGACGTCCAACTGGGCGATAATTTCATGAAATTGTTTGGCGGGAACCACCTTCAGCGTCGGTTATCCTTTAATCACCGACGCTGAAGGTGACACTTTTCGCGCAAATTTTCATCAGACATAGGCGTCGGTTTCTACCTAAATAACCGACGCTGAAAATGACACTATTTTTCGCGGGCGACTTTAAGCGTCGGTTTGTTATAAACAACCGACACTGAAGACAAAGCGGTACCCGTGTCTGGCTGGTCTTCGAATATAGACGTCGGTTTTCGTAAACAACCGACGCCTAACATAGAAGGCGTCGGTTTTTCTTAATAACCGACGCCCAGAAAAGTGTCACTGAATGCTATTTCTGTAGTAGTGAACGTCGGTGGATGGAGTTGATCAATGATTATGATTGCACTATCGAGTATCATCCTGGTAAGGCGAATGTGGTAGCAGACACGCTTAGCAGAAAGTCTTCTACTCCCAAGAAGGCACAGATGAGTTCTTTGTTATGCCATAGGTGGGACATGTTAGTCTCCCTGCGGCAGATGAACGTACAGATGGAGGTTTCCTTGTTAGCTGGACTTTTAGCACAGATGCAAATCAAGCCCACGTTGAGACAGCAGATCAAGGATGCACATCAAACGGATGATACAGTACAGCTAATCAGATCAGAGTTTGGCAGCGAAAAGCGTGATGGGTTCCATGAGTTTGAGGATGGAGTGGTTTGCTATCATAATAGGATGGTGGTTCCAGATGCTGATAATCTGAGGAAGTTGGTGCTCGAGGAAGCACACACGTCGATGTATGATATGCATCCAGGTGTCACCAAGATGTACCATAGTATGAAGGGCTTGTATTGGTGGCCCGGCCTGAAGAAAGATGTAGCTGAGTTTGTGGCAAGGTGTGCGGTATGTCAGCAAGTAAAGGCTGAGCATCAAAAGTCGGCAGGTACGTTGCAACCGTTGCCTATACCACAGTGGAAATGGGATCATATAACCATGGATTTCGTAGTTGGTCTACCCAGGACAACTAGGAATCATGATTCCATTTGCGTGATAGTGGACAGATTAACGAAGTCTGCCCATTTCATACCTGTGAAGACCACGTATACAGCTGAAAAGCTCGCTCGAGTATATGTGGATGAGATAGTTCGTTTTCATGGTGTGCCAGCGACGATAGTTTCTGATAGAGGTCCTCAGTTTACAAGTCGTTTTTGGGAACAGTTGCACAGGGCGATGGGAACGCAGTTGAAGTTCAGTACCGCTTTCCACCCGCAGACAGATGGACAGTCTGAGAGGACTATTCAGACTTTGGAGGATCTTCTTTGTGCTTGTGTTTTGCAGTTCCTAGGCAGTTGGGACATACATCTCAGTCTGATAGAGTTTGCCTACAACAATAGCTATCAGCGGAGCATTGACATGGCTCCCTATGAGGCTTTGTATGGGAGGAAGTGCAGATCTCCTTTGTGTTGGTATGAATCAGGTGAATATCAGCTTTTGGGCCCTGAGTTAGTACAGCAAACGACAGAAAAGATCAAGGTGATACAACAACAGTTGAAAGCGGCACAGGACAGGCAGAAGTCTTATACAGACAATCGCCGACGACCCTTGGAGTTCCAGGTGGGAGACAAGGTGTATCTTAAAGTCTCTCCGTGGAAAGGTGTGCTGAGGTTTGGACGGAAAGGTAAGTTAGCTCCCAGATATATGGGGCCTTACCCAGTCTTAGCACGTGTTGGCAAGGTGGCTTACGAGTTAGAATTGCCTCCAGAGTTGCACAGGTTACATCCAGTGTTCCATGTCAGTATGCTGAAGAAAAGTCATCCGGATACAGGAACAGTGATACAACCAGTTTATGTTGAGCTTGATAAAGATGTGACTTATGAAGAGGGTCCTATGATGATCCTTGACAGAAGAGTCAAGAAGATGAAGAGAAAGGATCTGGTTCTTGTGAAGGTCCTTTGGCATCACCGTGGCGTTGAGGAAGCCACGTGGGAGCTTGAGGAAGAGATGAGGAGGAAGTATCCCTTGCTTTTCTCTTCAGATTTCGGGGACGAAATCCTTTTGTAGAGGTTTATGGCTGTAAGGACCCTGACCTGCGTTTAGGGTTTACCCTGTTTGTTTTGCTTGATCTTGGTGCTTTGGTGCTTGCTAATCACCTTAAGTGGTGATTAGGGTTTTGTTGAGCTTTGTTGAGAGTTCGAGGGGCTACTTGCAAATAACCCAAGTTTAGGGTTTTGTGTGCAAGTTTTCCATCTTGTGAGATGTTTTCCCTCTTTGCTTCCTCTAGGGTTAAGAGGAAGGCTTGGGCTTGTTGTTTAAGTCCTTTGGGCCCGAGTTGAGCTTGTTTGGGCCTTGAAGTTCCTTGTTGGGCTTGCTTGAGCCTTGTGTCGCCCAGGGCAGGTGGTGTGTCGCCCAGTTGCTTGGTGTGTCGCCCAGTAGCTCTTGTTGTGTCGCCCAAATAGCTTGGCTTGGTTGGTGGACACTTGGTGCACATCTTGGACAAGTGTCTCTTGGCTTGCATGAGAGGTGGCTTGAGTTGGTGGACATGTGTCCCTTGGGTGGACGACACATAGCATGGTTGTACCTTGGTTTCTCCTCCCTTCTTCCTATATATGTAGCTCTTCTCCTTGCCTTAGTATTCTTTGGTCCTTTGGTCTCCCCTCCACCCTTGGTGCACGATACCCTTCTCCATCTTGCTTGTGTTGGCCGATACACTTCCTTGGAGCTGAAGTGGTGGCCGATACACCTTCCTGGAGCAGCCTGGTGGACGATAGCTTTGGACCTTGGAGTGCTTTGGAGCTTTGGTGACCGAAAACCTTGGAGCTCAAAGTGCATCTTCTTCCTTGGAGCTTAAGGCGGGTTGCATAGTTTCTAACCCTAACTCTCTTACCTCTAGCTTTAACCTTGTTACATGTTAGTAGACTAGCTTAGTTCCTTTCTTGTGCACCTTGCTTATATACCTTAGTGGCCGATATCCCTCTCTTGGGTTCAGGGTTCCTTGTATACCTTGCTTTTTAGGGTTTGTGATCTTTGTGTTGGAGGTTGAAGATGACCTAGGGTTGGGCGATATCCCTTCCTTGTGGGTGTGTTGAGTGACACCCTTGCCCTTGAGTTGGGCGATAGGGTGAGCTAGGGTTTGTTGGCCGACATGGTGACCATGTTGGGCGATATGGTTCCTTGGGTTGAGCAACACCTTTGTTTTTGAGTTGGACGACATGGTGTTCCCCTTGGTGGACGATATGGTAGCTAGTGTTGGGTGACATGATGAGTCCTTTAGGTTGGCCGATACCCTTGCCCTTGAGTTGGGCGATAGGGTGAGCTAGGGTTTGTTGGCCGATATGGTGAGTACCCTTAGAGATGGGCGATACTCTCTCTCTCTCTATCTCTCTCTCTCTCTCTTGTTGGGTGATATGGTCTGATGGTGTTGGGCGACATGGATGTCCTTGAGTTGGACGATAGAATGGGTGCTCTTGTGTTGAGTTATCTCCTTGTCCATGTGGTGGACGATAGGGCCAAGTAGTGCCATGTTGGACGATAGGCTATGTGCCCTGATGGCCGATACCATGATGGCCGACACCATGGTGGCCGATACCATGATGGCCGACACCATGGTGGGCGATACCCTGATGGCCGACACCATGGTGGGCGATACCCTAATGGTCGATAGCCATGTTGGGTGATACCCTACCCTATGTGAATGAGTGTGATGGTCAATAGGGTTAGTAGTGAGGGTTGGTCGATAGGGTTAGTGTGGTGGCCGATACCATGTTGGGCGACATGTCTTGGGCCATGATGGCCGATAAGGATAGTGTGGTAGTCGATACCCATGTTGGGTGATAGGCTTTAGATGAGGGTTGTGAGGCTATAGTGAGGGTATGAGTTTCTTTGGTGACAGTCCCTTATGTGATGGAAGTGGATGCTTATCCATTAACTAATTAAACGATGGTGGTGTTTGTGATACTATCAATATGTAATACGATGCCTTACATATAATATGGATGCTAATGATAGTAATGTATATGATGTTAGCCTCATGTAATAGATGCATGATGTGACCTGTCATGCTTAATTGTTAATGATAAAGAAGATGATGATAACTACTCTAGTAGTTTGTTTAATGATAATAATGTTGGTAATAATGATGCTAAGTGTCAGTTATATTAATGGTTGCTTCATGATAAAGATGAAAATAGTTGATGGCAACAATAATGACCTTGGTAATAATAATGTTGGTTCTGTATACTATATACCTTGATTGTTTGTATAATCTTGAGATAAGGGTAGGCATCAGTATGATTTGTGAATGATGTACTTAATACACTTGATTATTATTGATAAGTAGATTATCTTGAATGATATTTCATGATGTTGAATCTATGGTTATTGTGCATCCTAACCATGCAGGTGATGGGTAGCCATGAAAGGGCTATGTGACATATGTGATGAGTAACATTACCTTGATAATTGCTCTATAAGATTATGTATGTGATGTGTTTGTCCCATGATGATGAGGTGAGACTTGAGAGGCAGTGACAATGCATGATGAAGGTTTGAGACCCTGTGGTATGTGATGATCCTTGAGATGGATCTGGATGTTTGGCAAGAGGCCAAGTGATAACATGTGATGTTGGATCCTTAAGATGGATCAGGTTGATATGATTAGATCATAATATAATGTTCTTTACTTTCTGTTATATCTTGCATGTTATATAACTTGGTTGAATCTTGCAATCCATCTAAAAGATACTAATTAAGCACAGTGAAATACATCATGTAGTTTGCCCTGGCCATAGATCCATCATCGTCAGGACCTGGTGATGGTGAAATAGGTTTTCCTACGGGTTAACCTGGAAGTGCATATTGTTGAATATGTGTAGGTTGCTCCTAGCCTCAAAATGAGGAGGAAGAGTGTAACTTCTGTTGCAGACTCAGATATGTGTTTAGAGCATGGTGAACAGGCCCATGGCTCAGGATATGTGATGTATGGAGCATGAATGCGTTCATGGCTCTAAGCACGGTGAACAGGCCCGTGGCTCAGTTTTACTAGCGACGTGACCTGTACCAAGGCGGGCTAGAGAATGGGTAACCTATGGAGCTAACCATGTGGCTTAGACCACTTCAGCATGTGACTACGATCCTGCTTGTGTTGTACTCATGTACTGACCATGAGGTGGGAGGTCATGGAGTCCGGCTCTTCCATTGACCTTGTACGGCACCATCTTGGGTTTCGTAACTGAAGGTTGGATTTGAACGGTACGGTTCAAATCCTCAGGGCATAATAAAGTGTAATACAACCGTTTAGTATTTACTGATCAGATCAAACACAAAACATTGGTTGAGGCCTTGTTTGTGTAATATCTCTGATATACCTTGCAGGTTATGTGGTAATCGGTCTTATCTTGATAATCAGGTTATATGGCATTATACCCTGTTCTAATAATCCGGTTACATGTTGATATATCTCATCGTGATAGTCATGTTCCTTTGAAAGACATCTGGTTTTACGCTTTAGTACAGCTGGTATGCTTGCCGGTAAGAATGATCTTGCTATATATATATATAACTGCTTCTGATATATCTGCTCATGTTATAATTGCTGTTATGGTTTATCTTGCTGAGGTTCTGTAGTTGCGGTGGGGAGCTATGTTTCTCACTGGGACAATTGTTCATTTGTCTCACTCCGCTGGTTTACACCCTTTTTAGGTGATCGAGGTAGACATGGTCGTGGTTGTGGTGTTGCGGACGAGCAGCTTGAGGAGCAATAGAAGGCAAGCGTTGGACATGTTGCTGTTTTGGATGTTTTGTAGTAGAGTCTAGAGTCATCCCTGTACTCTCAGGTCCTTGGAAGTGTTTTGACGATGTTTCACGAAGATCGTTCGATGATATCTGTATATCCTGCTGTTGGTCGGATGTGGGCCTTTATGTATATATGAACATGTGGTGAACTCATGTGATGGATGGACAACTGTTCCTGAGCTGTGGACGCGTGTCAGACCTTGTGTATGTACATGTTTCTGTGTAGGATGAGGACTGGAAAGTAATAGTTTCACAGTTTATCAGTTTTCCGCAATCGGTTTTAATTAACTCGTGTTTTTGATAATCTGTGGTTATGGTGTTTTCCGCACGTTTTCGCGTAACACCTCGTTATCTGTGTGATAATGGGATGTGTTGCCACAAATACTTACACTACTATAGTTTCATTTATTAAACAAACTAAGAGCCTCCGAAGGCTAAGATTGAGCTTTGAATATGTATTTGACAATTTAACTTGGGCTATTTATACACATGTTAGTAAACATCATAGCAAATAGCAGGGTCTAGAAGTAAGTAATTGTTAACGAACATGTCCAATGTGCCAACAATATTATCCTTACGCATTAAAACCCTAAGTGTATATACATATATTTAATGATGATTAACAACATGATAAGAATGTAAGAGTGTATCTACCCAGAAATGTCCTACATGGAATTCAATGGTATAAAAGAGACAAATCACACAAAAGAAAGTGTTGTCATAAACATGTGCATTCAAATGGATGAGAATAGGGTACATGTTAGTTTAGACTAACAAATAATCTACTTCCATATAATCATTTGGAACAAACGTGTAGTCCTGTGCATATTTGAGATCTAAGCTAAGTGTGTAACTTCTATATTGAGTTATGTTGGAGTTATACCCTAGATGTCCCTATTAGGGTACTCCGTTATTTAATACATATCTTACAATACACATCTTCAATCCTACTGACTAAATGGAACTATATTATGTTATTTGGGGATCTAATCCATAGGAAAATAAACATATAGATGGACATACAACATTGATCATACATGACCTAGTTGGAAATCTAAGAGACTATAATGATAAGAAAAATACAGAATAATAAACCTAGATGGAAAACCTAATCCGAAATAACATAAATCAAACAACTTTTGATTTCAAGCCAAATAGTAACAAATATTATTCCACTTTGTAGCTCATTCATCACCAACATTTGGAGGCATTTGGATGGTGAATTTACCCCCTAGAAATAGGGTTAAATCGGTTGTATCAGGTATGTACATCCTCTATTTTATTTTGGGCATTATTTGACTAAAATCTACATTCTTTTAATGAGGCATCTCTTGAACTGTTATTCTACTTGAAAATCACTTGCTTGGACATTTATTATTTTTCCTTCTCTGAATTCATGATATTCAATTGGTTATTGTGATACCTTGTTATAATTGGTTTTTGGACCCCTTCTGCTATATTGTCTTTTTATTTGAAATTGACTAAAATGCCAGTCTTGTTACTCTATTTTATGCATGCTACATGTTTGACTAGGATATCTAGAATAGTGGTACTTATGTACAACCATATTTATATAGGGTGTGCGTATTCCGCCCGGGGTGTGCGTTTCCACCCTTGTTTATTTTTAGGCCATGATCCTATGGTGTTACAGCCCTATTTTAGGTATATTTAGTCTACATTGTTATGCATGCAAATATTTATTGTTTTAATATGATTTTGTGGATGATTTTTATGGCAAGACACTCTTTTATTATCATGCTTGTAATATGAATTTAATATGCCTCATTTCTTTTGCTTCATTTCTTTTGTTACTTTTCTCTTGAACATACGTAATTACAAATAGCCCCCTTTTCTTGTGGGAACATCTTTCCTCTAACACTTTTAACCCTATATAATTCCCAAAGTGTTTTATATATGTACATACTCAGCCTTTGCTGACTTCTTTATTGTTTCCTATGTTTGGGTGATGTTCCCTTCCACCCAGGTGTAGGTGCATTACAGATCGAGGTTCTTCGAAGATCATATAAAGAGAATTGTACCTAAGGATAGCTTAGAATGGCTAGGTTACTCTCTGCTCGTGGGCTTATTTGTAATTGGTTCAAGTTTTTGTAATAACACATTTTATGTGCAATTGTATAATGACACCCATTGTAACTTTGTAATAGTTTTGTTCCGCTGCTTATTCTTTATCATGCTCTGTATTATGTACCATTTGAGAAATGAATGAAATTCCTCCTTTCCTTCTTACCTTTTTGATATTTTTGGGATTGGATGGAATAATTCTTCAATTCAGTGAAGAGTGGATCCCTATTGGATCTCACTCTTTACAAAATGGTATCAGAGCCTAAGCAGTCGGTAACTTGACTATTTCAAGTTTTCCTAGGATGACCTTAATTAGGTAGGTGACCCTTAGAGGTTATTGGCAAACTGATTACCTAGTAGTAGAATACCAATTAGGGTTTTCAAACCCTAATAATTTTGGGCACTTACACTCCTGAACCCACATATGTGGATGGGAGTTAACCTCTAGTAACCCTTAACACCCATGCCCTCTTTATCGGGATGGGATGAAGCCGCACATAACTGACTCCTACAGTGTTGGTTCACATGTCATATTTTTTCTAGGATGTTAGCCTAAGAGCTTGCAATGTTGATTGATTTAAATAGTCATTGTTAGGCTTTATTCTAGTTCTCACCTTAAACCTCTTTCCCTTTATTGTTTCTCTAGCATAACTCGTATTTAC
The DNA here is from genome assembly GCA_963693085.1 of Alisma plantago-aquatica. Classification (NCBI taxonomy): domain Eukaryota; kingdom Viridiplantae; phylum Streptophyta; class Magnoliopsida; order Alismatales; family Alismataceae; genus Alisma; species Alisma plantago-aquatica. The sequence goes on from OY856412.1 coordinate 382,135,441, forward strand.
CCACTTTGGGGTACTGAGAACACATAAATCATAGATGTAAAATCTCTACGTGTATCTTAAGATTTAAGATGATTCCCTTGGTACTAACTGATAACGTTGATCTAGCATGCCCAACATATATTTACTTGGTTACTAGGCATGCATGAATGTAAAATACAAAAATCCAAAATTAAGATTAGGGTTAAGATCCCTTTAATGTTATATTTTGTCCTAAACTATATCAACTTTATCTATAGCATGCCTTGTCCTCAATGTGAGTATATTAGGATAGCTTTGCCTTGATGCCACCCCCTCAAGGGCTAAATTCCACCCTCATTGGGATTGTTATTCTTGTGTATTGGAATTGATTGATGGAGCTAAAAGTTTTAGTAGGCATACTTAAATTATCACCTTTATTAGGGTACTTCGTTAACCTAGTGATTAAGATGGGTATCTGGAGTATATAGGTTACCTTATCATGTGAAGGAACTATGGTTGAGAAAACCCTAAATCACTACCTATCATGTTGGGTAATCTCATGTTTCGATTTGGACTCGAGATGAGGTAGTGGGGATTTTGATTAAGAATGATGTGGGAAATGGTGGATGTCATGATTGGGTAGGTTTTGACTGATTATTGGCTATGAGTAATTTACACCCTTCTCTCTCTCTCATTGCTTGCATATTAGAGAATACTCACATGACTTTTTAAGTGATAGGAGGATCATACCTCTTTTTTTAGAAGGAAGTGGTTATAGGATAGTAATGTATGTGTCAGGTTGTGGAAGGTGTCTGACTTAGTTCTCGAATCGATTTTGGAACCAATTTTTATCTTCATCGCCAATCCTTTATTGCTAAAATTTATTTTCATTAGTAAATTATATGTAGAAAAGAATTATTTTTCTTTTTATGATCTCATCGATGATTTTCAGAACCAAGTCACCACCACAAGTAAGTTGAGTAGTAGAGAAGCTCTTTAGTGAAGTACCATTGGTTGACATGGTCAACCCTAATACCCTAAGCCTAAGACTGACATAGATAGTTTTCAATATATATATAAGACCTAGAGGATCCACTCTTTTTCTCCTCTAGGTTATGCCCTAAGTTATAGTTTTAGCCTTTTAAGGGGTGGAGTACCTGTACGATCTAGTTAATAGGCATAATTGGGATTAATAACAACTACAATGAGTAAAACTTGGATAACTCCTAGCAATAATGTTAAACATATGTAGAGGCTACCAAATTGAGAATTCCAGACGAGCCTTGTTAATCATACCATCATAAATGTAACTTCAATAATCAAAAACATATTTTAAAATGTATTTTTGAATTACCCTTAAGGATGTGTTTAATTCATATGAAGGTAAAATTAATTACACTTAAAATCTCAAATTAATATTCTATACCCCAAATCGCTACTAATTATATGGTAAGGATGACTTTACAGTAGAGGCTAGAGTGAACACCCTAAGTATGACAGGATTTCTGAATATTTTTCCCAGGTGACCATAATAAATAGAAGTTAAAGGGAACTAGCTACACATCAATCAAAACAAGTTTAATGTAATGTCTAAAGTTAACTCGTGAAGGAGAAATTCAAATAGTTGCATACAACACATTATAGTGTTCATATGTGAATGAGAAAATTCATGGGCACACAAACCCTAAACTTACACCTCAACCCTAATATGTCTACTAAAGTATGTGTTGTCTTAGACAAGTAACACATCATTATTTGACCCCCTTGATATAATTCATAAATATATTGAAGTTAAGAAATAACCCTAATGCTAGAAGGAAAATAAGACATATATACACGTCATACATAAAGTGACCATGATAAATAATAATATGTTAATGATGTTTATTATGATGATGATAATGTTGATAAGTAAATTTTCCTTAATAGTAATAATGATAGGAATCATGGTGCTTGAGGATCAATGTTTATATGCAAGAGTAGTTCACCAATTTAGTAATCACAATCTAAATGGTTCTATTGGGAAATTTGTATATGAAGATTGGTCATTCATGCTGAAGTGATGGAAGATGAGGATATGTTAAACAAACTAGCACTCATGACTAGCAGTGGATTGATTTCGGGAACGAAATCCTCTTTAAGGGGTGGACTGTTGTAACATACTCAATTCTAGACACATAGGCTAATTCTCCATTCTTCTAGGCCCCTACTCGTCTTTGTGATATCCAACCTCCTTCTTTCTCTTTATTTGACCTTCTTTTGGAATACATACCTTTTGTATGCGTAATTCACTAATTCATGATAAATTAAACATCTTTGGGGACTTTATAATCCTAATTGACTCATTAAGAACTCATAGTCATGGAATCTTAGGATGTATTAACTCCCATAATATAATTAAGGGAAATTTATGAATTAATCACAAATATGTCAATTGTTGAACTTATTCCTAATTTGAGCCTATATATGCTTCATTATGATTAACTGAGTAAAATTGAGAAATATAGATTTCAATGATTCAATTGGGGGAAGGAAAATAATGATACACTAAATAAATAACCAACAAACATCTAATTATTTTGAACCCTGAATGACCACCAAAGGCAAATTTTAATTATTAATCATGTTCCTCACAGCTTTTATAGCTTTGATACAAAATTTCAAATTAATCAGACTGCGTTTACACCCTCGATTAAACTGGAAATGAAAAGTTTCTAAATAACCTAAGTTTAATTAATTTAGCCCATTATTACATTTAATTGCCTTTTCTGTTTCCTTACTCCCTAAAACTCAACGCATCTTCCCCTTGAAGCACTCAACGCGATGCTCGTGCATATCACTGGCGCCATGACCGCGTCATCTTCTTCCCTCCCTCTTATTCTTTCTTCCCTATTCATCCTGGTCTCCATAAATACCCTGTTTGTTGATTTCCTTCTTCGGTCTTTTGCTCGATCACCATGGCAGGAGGATCTGCTGCCACCTAATGTAGATGTTCAGCGACTGACCACTGTCCACTTACTTCCACATAATCACCAGCACTTCTCCCTCCATCGCAACCAGCCTCCTATTGGTATGTATGCCCTGAGAGCCAATCATGGGATGATTGGTGGGATACATTAAGATTGATTTGATAAACATCAAAGGCAAGCTTCCAATTCTTTCTGGTTCAGTCATATGAGATAGTGATAGAACAGATTGAATGTCTAGAGAATGACAGTACTCAATGACGTATGCTTTCAGGTTGAGGACCTGAACGATGAGATCATACAGATGCTAAGAGTTTGTACATTCTTGTTATGTCCCTAGTCGGATGTCATTGTGGAAGATAGATAGATAGCAATGACACACAAGACTAGATTGTGGTGTTGGTTGATGACAGAATCTCATTAGTCATGATATAGAGATATCAAACCAAACACATAGGTACTTGTTAGAGAACAAGGTACCGGACAGACCCACCGTGAGTTTGACACATGGAACCATGAGATGGTAGTCACAGTCAGTACTCACAGTGATGGTGGTGAGTGTGATTCTTAGACCTGAAATCACTGCACTCAACACATGTCGTTGGGTACACTTTGACATCATCAAACGCAGTCCTGAAACATGGGTTGTTATAAAGGTGATGATTGGGTGGCTTTGACAATGGGGCTTTTGAGGGGTGAGTGATAGATATGGGACTTGTCCCTCCTGAGGGAGTTTGATATCCATGGCCACTTGATGAGTAGGATTGAGATAGGCGTGCGCACGCATGTGTGAATCGGTATGTGATATTGATGTCATACATATCTCCTTCAATCTACTCTGAGATCAAGAAAGTGAATGAACGTTGACAGGATGAATGTTCCATGCCTTGAGTTCATTCGGGATATCAATGACAAAGGAATTATATATTCACTGTAACACCATTCATGGATTGTAGGATGAAAGTTGTTCTCCAACTTTCTACTTTCACTTGGGTAGCAATGATGTGTGACTAGGCACCGCTCTTTGCTTGTGAAATCATAAGTGTTATGGACTTTCACTGCCAACGTGAAATGGACCTGCAGGGTCACACACATAGGATTTAACCTGGAAGAGGATTTTTGCACACAAAGCAATGTTTAGATTGATTACTAAAGGAGTTTAGTAGTTCAATTAAACACTCAATCAGTTGATAGCTCAATATCATATGGTTCAAGGTGTTGGACGCATTGATTGGAGTATCGGATTGATTGAAATCACATTTGACTGATTCTGCACAACCTGTACTCCCAACCGATCGGTTCAAGTGTTGAACCGGTCGATTGAGGTTGCTGAACCAGTCGGATCAAGTGTTGAGTCGATCGGCTCATGGTCAGAGTGAAACGATCGGTTCAAGTGTTGAAATGATTGGTTCAACTGGTGCAACCGAGCAAGTTGGGAAAGTCAGGTCGGTGAGAATTTTCCTTGCGTTTCACTTGCCCAATTTGATTGGAACAAGGATTGGTATTCGATACCAATTAGAAATGAAAGAAGGAAAGTCAATCGGGAACTGACCAGGACCACGAACCGACCGGTTCAGAAGTGAACCGATTGGTTGGTGCTCCAATCGACCGGTTCAGGTCCCCAACCGACCGGTTCACTTGTGAACCGATCGGTTTAGGTTCCGAGTTGGTTGCTTTTTGTGGAAAATCTCGAACCCTTCTACTCCTGCTTTAGTCCCATATTGTCAGGCACAGAGAACCTTGTCCCATGACCCACCTATATATATAGGGGTATTGGGGGCTTCTCAGAGCACAACTCAATGCAAGCTGGTTGCTTTGCGAAGTTGTCATTCTCTCTGGTTTTGGTAACCATGAGAGATCCCGAGCAAGTGCTTCCCGCAAAAGGGAGGTGCAACAATGGAATGACAACTGTAGTTGCAACTGGCAGCAGGAGAGTGTGTTGGCGACTAGTACGTAAACAGGAGGGTGCGACTCCTTCCACTTCCTTGTGGGACAAGGAGAGTGGAGTTCCAGGTGGTCCGTGTGGACTACTACAGAGGCGGGAGGACACTGCCGCTCAGGAGGACAACAGTCATCCGACAGTCTGGTAGGAGGAGGAGTCGTCAGTCCCGGTGCGACCAGGAGCTGCACAGACACCGTCCAAGACTGGAGTTGAAGACCGCGCACTGCACGAGGTATTGTCGCCGAGCAAGCCTCGGGATAAGGTATGATTCCACAAACCATCCTTTCCTGTTATATAGACGTTGACGCATTTCCTCAGTATGGGTTTGGGGAGAAATTTTTTTGTTTCCACTGCCTTCTCCATCTCCCCTAATACCCAACAGTGGTATCAGAGCCACGTCAACTGCTCTATATTTTAGGAATATCGATATGATCAATTTTGGTTTGTCGCCTTTATTTATTGCATGCGATGCGAATAATATCAACTTTGTGCATGTCCTATCTTAAATCCACAAATCCCTAATTACATATATGATATGTATTATTAATGCACTCGATACGCGTCGCCCTTAAACGAGTTTTGTGGTGGATGTGTGTAGCGTGATTATGGCCTATAAACCCCTATCTGTGTGTGGTTATTTGTAGTTGCTTGCATCTCGGTCTGCGCACGGATCTTCCCTATCTTATTCCTGATGTAACTCGAAATAATTCAAGATTCTTTCCTACCTTTGCTCCCCCCGAATGTAACTCGGGGTTTCCCCCTTTTTTTTCAAGCAATGTAATAAATAGGATTGATTTTATTTTATGTTATGTAGAGGACCGGCAGATATCTGACGACAGCTGAAACGATCGGTTCAAGGTGTGAACTGATCGGTTGACGTTCCAGATGGTCGGTTCAAGGAGTGAACCGATCGGTTGATGACCGGTTCAAGGAGCGAGATGAGCGGGTGGCGGACATGACGAGATGCACGACGACCAGGCGAACCGATCGGTTGGAGGCCAACCGATCGGCTAGTGGCACCCAGACGACCGGCTGGAGAGTACAGATCATTCATGTGATGAGTTGATCAACTTGGATGGCAAGGCACAGATGTTCATCTTGTAAAGGTTGCATGTGATGTTAACCTAGATGACCGTGATTCCTCTTGGCTCGAGGAATCACATTAGGATGGCCATAATCATCACTTTTTATCGTTTGTGCATGTTTTCTGTGGGATATAGCATGTATATGATACGTACTATGTATTGTGGTGATTGGATATGTATATGTATATAAAACCAAATCCCTCATTAAAATATTAAGTCTTATATGCCTTCCAAATGCGAAACACGTGAAAAGCTTGATCGACCATGTGTGGGCACGCCCTAGCGTGGTGCACCGTCTATCTCGTGGAAGCGTGAAGGATGAATGTGTGGGTCTGCCCTAGCAGGGTGCATATTCATCGTGTTTGCTTTGGGTTAGACTTAACTGGTGATTCTTAGAGCGTCTAGGCCCAGAGGCAAGGAATGTTCATGGCAAGGTGTTGTGCATGTTCATTCAACAAGAGTTGCATATGATGCAATTGGCAAGAGTTGCCTACCTGAGAGATCTAAGTTGTGGGCGATCAGCCCTAGCTGACTCATGACTTAGAGGATTTCAAGATCTTGCCCACTAGAAGGTTGTACGCTGCAATCTTCCGAATTGATGGTGAGGGCTATCAATTTGAACTAAAATAGAGGGAGTGATAATTAATTAAAGGCCTAATTTTATCGTCAACTTTTCAAATCAATCAAACAAGTCAAAAGAGTTTTGGACTAAAATTGCATATATTTCCTTTTGTTAAAATAAATGGTTAATCAACAAATGACTATATTTGCGATGGGTCTTTGAGACCAACAAATTAAATGGGAATAATTCCACGACTGGTTAGGATGATGAGAAGTGTTCTCAGTCAAAGAGTGAAAGCTCTAAGTCCTAGTTATACCAGAACCAGATGAACTCGATCCCACCACATCAATGGCTGAAAGTATGCTCATGGAAGCATACCGAGGATGACATTGATGAGGAGTGCTTGATGTTGTGTTCTCTAAACTATGAGTTGCAGAGACAACATGAGACATATGATGTCTCAAGGACACTGTCCTAGTATGTCATGAGAGAAGGAGATCCAGTAAGGTATTCACGCACTCAATATGATTGGGTATGTGAAAGCCTGACTAAGAAGGATTCCCTCTGAGCCAAGAGTTGGTTGTTGGTATGATACTGCAAATGTTGCGAGAATCACACAGTTCATGATAAGCTACAACATGAACAACTTTGACATGCGTTGACAGAGTTGTTGGACATGATAAGGATAGTAGAGGCAAAGATGAAGAAAAACAAACCATAATCTTTGATGTGATCAAAGAAAAGGTAAGTCTTAAGGGCAAGGACAAGGGCAAAGCAAAGAAGTGTTCTGATGCTAGCCAGCAATCCAAGCCATCTTCAGCCTCAAGGCACATTGGGAAAGGGTGAATGAGGGAATTACCCTCTATATCTGGAAGAACAAAAGAAGATGAAGGAGGGGATGGAGATCTCCACCTAAGGTATCATGAAATGAACTGCTTCTTTATCCAAGGTATATGATACCAAGATATGGATATGTCATATATGATATGCAATATATGCAAAGAAGTGATGGCCTTTGTGAAAGGACCAACAAAGAAGTACCCATCATTGGAGCAAGTGTTGCTGCCATAGATAGGAGTATCTTTCAGTTTATTTCAGCCTAAAAGGGCATGAAATAGAGTTGAGAACTGCTATTTCATATATTGCCAATAGATAGAAACACTTTATTTTTGCATATTGTATGACAATGATGGCAATTAATAAAGTTGATGTTTCAATCTTAAAGATATGCTCTTTGTGGAAATGCCTTGTTTATCTTGTGATACATGATATGCATAAGATAAAATGATACCTAAAGTTATTGATAACTCAAACAATCAAATTAGCATCAATCATGAGAAATTCATTTCTAGTTTCCATATGATGGATAAATCTAGACTCTTTTGGTTAGAGAACCAGTAAGAGACATGAATCTCTTGTACATGATTAATCAATCTTCACTAATAGTAGTGGGAGAATGTTTGTCCTATTAGGTATAATACATGTGATGTATTTACATACCTATTGGAACAAATGCTAATACTTCAAACGGTGTTTAGAGAAATACCAATATGAATATCTTGAAGTGTTCAAGATTATCATAGATGAAGTACAAATTTGGTAAAGTGTTAATTCTTGATGAGATCAATGAATGAAAGACTTGAACCAAATGTTTGAGATCCTTATGAGTGATTATGATAGTGTATCATAGTGAACTCATGATTAAGGCATAGTGATGTATAAATCAAGAAGGAATCATACTCTAAGGATATAGAGAATGATTATCGAATAACTGAATTCTTCTTAATAAAAAAGAATACCCCACACTAATAAAGGAAATTAAGAATTACAAGAGTTGTGAGTTCTTATATCCTTAACAGATACACCTCAATTATCTATGTGATGAGTTGTTCATGTGATGATTCAACTATCTAGATGAATACGAGGAACCGAATTTTAAGTTATGATTTATGATCATTACATCCTAAATGATTTCCATGTGAACCATAAGGTATGACCTTGATGGTAGCACTCATTGGATGAAATCCATAAGTGCAAATGAGTCTTAAGTGTTAAGACACATGGATAACATTTTGAGAAGGATGATGCTTGTTGATTATAACTTAATGACTGAGACATTTGGCATATGGATACTAAAACTGCATTCCTATGAGGAATAAAACAAGGATGTGTACGTGACACAACCTATAAGGTTTATGAATCCACTAATGCAAATGAAGTCTATAAGTTACAATGGACTAATCAATGTGATTGATTGAGTATAAGCAACTCAAAATTGGATCTTTACTTTGATGATATAGTCAAAGGGTTTGACTGATATGTCAAAGATAAAGAAGGGATCTGTGATTTAGTGGGAGCGTATTCACATTCCACATATTGATGTGAAATGGAATTGTTCTAGAATGGAAATCCAAAAGTGGAAATTATCTTTAAGGAAGATAGAGATGTTTCCTATATGATAGGAATAGAGATCTATAGAGATAGTTCTCGACAAATATCTTGACCTGGAAAAGAGAGAGCATACATTGGCAATCTGTACTGAAGGGTTCAGTATGCATAGATTCAGTGGGAGAAAACTTGTCCATGTTACATGGAGTTAGTATCCCAAAGCCAAGTGTCCAATTCTTATGAAGAATGGGAACACTAAGAATAGATATGGATCTATCATGTATGTAATCATCCCATTGTCTTGCATGTATGACATGGCAAGAATAAAATGCATTCATCATCTTGTATGTAGGACATGGCAATATGATGTGCTCATCCTGATAACTCGTATGTAGGACATGACGAGTGGATGTCTGTCTACTTCCAGTAAGATTTACTGGAATACCATGAGAACTTGATAAGTACTTGTGAAGTACTAGTTCTATGGTGATAAGGAAGAGTTTGATGTAAAGAGTTACATTGATGCGAACTTCCGAAAGGACAGAAAATTAATCGCAAAATATATACATAAGATGTATAAAAGTGAAAGTTTGTTGATAATTGGAAGTGTTCCAATAAAACCATTTAAAAAGGAAATGCCGAGTATATGTGTGTTAGTGAACAACAATGGATACTATATGGATCTGAAAGTTCATGAGATGAACTTATATTCCACTCATTGTTGAAAAGTCTGGAATCCTTGATCATGCAATGTGGCTAAAGGTTAGCAAAGGAATACTAGATCGCATATTATGGCAACTCCATCTCATACGTGTGACGTACAACGAAGAGATGAGAGACATGCAATTTATACTGACTTTGGCAAGGTGTTGCCATTACTCACTATGTTGGCACTAGAGCACAGTAAGATGTGGGACATGTTTGAATATCACTATGAATATGATTCAAGAGTGATTGGCTCGCAGTGCAAGTGGGAGTCTGTTGGTATGTATGCCCTGAGAGCCAATCATGGGATGATTGGTGGGATACAATAAGATTGATTTGATAAACATCAAAGGCAAGCTTCCAATTGTGTCTGGTTCAGTCATATGAGATAGTGATAGAACAGATTGAATGTCTAGAGAATGACAATACTCAATTACGTATGCTTTCAGGTTGAGGACCTGAACGATGAGATCATACGGATGCTAAGAGTTTGTACATTCTTGTTATGTCCCTAGTTGGATGTCATTGTGGAAGGTAGATAGACAGCAATGACACACAAGACTAGATTGTGGTGTTGGTTGATGACAGAATCTCATTAGTCATGATATAGAGATATCAAACCAAACACATAGGTACTTGTTAGAGAACAAGGTACCGGACAGACCCACTGTGAGTTTGACACATGGAACCATGAGATGGTAGCCATAGTCAGTACTCACAGTGATGGTGGTGAGTGTGATTCTTAGACCTGAAATCACTGCACTCAACACATGTCGTTAGGCACATTTTGACATCATCAAACGCAGTCCTGAAACATGGGTTGTTATAAAGGTGATGATTGGGTGGCTTTGACACATGGGGCTTTTGAGGGGTGAGTGATAGATATGGGATTTGTCCCTCCTGAGGGAGTTTGATATCCAAGGCCACTTGATGAGTAGGATTGAGATAGGCGTGCACACGCATGTGTGAATCAGTATGTGATATTGATGTCATACATATCTCCTTCAATCTACTCTGAGATCAAGAAAGTGAATGAACGTTAACAGGATGACTGTTCCATGCCTTAAGTTTATTCGGGATATCAGTGACAAAGGAATTATACATTCACTGTAACACCATTCACGGATTGTAGGATGAAAGTTGTTCTCCAACATTCTACTTTCACTTGGTTAGCAATGATGTGTGACTAGGCACCGCTCTTTGCTTGTGAAATCATAAGTGTTATGGACTTTCATTGCCAATGTGAAATGGACCTGCAGGGTCACACACATAGGATTTAATCTGGAAGAGGAGTTTTGTCCACAAAGCAATGTTTAGATTGATTACTAAAGGAGTTTAGTAGTTCAATTAAACACTCAATCAGTTGATAGCTCAATGTCATATGGTTCAAGGTGTTGGACGCATTGATTGGATATCGGATTGATTGAAATCACATTTGACTGATTCTGCACAACCTGTACTCCCAACCGATCGGTTCAAGTGTTGAATTGGTCGACTGAGGTTGCTGAACCGGTCGGCTCAAGTGTTGAGTCGATCGTCTCATGGTCAGAGTGAAACGATCGGTTCAAGTGTTGAAACGATCGGTTCAACTGGTGCAACCGAGCAAGTTGGGAAAGTCAGGTCGGTGAGAATTTTCCTTGTGTTTCACTTGCCCAATTTGATTGGAACAAGGATTGGTATTCGATACCAATTAGAAACGAAAGAAGGAAAGTCAATCGGGAACCGACCAGGACCACGAACCGACCAGTTCAGAAGTGTACCGATCGACTCATGGGTCCCAACCGATCGGTTGGTGCTCCAACCGACCGATTCAGGTCCCCAACCGACCGGTTCACTTGTGAACCAATCGGTTCAGGTTGCGAGTTGGTTGCTTTTTGTGGAAAATCTCGAACCCTTCTACTCCTGCTTTAGTCCCATATTGTCAGGCACAGAGAACCTTGTCCCATGACCCACCTATATATATAGGGGTATTGGGGGCTTCTCAGAGCACAACTCAATGCAAGCTGGTTGCTTTGCGAAGTTGTCGTTCTCTCTGGTTTTGGTAACCGTGAGAGATCCTGAGCAAGTGCTTCCCCCAAAAGGGAGGTGCATCAATGGAAGGACAACTGCAGTTGCAATTGGCAGCAGGAGAGTGTGTTGGCGACTAGTACATCAACAGGTTGGTGTGACTCCTTCCACTTCCTTGTGGGACAAGGAGAGTGGAGTTCCACGTGGTCCGTGTGGACTACTACAGAGGCGGGAGGACACTGCCGCTCAGGAGGACAACTGTCATCCGACAGTCCGGTAGGAGGAGGAGGAGTCAGTCCTGGTGCGACCAGAAGCTGCACAGACACCGTCCAAGACCGGAGTTGAAGACTGCGCACTGCGCGAGGTATTGTCGCCGAGCAAGCCTCAGGACAAGGTATGATTCCACAAACCATCCTTTCCTGTTATATAGACGTTGACGCGTTTCCTCGGTATGGGTTGGGGGAGAAAATTTTTGTTTCCGCTGCCTTCTCTGTCTCCCCTAAAACCCAACACCTCCAACCACAGTCGCGTCCTCATCTCCATCCCACCATCACTGCAGCCTGCCCTAACCACGACTCATCTTCATCTCCTCTGCAATCCAACCTCCTCACCGCGATCATCTTCTTCATTCGTGATCCTCCTTCCATCATCACGACCTGCAATATCCCCTTCACCGCGACCCCCGTTCAACCGCGGTCGCGGTCCACCCTTCCTAATCCGCCTGCAATTCTCCCTCTTCACCGCGACATGGATCCTCCTGCATCGCGACCTGTTCCCTACGCCTCGACCTCCACCAAACTGCGGCCTCGCCTTCCATTTGCTCGTGGTTTTCACGACCTCACCAAACCCACCGCGACCTCCACTCCAGTTTGCATCCCGTCCCGCTCACCAGCAGCCACCGTCAAACTCAAGCACTCAACCGCGGTCCAGCAACCCTACACCGTGCCCGCAGTGCCGCCAGTCACGCCCCTCAGCAACCCCTACTCTATCGCCTTGCTTCCACCACGACCAGAGGATCAGGGCCGTGCCCGAGACTTCACCTCACACCAAGCTCTGACCAGCAGAACTTCCAACAACCGCAACCTGCTCCTCCCTCACGTAGGGCCACAATTTGCTAACTTCTTTATTGTTTCCTATGTTCTGGGTGATGTTCCCTTCCACCCAGGTTTAGGTGCATTATAGACCGAGGTTGTTCGGAGATCATATAAAGAGAATTGTACCTAAGGATAGCTTGGAATGGCTAGGTTACTCTCTGCTACTGGTCTTATTTGTAATTAGTTCAAGTTTTTGTAATAACACATTTTATGGTGATGAGAAATTGTATAATGACACCCATTGTAACTTTATAATAGTTTTTTTCCGCTACTTATTCTTAATCATGCTCTGTATTATGTACCATTTGAGAAATGAATGAAATTCCTCCTTTCCTTCTTACCTTTTTGGTATTTTTGGGATTGGATGGAATAATTCTTCAATTCAGTGAAGAGTGGATCCCTATTGGATCTCTCTTTATAGAAGTACTTCCATTACACCTATATTTAGGGCTAGAATTACTAAGAAGGTCATGTTGCGAGTGCATATGCATGGCTCCTTGGGTTTTTAGAAAGGGAACTTAGCAAAGCATCAACAATGCTACTAGCTCAAAAATTAATCATAGGACTATCAACGGACATGTCTCTTTTCATAGATGCATTAAATCTTGTTCTTCCACACCTCAAATGTCTACTATTGTTCCCTTGAAGCACCTCGAATGCCTTAGTATTGTTAGTTCTAGCAATGATATTGTTGAAACTGTTCAACTTTGTAGATGTAGCAGCCAGATCAATATCTCTTATCTCCACTTCTAAAGCCAATTTGACATGTATCTTCCTCTTTCTACCTTCTATCTACCTTCTTGTTGCATTTAAAACACAATAGTAAATGTCAACCCTTTTGTTTTTGACAACATCATCCATGTTGCATTTTGAAGAACCATAAGATAAGAAATATGGGCTTTTCTATAGAAACAAGTTTTTTGGAAGCTTTTTCAAACAGAGACATATCCATGCTGCCTATTGAGACACATTCAGTGTTCTAGAAGATAAATCAAAGTTTTCCACAGGCTTAACAAAAAAAAATCTTAGATGTTCGAAGTCTAGCTCCAAATGAGATCCTAACCTCTTGGCATTTTACATCCTAGTACATTAATAAAAGAAATAATAATACTTTAACTGATTGATCAATCCTAATCATTATAGCCTTATTTAACATATTTGGTCCAAATATACAATCAAACACTAAACAAATTCAACTTCTAATTATATAAAAGATATTGCAATTAGTTTTAGTTACATTGTCAGTAGCTTAATGGTATTGCAAGCTTGTTGAGCAATATCCAACTTTCCTACTTTTATGCGATAGAACTATGCATGCAATAAATAGATGTGCGATCCATTATTGAAGAGGACACACTACTAAAAAGTGGGTCAACCCCAATGCTTCAAAGTTGCCTCCAGTAGGATCCAGCCTCATCACCAGTGGCATCTCTCTTCTCTCAACCAATAATGAAGACTATCTAGTCATGATGTTCTACAATTGAGCATAGCCAAGAAGTCCCAAGGCTCGTGTGTCGACACTTCGTCGAGCCCTGAGAAATCCCAAGCGGCCACCTCAACCTACATACCCCTTCTTGGTCCCCAACCATCGCTTTGGCTCATCGACCAGCAGGTATACTGGTTTCTCATTACCCCAAATAAACTCATGCAAGCAAGGTTGGAGCACAATCACAGTAAACTCCAGGCGGGCAATGATAACTTGATTTACTAGCAGGGAGCTAGGAACCCACTTCTTTGTCCATAGAATACGTTCTTTCGGAAACACCGTTGGCCAACATTTGTGATTTCCTTTTGCATGTTCATGTTCTCCATTTCCACCAGGATGTGCCCATATAAAGCATTTCCTATATCACTATGATTCAAGGACGATCACGAAGGTAATGAATGATTGTTTTCTTGGCTAAATCACATCTAGAACACATTGTTGAGATGACACATGCTCCTTTCAACATTGGCAAGCATTGCTTGATGTTTCAACATTGTGCTATCGCCATCGGAAGGCTTGTTGTACTATATGGACAACTGATGGGCCAATGTGGCTCCAATAATGTTGCAAGAAGTCGACAATAATGCCATCCAAGTCTGGTTCTTTGGTCGGTGCCATGACAAAGATGAGACACCGAACTTCATCCTTCAAGGGTGATGATTCCAGGATAGTCAGTGTAGAGGCTAGGATGATTGGGAAAGCACATGCAAAGGAAGTAGTATAGTGTAGAGACACACTGATTATAGTGGTTAGAAAATTGTAAAACTGGTGAATATGAGATTGAAGGTTAGTTTGATCGAAAATCCAACTTCCATATGGGTCTCTCAAGTGGGATATCTTATTGTCATGGCATCAGGCCTGGCATACATGACTGGAAGAAGCTTGGGTTGGCAATGTCCATGTTGAAGCCAGTTTATGTGAACCTTCTGTTCCTAATTTGCTTCTTCTACTTGGAGGAGACAATGGTGGTGTCCTTGTATATCCACAACTTGCATAGGCTCCTCAATGAAGTTGATAAATCTGAGGTGGGTTTGAATGCGATTTAATTGTTGCAGTGTGATCAATTTATCTTTGTATCTTTAACAAGAGTATTCATAGTTCCACCTGGTTTCTTCTACATGAAAGGTAGAGATAACGAAAAAGAAGGATGCATTACGACCCCAGTTGGACGTCAAACAAGAAGCAAAGTCCTTGTTCAGGATCCAAGTAGTCTTGGTGCAGAAGGGCATTTCTTGGAGGGTTAGCACCGGCAAGAGAGATGGAGAGTGGGTTGTGGTCTGTGGTGACTTGTGGGAGAACTACCACTTGGGTTTTGAGGTGGTTAGACAACCATGCTTCATTAGAATTGGCCCTATTTAACCTCTCAAACATCCTCTAGGGTTGGAAGGTGAACGGCCGGTTGACCACTCCTAAGTCAACCAACCTAATGTTGGGGAGGAAGTCATGGAAATTGGCTGAGGAAGCAGAATCAAAGAACGTGATTCCCTTTTTCTCAAACCTATTCCGCATGGTATTGAAGCCTCTAGTGACCAACCAAGTCTCTTGGCATAGATGCCTTTAGATGAGGAGGCATAACCAAAGTAAGCACCTCCTAGAAGGATTAGGGCTTCCCTAGACAACAATGAAGTTGTTGATGTGACAATGAATGAAACATCAGTGGTTGAGGAGGACCTCAATGTTGCATCTCTATTTGTCCCACATGAACCATGTCACCGAAGAATCTGAGGGCCTCCACTCTATGATGAAGGAAAACCAATTCTATTGGTGATATTGTCAGCAATAGAGCCATTGCACCCCAATTCAGTTATAACCAGTAGGTGTAGGTAGTGAGTGTGTTTTTCTTTCATATTTAAACTTTGTCATTGGAGCAAGCTCCTTAAATATTCCGACAAACAATATTCATTGGAATAAGGGATTGGTGGGGTTCAGGTGATGGCTACAAGCAACTCAACCTCATCTTCAACTTCAATGGTGTTCGAGGGTTCCATCTGTTTGTCAAGCAGGTTGAAGTCAAATGATTTCTTGGTTGAAGAGGGTTTGTTACCCAATTTTTTGTCTAGTTTCCCCTTCTCACTGATTCTCTCAGGAATAGTCTTGGAATCTTGAATCTAACCATCTTCATCTTCACTATTTGTGTTATTAGATGGATTGAGTCTTTTTGTATCTCTTGCTGCCAACCTTCTTACCTTCTTTGATTTTACATGTCCATTAACAAGAGCACCTGCACCTTTACGCTTCCCAGCCCTATAATCTTCCCTTCCATCATCTCGTCTCGCAACATGCTACTTAAAAACTGGCGAGGTAATAGAGGAAAGAGAGAAAAGCCTATATTTAGGATAAAACTTCCTCGAGTGCTTCATGTTGGTTGTTTCTTGGAAGATGAGAGAAACTTTCAACCCGTTAAGCATATTGCCAAATTGATTTGCATCATGTAGATAGCTGGTCTCCAAGTCATATACATGCTTTTCAATGTTCCTTAACTCCTCTTGTAACTTCTCCCTCTATCTTAATGTTGTGATTATGATAATTGGATTAGGTGGTGTACGTCTGTGACCTTTTATCTCCAGTACCATCTATTGACCGCATTCCCTTTACACTCAAACTGACATTATTTGTTAGGAAAGTGAACTTTAGGGCCCCAATACAAGGAGGGCACTGGACCTCATCCTGATGAGATGAAACAACACCATCACTGTTGTTGATTTCTTCAGTCACCAGCATCGAATTTGGTTTCAATCCATAAACTAATTAGAACAATAATGTATTAATTATCTTATTTATTGTTTGACTTTTATTATTACAGATTTCCACCTTAGGGCTCTGGTGCTACCATAGAGGAGGTGGGCATAACTATGAAGCTCCAGATACCAGTTTGGAGTGCACTTTTGTGCAAGGGCTAAAAACATCATACATGCATGTGAAGCTCATGTTTATCATGAGATTAACACATGGTTCTTTTCATTGGAATCATTTAATATGATAGTACAATTGCTGACCGACACCATATTCATATCCCGTAGTACTTGCTAGGTACTATAGCAAACTTGAAATGGTTGGCTCAAAGTGTGTGTCATTCTTAAAAGGCAATCTTTCTTGATTTATGGTACATGTTAGTTTCATATACTCTGCATTTAGGATTTGGGTGTATTGCAAATGTGTATGTCTGGGGGACTTTTTGCTCCCATATAAATGATTTCACATAAATCATGTGTTAAAAGCATCCCTAATTCCATATGACATCGACAATATCACACTAATTGCTCATGAGAGCCGTTGACAAACTCTACTTCCACCCTTAAAAAATTATTTGTTAGGAGTAGTTGTGCTAGTGAAATATTACTTAGTTGAGGCACGAGACGGACTTGAATGGCTTCTCTTTATATGACTTTACTTTATACACAATGATTTACACTATTTTGTCACCTAAAGGGTTGACACCCCATACCCTTATTACCAGAACCTTATAACAGATAGCAGAGAAATTTGTTATTCATAGTTTTTAGCCTCGTACAAATTAATTATCTATCTATTCATCTTGTTCTCTGACCCAAAACCCACTGTGGTAGTTAACATTTTTCTGTAAATATTATAAATAAAACATTTTTTCAGATCTGAAGAGTACTATACATGTTTGTGTGTCATATACATGCGTCATGAGCTATAAATATTTTTATCAACCTAATCAATACTTGAACAATTCTTATTTTAGCTAATGCATGCTAAATGTATTTATATTTTAAGCCACTTGGTGAGTCTTATTTTAGGTAGTAGAAAGGTATCTTGTTGTTGTAGCCTGGATAAATTTTTCAAAGCCAAAAACAAACTAAGTAGGTTCCTATCAAAATTAAAGTTGGTGGTTGTATATGCCCTTAAATATATTTTCACATTGTGTCTTCTACTTTTTAATGTGCATATATCATGATTAATTGACTTTTGTGCTTCCTAGAAAAAACTCTATTATAGCTACCCATGAATATGTTTAGGCACGTTTAAAGGTGACATCCTACCTTGTTCTGGAAATGTTGATGCTCCTGATCATGGTGCTCTACATGGTCATAAGAGGCATAGTCCAGATATACAGTAAACATTATTGTAGTTGTTCTTGTGAATTTTGTAGCATAGTCCACGTTATGTTGTTTTATAGTAAATTTTAGTTGGAAAAAAATGTGTAGTCCACACATTTATATGTATGAAAAAACACTTTTCAGTCTTTGTATATTGGAATTATTGTATGATTTAGAAATTATTGCAATAAAAATAGTGGTTTATGTATGTGCTTGTGATCTATCCATGCAACATGGCCATATCCTCCCATGGTGTATCAATATTATTAGGGGTTGTGATTAGCTCACATTTGTTGTACATGGCTTTATGGATTATATTGAATTCTTGTATAGGTGCTTCAAAATTTAATATTAGTATTATATTAGAATCAATGGTTGTTGTCGTCAAGCTTGGCTTATTTGATGTATTCTTCATTAATAAAGAAATACCTCATATTAGACTGCACTTGGTGACCAGTATGGCATACCCGTTGAAATTGGTAGAGCATGTAACGAAGTTGGAGAGGATGGCTCATATTCATCGGCTCAATCACAAAAGCATGTACCAAACAACGCTTTACAATCCACCCATTGCACGTACTGCGTTATTTTTTATAGATAATTTTAATAGAAAATCTTTTTGACTAACCACCCACCAAGGCCAACCTTCGACTCTCCCCTCTTCTCACGTGCATGCTTTTTTCCTTTTCAGCTCTTCCTCTAAAAAAATGTGAAATCACCATCCCATCCCCACCCCCACTCTTTCCCCAAAAACCCACTACCCTTTTAAAGACCAAGTTTCTACTAATAAACATGATAAACAAATACATCAAATGTGTGGCAGCGGAAGAAATAAAACTTGACTTTATTCAAAATGTATAAGAGTACACTATAAAAATTTCACTTTATACAAGCATAGGATCTATGTAGACAAAGATTTAAACTAATACAACTTGTCTCCACAAACAACATAACAAAAGTTTATGCAACTAGTCTAAGCTATCTAGATGTGCAAGATCTCCTTAGCCTTAGGCAGGTTCACCAAGCTTCCAAGCGTACTCTGATCCTAGCCTAGATGGTTGGGGTCATCTAGTAAGAGAAAGATAAAAATGTATGTGTTATTCAAGAGAAATAGGACAATTAAATCATCTAAAGTATTGCAATATAAAAGATTCTCTACACTAAGAGTTTCTAAAAGAAATGAGACAAGTCTAAGAATAAGAGAGAGAAGACTGCCATAATCAACCACCACAATAATAATCTCATATCATGAATATATTAAGACACAAAGTCATCTCAATGTAGGGTGAGGCACCAACCGTACCTCACCAAGTGGCAGGGGGACTAAAACCCATTGCCTATATAAAGTGGTAGGGGGACTAAAACCCCAATGCCTAATATAAAATGGCAGGGGGACTAAAACCGCAATGCCCGACAGGAGAACTAAAATCTCAGTGCCCTATGGGTGGTTTGTACTAATGTACAATACATTGTCATTTGGCCTAAAATACATCATGCTTAATAGTTTACTTGGCAGTAGTGAAAGATATAAAAAGTAACATTTACATCATAGCATTTGGGAATAAACCCATGAAATAAAGGAGCCGCCATAAACAATGACAATATACAATATTTCCAAGTAAATGATCCAACATATGTAGTAGCAAGATTCACATAATTCAACTAGATGAGCCACAATGGTAATGGAGGCATTAAATAAGTGAAGAGCCAATAAAGTCATTTAGGAGGATATTAAGCCTAGCACAAAATGTTTGTAGGGTTGGATAAGACCCAACTGAAGGATTAGGATTGTTTGCACATATATTTCACAAACATACATTCCACATATATAATAGGAATCACATACACCAATAGGTTCTCACATACCTTCTAGAAGATTCATATTCAACCCCTTTCACCAATTAGAGTGTTCCATATCTATTTTCCCTAGTTGTCAGCATTACACATGTATTAGTATTTATAAATCTTAAAGCATAGGAAAACCCTAATTTGGAACTTATTTTCAAAACCACGATTTAAGACTCAAAACCTAGTCCAATCGATTAATCATACTCTCCTGATTAAGAAAACATATTTTATTTCCCAATTCGGAGTTAAAATGAATTAAATACACATTTTAGATCATTTAATATAATGAACATGATATTTAAGATAAACTTTGAGAAAGAATTTAGAAACAAGAATCAAAAACTAGAAATTCGGCTTCTACTAAAAAAATCCTTTCCAACTACTATTTATTTGCATTTTTCTGACCAATGGTCGATTTACTATGAATTAAATAAATCTGACCAATCATAAATTAGAATAAGGCCACATGAGAGGCAAATAACCATTTTGCCCTTGATCGTTTAATTAAACCAATTAAATTGTCGAGGACAAAAGAGGCGTGCAAACATAACCATTGCTCTAGCGAGAAAACATAGAAAGAGTGTGAAAGGACACTTCTTCCCATGCGACATTAATCATATGATCAGAGGGGCGAGGCCACCTTGGGCATTTTGGGGTCTGGTTTCTTCCCAGCCCAACAATGGCGCAATGGAGAAGATTCTCCACGCCTTAACTAGGAGCAGACCTTGGACTCCAGCGGATGTTCAGTTCCTGGGAGCACTTCCCTCGACTCTGCTGGGCCCCGACGTGGTTGAAGAACCAAACAAGAATATTGGCAGTAGAGAGACTCCTAAAGACATGGCGGCGGTTGAGAAATAGAGAAGGAGATAAATCCAATACTGAGGTCACATCACGAGCAACTGAGATTCGGGAAAGACTCATGAATGAAGCATGAGATCAACACAGTGGTTTGCACGAGCAGAGTATCACCAAAGAAAAGGAATGACTGGCGCCGATAAGATCACATCGACAGGTATAGGTCGGAAAGTTTGAGGCCAAATTGGGGAAAAAGACTATGGGAGCGCGAAGAAAGGAGATAGGTGAGGCTTACCCTGCCACAAATTTAGCCAAGACTTAATTGCAAAAAGAACAAAACAAGTGGAACGACACAATATGCGTCAGTCAATTCTACCGAAGAGTTTGTAAGTGCATGCTGAATGCTTTGAAGACCTGCACCGTTTGGCAGTGACATGTAGTTGTTAGTTCATTCTTCGGTAAAATAGATATGTCATGAGGGAAAATTAGATACATTACTGAAAATAGAAAACATAGAAATTCGATTTGAATATTGATGATTGATTCCATTGATGAACTATGAATCCAAAACTCTAAGAACAATCAGTTCTTTTGAGTCCACACCAGTAACGAAAACTCAAATCCTATTTGATGAAGAAAGGAGAGTAGAGAAATCATAGAACGTGTAAATGTCAGTGCCATAAGAAGAATGGCCGCTTTCTAGAAAAGCATGGAAATAAATATTGGTAGAAAACTACTCATTCCACTTGACTTTTATTGTTAGTTATGAAAATTCGATCTTTAGTACAGATACGATTGCAATCCAGAAGCGCCCAGATAAAGATGGTATCATGAATGGGTTATTAGGAATTCACCGGAGGAATTAAAAGTGATGTCATACCTTTTTTTTAAGAATTGAACCGACCAACAAGATCTCAACAACTAATCAATAAATATATATATGCCAAATGAATGCAAAAGTTCTGAATAAACTGACAATAGATGACACCAAATGAAGCAAAATCTATCCATGATAAATATAACTTGGATATATCATCCCATATAAACTAAACATAAACTAAATACATCTAAATTAGTCACCATATAGACTCGCTATTTAATGTGGAAGAAAGTAAACAAGGAACCGATTAAGGTTGCCAACAGTCTGATAGTAGACAAGCCAACCACACAGAGGCGACGCCAGAGTTGGGGGAAGCAGTCTCGATGCCCCCTTTTCCGGTCTTGTTTTTAGGAGTGCCAAAGGTGGCTGTCGGTGTGTTGGAGCCGAGGCACGAATGTGCGATCATCCTCTGTCCGCGCTCGCATTGGCCGGTGACACCGATGATGAAGAAGAATATCTCGTATCGGTTGAGCATGAAGACGGTGTCCCCAATGTTGGAGAAGAAGGTCGGGTGTGCGTAGTGGCAACACTCGTACTCATCCTCCACGCCCTCCATCACAGAGTCCTTGTTGTACTTGAAACGTATAGTATGTCCGATTTAGAACTAGTTCTTGACCTCCCACTGTTTGTACTGGATCTTGTCCTTGCCCATGGGAACAGCCCACCCTTCCATCAGCACGACTCTAGGGCGAGCGCCATGAGGAAGAAGGTGAAGATGGTGAGCGGACGTTGTGATTCATCATGAATATGGATATGGATGGGATGGAAAGAAGTAGTGTGCCAGCTTTTGCATGTTTTGCTATTTAATGGATGGGGATATTTGTTACTGGAAGAGAGACGTGTTCTTAGTGGGGTTCATTTTCAAAATGGTTTTGTTTCAAATTCATGAAAAAATCGTTTACTTATTTGATCCACTCCGGACGTTTCGTGTGGAACATGGATATTCCACATGGATAGTTGCACGTTTTTGTTCTGATGGGAGAAAAAGATGGGTTATTATGGAGCAAGTGGTCAGTTGGAGGGAATCGTGGAGGTGTAGTTTAATAGGAGATAGATATCGTTATTTGAAGTAAAAAAAGTTAAAAAAAGTTGAGAGCAACTTGAGTGAAGGAGATTGCAAGCATTTTCCATGTTGGCAAAACCGTGGTATGTGATTGGTCAATATGACTTTGGGCGGGTGTTTTTGAACTGTCTGAAAAACTCGCTCTTTTTATAGTAGTATAGATTATTATCATTTTTTAGGAGAGAGAAGGAAATGTGGGTGATTAATACATTAATCATTTATATTGCCCATTAATTCTCATTTCTTAACCCAAAAGGATATAAAATACTCAAATTATCATTATCTACAACTTTTCACTATCTAATGTACACTTCACATCATTAGTTCCCAATATTTCATTGTGTGGGTTATTTGTACAAACACCCCTCCATTTATATAAATGAGAGAAAAAGATGTTTTCAACCTTGAATTGTGCTCAAATTGCGCTAGGAGTTCAAAAATTATTCAAAAGGATGGGAAATTTATGAAAAAGGTCCAAATGGACTAGAAGTCCAAGAAAATCATAAAAGTGGGTAAATTGCAGGGAAGACCCTAGATTTCAGTATGTTACAACACTCCAACCCTGAAAGAGCATTTCGTCCCCGAAATCACAACAAGAGGGAATAGAGGGTGAGTGTGCAACATCCCAACCTTAAACAACTAGATAGGTACTAAAAGCTCTACACATAAGCCAAGTCTTACTAAGGTTTCCACAAAACCTATAACCTTTTATCAAATACAACATAATCAACATTTTTGTCTTATTAGCATAATCTCCATCATGAAGAGGCATCTTATTTATTATACCTTCACCTGTGTCCCATTTTATTTAAAACAATTACATCTCAACATTATATCATATGTATTTCCCTCATCAATGGTTTTAAGCACAATTAGGGTTTACTAAGCCATTCAATATTTATAGGTGCATTAGATCACAAACCTTAATAACTTAATATTATTTTCCATTAACCTCTTAAAACTATCATGTAGAATTATCACAAATTATTTGTAGAAAAAATTAATACTATCCAACACGTTATTAAGCCTATAATAATTCCAAACAATGTCCATATTGCACATTGTCATATCATCTTTCATACTCATATTAATGACATCATGAATCATTTTCGTCTACACTTCATATTATAAATTATACATATTTTAATTCACATTAGGCATTTATGAATATTTATGTGAATCCAATTATTCATTATCATGTTTGAGTCACTATATGCATGTTAGTGAATAGGATGTAACACATTAAATATTAATGAATTAATTCATATATCAAGTTATGATGAGGTGTTCATTAGAGAACAAGGTGATATACCTTACATATATTGATAACTTTGTGACTATAATCCATTTATATGTATCAAGGTATATTATGTGATGATGACACCTAACGTCACTAATGTATCATGAAAGGCATTAAGGATATATATATATATATATATATATATATATATATATATATATGTTGTCAAGGCTAGATGATTACATATTAGGGTTTAGGTCAACATGATCATTACATGTTAAAGCATCCTTAGGGTGCATTATCCATACACATTTTAGCATTAGGGTGGCATAGTCAACGTTATGTATATTCACAATTAGTAAAAAATAACTCATTATTATGTGCATCAACAATATGTGAAGGTTCAAGCATATGAACTATCTCAATATGACTTACTACATATTCACATGTGCATAAACAAACAAGTTGAATTACAAGTATAATGTGCTAGTTAAATTCTTGTCCACATAAGTTATTATGTACATATGTCCACATAGATTGGGTTTCTAACTCCAAAGGTATTTGATTTTGATTTTAATTGGGATTCCATCCCCCCCTAAAACGAGATTTCATCCTGGAAATCAGATTTGCAAAACCAAATAGGGTACTAACACCATTACCCACACTCCACCCCTTAAAAGGGTCAACTAAGTCAAACTAAGCTAAGAGTAAAGGGTACATAAAACTCAACACTAAAAGGATTTACTAACCAAGCTTCAGGGTGTAACATAGGGTACACTAAACCCTAAACATAGGAGTATAAGGTATTTAAGGATGATTTTTGTGTAAGAAATCAAATCATCACTTATGGTTTTCCTAAGGTATTCAACAATTAGGCAACATGTCCAAAGATAAACTTTTTTGAGCTGTCTGTATCAGATCAGGCCAGGCCAAGTCATATGAGCATGGGAGTCCCCGTAAACCAAGCTAGTGGCGCTTAGGAAAATTTGCTAGCCCCCAAGCTCTAACCCTTTCTAGACACCATCACTTCAACCTATTTCTCTAGTAGCTTCTCAATAGACAATTCACCCAAAGTTGACAAATTTTATTTCTAATATGAAATTATTATAATCCTAAATCAAACTTTCATCATAGGTCAACTCTAAGGTGAAAAACTTACTAAAGGAAACTACATATGGTAAGGGTTATATCTTGGAGACAATTTTGAATTAGTCAAGAATCTGACTACCTTGATGCTCTGATACCATGCTGTAAAGACCAAGTCTCTACTATTAAATATGATAAAAAAATACATCAATTGTGTGGCAGTGGAACAAATAAAACTTGACTTTATTCAAAATGTATAAAGAGTACACTATAAAAATTTCCCAAATGGGAGTACCACTTTATACAAGCATAGGATCTAGGTAGAGGAAGACTTAAACTAATACAACTTTCCTCCACAAATAACATAACAAAAGTTTATGCAACTAGTCCAAGCTATCTAGATGTGCAACATCTCCTTAGCCTTAGACAGGTTCACCAAGCTTCCAAGCGAACTCTAATCCTAGCCTGGATGGTTGGGGTCAGCAATCAAGAGAAAGATAAAAATGTATGTGTTATTCAAGAGAAATAGGACAATTAAATCATCTAAAGCATTGCAATATAAAAGATTCTCTACACTAAGAGTTTTTAAAAGAAATGAGGCAAGTATAAGAATAAGAGAGAGAAGACTGCCATAATCAATCACCACAATTATAATCACATAGCATGAATATATTAAGACACAAAGTCATCTCAATGTAGGGTGAGGCACCTACCGGACCTCACCAAGTGGCAGGGGGACTAAAACCCCAGTGCCTATATAAAGTGGTAGCGGGACTAAAACCCCAGTGCCTAAAATAAAATGGCAGGGGGACTAAAACCCCAGTGCCCAGCATGAGGACTAAAATCGCAGTGCCCTATGGGTGGTTTGTACTCATGTACACTACATTGTCATTTGGCCTAAAATACATCATGCTTAATAGTTCACTTGGCAGTAGTGAAAGATATATTGCGTCATAGCATTTGGGAATAAAACCCATGAAATAAAGGAGCCAACATAAGCAATAACAATATACAATATTTCCAAGTAAATGAGACAAAATATATAGTAGCAAGATTCACATAATTCAACTAGATGAGCCACAATGGCAATGGAGGCATTAAATAAGTGAAGAGCCAATAAAGGCAATTAGGAGGATATCAAGGCTAGCACAAAATGTTTGTAGGGTTGGATAAGACCCAACTTAAGGATTAGGATTGTTTGCACATATATTTCACAAACATACATTCCAGATATATAATAGGAATCACATACACCAAGAGGTTCTCACATACCTTTTGGAAGATTCATATTCAACCCATTTCACCAATTAGAGTGTTCCATATATGTTTTCCCTAGTTGTCAACATTACACATGTATTAGTATTTATAAAGCTTAAAGCATAAGAAAACCCTAATTTGGAACTATTTCTAAAACCATGATTTAAGACTGAAAACCTAGTCCAATCGATAAATCATACTCTCTTGATTAAGAAAACATATTTTATTTCACAATTTGGAGTTAAAATGAATTAAACATACATTTTAGATCATTTAATGTAATTAACATGATATTTAAGATAAACTTCAAGAAAGAATTTAGAAATAGGACTCAAAAGCTAGAAATTCAGATTCAACTCGAAAAATCCTTTCCAAAGGCTATTTATTTGCATTTTTCTGACCAATGGCCGATTTACTATGAATTAAATAGATCTGACCAATCAAAATTAGAATAAGGCCACATGAGTGGCAAATGACCATTTTGCCCTTGATTGTTTAATTAAATCAATTAAATTGTCAAGGACAAAATAGGCATGCAGACATAACCATTGCTCTAGTGAGAAAGCACCACAAGAGTGTGAAAGGACACTTCTGCCCATGTGACATTAATCATATGATCAGAGGGGCGAGGCCACCTTGGGCATTTCGGGGTCGGGTTTCTTCCTAGCCCAATAATGGCACGATGGAGCAAATTCTCCACGCCTCAACCAGGAGCAGACCTTGGACTTCAGCGGATGTTCAATTCCTGGGAGCACTTCCCTCGACTCCGTTGGGCCCCGATGAGGTTGAAGAACCAAATAAGAATGTTGGCCGCAGAGAGACCCCTAAAGACATGGCGGCAGTCGAGAAACAGAGAAGGAGATAAAATCAATACCGAGGTCAGATCACGAGGAACA
Source organism: Alisma plantago-aquatica (assembly GCA_963693085.1). NCBI lineage: Eukaryota > Viridiplantae > Streptophyta > Magnoliopsida > Alismatales > Alismataceae > Alisma > Alisma plantago-aquatica. Next base: position 382,162,763 of record OY856412.1, read on the forward strand.
GAGAGTTGGGAAAGAATCATGAATGAAGCACGATCTCAACGCACCGGTTTGCATGGGCGGAGTATCACCAAACCAAAGGACTGACTGGCATCGGCAAGGTCACAACGGTAGGTGTAGGTCGGAAAGTTTGAGGCCAAATCGGGGCAAAAAGATAGTGGGAGCACAAAGAAAGGAGGGAGGCGAGGCTTACCCTGCCAAACATATAACCAAGGCTAACCGGGGATGCCCGAGCATGGTCGAGGTTGTCGAAAACACAAACTGAGTAGACCGGGGAGCTTCAAAGCATGAGGGAACTAATTGGGCAAAGAGGAGGATAGCATGAAGGCATAGGGTACTATGGATGGCCTTATATAGGCATGAGGAACGCTGACGTTCCCTCTGTGATCCTGGGCAGAGAATGGGAGGAGGATGAGGAGGGGCGTTTCGCCTACATGGAGAGACAAGAAATGAGTAAGGATTCCACTGAAGCGTATTGACGAGACGAACTCGATGCAAAAAGAATTGCTCGAAACGAATGAGAGGGGAGAGAGAACGAGCTAGAGGAGCTAAGGAGCCGAAACCGGGCCGAACGAAGGGAGGTTGGGGATGACTCCCCATCCGTCCGATCCTAGAGCGACACATGTGGGCCATTGGATGTGCACCACTTGATGTAGTCGGCCCGTGGCAGCCAATAAATGGCCAACCTTATTGCTACAAAACAATATCAATGAAACCAATACAATACTATGATTACACCATATTAAAGACTTGTAAAAATGATTTGAGGGGTCAAGTCAACTCCAAAAGGCACCAAATTTTAACCACATGCTCATATTAAAGTCTAGAACCACGCTATGCAATTAGATTCTCGTTTCACCCATTATTTGTCCCTTAATAAATATATTGCTCATTAAGGTGTATTTTAATATATTAAAATGAATGAGTTATATGAAAAGACTTGTTCAAATGGATTATATGAATAAAATTCGAGATATCCATCTATAATTAATTTTAAGAACACAATCTAACCATTTTATTCTATTTTGATATATTATTATCATTTTTGAGGAGAGAGAAGGAAATGTGGGTGATTAATACATTAATCATTTATATTTCCCATTAATTCTCATTTCTTAACCCAAAAGGATATAAAATACTCAAATTATCATTATCCACAACTTGTCACTATCTAATGTACATTTCACATCATTAGTTCCCAATATTTCATTGTGTGGGTTATTTGTGCAAACATCCCTCCATTTATATAAATGAGAGAAAAAGATGTTTTTAACCTTGAATTGTGCTCAAATAGCACTAGGAGTTAAAAAGTGATTCAAAAGGATGGGAAATTTATGAAAAAGGTCCAAATGGGCTAGAAGGCCTAGAAAAGCTCAAAAGTGGGTAAATTTTAGGGAAGACCCTAGATTTTAGTATGTTACAACCCTAAAATTTTTTCCAATCATCAAACTAAAATAGGGAAGAGATCGCATACTGTCGTCAGTACTCCACCGTATCCTCTCAATATGTGAGTTCTTCACTAGAACTCGAACACCTTCTAGCCGTCAAAGAATGACCTGCTTAGTGACAACAAGTTAGGGCGACATTAAAACTGGTGGTTCATCCTCGTTTCCATCTCTAACTGATGCATATATCAGTGCAGGGTATACTCTAATCTCTCTATGGTAAGTGGCCAATTTAAAGGTAGACTCTTAATCATTGGTTGGTTCTCCGTGAAAAAATCCACTTCAAGCTGAATCTTCTATCGTGAGAAAGAGTTATGTGAGAAGTTTGGAATCATTCGTCTTTATAAAAAACTATTCCAACACTTGATGAGAGGGTTTGCATTTTTAATATAGCCGATGTGATTCTCAGACTAATGGGTCTAATGGGTCACTGCTACCCCACCTTGTTCTCAAATATTGTAATGATCATTGTACTTTTCTATGTAATTCCCTTCCATAATTCTTAATATTATTAATCAGTCACAACCTATTGTTGTTAAGCATGTAGTTTCATGTATATATGAGATTGAGAAGTATGTTTTTTTTCTTCAAGTTTAATTGGTCTTGAAGGAAATCTATATAATGCAATATATCTTGGATGGACTCCATTTATATATGGATAGTTCTCTCTAACGATAAACAATGACTATATCAACCTGTGTTGGGAAAGATACAAATGAGAATTTTGTATATTATCAAAATTCCAACTGAATTTGATATGAATCTGTCTACTTTGTAGGGTACTTACTACAAAAGAATATACTGTTATATCACAACATAGCGGGTGATCATTGGACAGAGGCATGTTACATACTGCCAACACATATAGAGCCTAATTTCTATAACGAAGCAATGGTAATTTCTTATTGTGTCTCACTTTTATTTTTTCTATGACCAGTCTTCCTTGTTTTTCTTCTTAGAGTCAATAGACTGATTGCATTAAGTCAAATAATTAACAACTGGGCCAATGCTTGGCTAAAAATTTCATATTCAACTTTGTATGTAAGGCAAAAACAATTATATATATCTACCCATTCCCAATCAAAATATTAGAGTATTAAAAAATGTGAGCTTTAAGAAACCAAGTCGATTTCATTTTTTTCTTCACTGCATGCTTATCTAGGATCATATGAGATAATACTGTATATATCTATCCTCATCAATTCAGGAAGTAATTTACATTTCTTTACATTTTCCTAACTAAACTTTATAAAGCTCCTAATCTAGTTTTTCAAGCTAGGCACAAATGGAATAAGTTTTGTATTATGGATCATCTGCTGTCCCTGCTCCAATAAGAGAGCCATCTCAATACAGCCAGATCTAATAGTTTCAAGACACCATTATGAAGTAGTGGATTATGTCTGCTAATGAGTTAGGATAAATAATGCAAGATAGGATGGATCACTGGCATGGTTGAAGTTATATATTTATCTCACAAATAAGGTATGTGTGTAGGATTAAAATTATTTTTTAGGTCCACTTCAATGAAATATACTTGTTTAGTTATAATATATGTTCAGCACACTTACCTGACTAGTGTAGAGTAGATGGTTCGGTCCTAATCGTCCTACCCGAGGGACCCAGGTTCGAAACCTCCTATTGCACATTGTATTTTCAATCCCTTGGGTCATCCGGGCTCTGGCACCTATTTGGGGGGGAGAGAAAGTCTCCTTCTAACTCAAAACATGATCAACTCACATGTCGTTTGGATATATAATACTTCCTATGTTTCTTATTATTTGTATTTTTATGGTAATTGTATATTAGGAACTAAATAATAACACCGAAGATATGTCTTAATTGAATATGATTTGACACAAATTCCATTCATTAGTAGAAAATACATTGATCAAAAATAGGTTGTCTGAGTTTTTTAATATGGATCATGTAATGAACCTAACCTGGGTTATGAGGTAACCCTATTTGTTTTGCCTAAGTAATTTGCTTAGAACTTGAATATAATCCTCTAAAGTGTTTTTCTATCAGGTAACAAACTTATGTTCCAAATTTGGTCATGTTTGAATAATGTTTGAGAAATGTTCTCATGTTTTGGACTAAAATACAATTTACCCAAGATAAGGGGTTATAGTGCAATATATCATATGTTGAACATACCTCATGTGTTTTAGCATCATAAGAGAGAGAATGATTCAAGGTGGTGGCTTTTGGAAAGCCTAAATTCCAAGTTTGAACTTGTTTGAATAATGTTGGTGACTTGTGTACCAATTTTGGTGCAAGTTGTATGCAAATTACCACCTCTAGAGTGCTCCTACTTCCTCCATGTATTATTTAGAGGATAGAGAAAGAAGGGGGTACCATGTTTGAATCATATTTAAATATGATACTCTTGGTGATGAAAAGACCAAGTAAGTGTTGAATGTGAAACCCTAATTGAGCTTGTATCGGGTTATTGATTCCATATGGGAGTGCCTATCGGCCAAGGATCCATAGTGGGGATACCATATCAGTTTGTGGACTCTTGTCCTTGTCCATGATGGGAAAATCACCTCATGGAGGTGATCAATGTCTAATTAGAAGCTCCTTGCAAAAGGTAGTATCGGGTTGCATAAATTATGAGATAAAGATGAGATATCTTATCAAATAAGATAACTAATGGCCAAAAGATCCTCTGTAGATTATCCTAAAGTGTTTTGCATGTCAAGACAAATATGAGTGAGTTCAAGGATAGGTGTCAACCATGCATGGACACATGGCACCTAGTAGCTCAAAATGGTGACACCTCACATACACACTTTTTCATGAACCTCAAGTATATATACCCTTCCTTTCACCCATAAGTGGAAATTTTCAAAATCTATCACCCCCTTGCTATTATATATCATGCATTGAGTATTGTTATCATGCAAGGGTGAAGGAGTATTGTGCATAGGGCCTTGGTATTGGCCATAGCAAAGTGTATCACCCATTTCAAAGTGATATCAACCAAGTGAGGGATATCGACCAAATTGACCAAAAGTGATGAGGTATTGTGCATGAGGCTAAGGATATCAAGTCTTGGACCTTTGAGAAGCTCATCTTCAACCTTGGGAACGTGAATATTTGGATCTTGGAGCTTTGAAGTTGCCTGGAGTTGGGTTATATAACTTGAACTCAATTATGTTATTACTTATCATCAATCTTGCCTTAGTTAAATGATTTATTTTTAATTCGAAATTTCTTACATAATTGATGAATCCATGAGCTCTAGTAGTAACTTAGGATTGTTATCCATGAACTAGAACAAGTAGAACGAAGTTCTATAGCTTGAAGATAATGGTATTACCTTATAAATTGATATCGGGTTCAAGCACATAAGCACACACCTCTTTGCCCGATATGGTGTGAAGCATACACACACATCTTTGCCCGATATGGTGTGAAGCACACACACCTCTTTTCCTGATGTGGTGTGAAGCATGCACACACCTCTTTGCCCGATATGGTGTGAAGAACACATACACCTCTAAGGTGATATGGTAAGCACACATACACCTCTAAAGTGATTGGAAGTAAGCATACACCTCAAACCCACGATGGTAAGCACACATACACCTTAAGGGTGATATGGCAAGCACAAATACACCTCTAAAGTGGTATCGGTAGCAAGCACAGACCTCATACCCGACATGGTGGAAGCACCTCAAAAGCCATATGAAGAAAAGAACCTTATATGCAATGTACTTGATGGAGTAACACATGAAGTGTTTTATATCAAGTCATACATTAAGAGGTATGTAGTTTAACGAATATTGATTAAGTAGGATAATGTACCTTGAAGGAAAGGTTGAGACAACTTAATAAAGTATGAAGTAACGAACATCCTAGTGAGGATGAGAGAGAATCTCATACTTCTATGATAATTATGAAATGAGCATACATTGATACTCCTAATATGTGTGGAATCTGAATTAGGGTTTGATTCTTGATGAATGTACTTGAAAACCCTAGTTAGCTTTAAAAGGGAAACCTTACCCTAATGAAGGGTAATGATGTGATTTGAACTACAGTTGTTTAACAAAGGGGAATCCTTAACCATATTGAAACCATGATGATAGCATGAAATAATGAGCATAGCTAAGTATAAGCTATGATGTTTCATATAATACCAATTAATGGTCCTTGTAAGCCATGTGGTTAGTTGTTGCCTAGTGAGAGGTAACAAAATGTTTAATGGGCCTTGTGAGCCATGTGGTTAGTTGTTGCCTAGTGATAGGTGATGATGTTTAATGGGCCTTGTGAGCCATGTGATTAGTTGTTGCCTAGTGAGAGGTGACAAGATGTTTAATGGGCCTTATGAGCCATGTAATTAGTTGTTTCCTAGTGAGAGGTGACAAGATTTTTGATGGACTTGTGAGCCATGAGAATAGTTGTTTCCTAGTGAGAGGTAACAAGATGTTAATAAAAGTCTCATGCAAGAAATGATAATGTTCAAAATAAACTAGGAAATGGAAACCTAGTAACATAATAATAATAATGAATGGATGCACTAATAATAATGAAATCTTGATCATACATGATTTGTGCTTATAGAAAAATAAGGGCTATAGTGTTTTGAATATGCTAAGGAGATAAGAGGAATACTTGTATTATATAAAGGATGTGAACAAGTATGATGGCTTGGTCAAGGTATAATGCCTAGTAAAGATGTTGTAGTATTCATTGATGAGATGCACAAGATTGGCATAGTCCAATACCTAGAATAATTTCACAGGGTTGGTAATAACCCAACACCTGGCTATTATCATAGGGCTGGCATTGTCCAATGCCTGGAATAGATGCATAAGATTGGCATAGTCCAATACCTGGAATAGTTTCAAAAGGTTGGTAATAATCCAACACTTGGTTGTTATCACATGATTGACATAGTCCAATACATGGAATCAAACAACATGATTGAGATAACCTGATGTCTGGATGCATCACTCATAGGATTGGCATAATCCAATACCTAGAATAAAACTACAAGATTGGGATGACCTGATGCCTGGATGCAACACTCATAGGATTGGCATAATCCAATATCGGGAATAAAACTACAAGATTGGGATAACCCTATTCCTGGATGTAACACTCACATGATTGGCATAATCCAATACCTAGAATAAAACTATAGCAATGGGATAACCCGATGCCCAGATCAACACTCACAAGATTGGCATATTCCAATACCTGGAATAAAACTATAGGATTGGGATAAACCGATGCCTGGATGCAACACTCACATGATTGGAATTGTCCAATAATTGGAATAAAACTACATGATTGGGATAACCCGATGCCTAGCTGCAACACTCACATGATTGGCATAGTCCAATACCTGGAATAAAACTACATGATTGGGATAACCCGATGCCTGGATGAAACACTCATAGGATTGACATAGTCCAATACCTGGAATAAAACTACAGGATTGGGATAACCCGTTTCTTGGATGCAACACTCACATGATTGGGATAATCCAATACCTGGAATAAAACAACAGGATTGAGATAGCCGGATGCCTGGATGCAACACTCACAGGATTGGCATAGTCCAATACCTGGAATAAAAATCTAGGATTGGGATAACCCGATGCCTGGATGCAACACTTACAAGATTGGCATAATCCAATACCTGGAATAATGTCACAGGGTTGGTAATAACCCAATGCCTGGAATAATTGCACATGATTGGCATAGTTAGATGTCTGAAATAGTTGCACAGGATTGGCAAAGTCCAATGTTTGGAATTACCTCACAGGATTGGAAAAGAAAATACCTGGACATAATATGATGATGTAAACTCACATGACTGGTACAATTCAATATTTGGCTAGCAGATAGGCTAAGGCCAATAGATAGAAATGAGAATGATTCATGGATGACATACCATGATAATGAGCATCACAGGATAAGCTTGAGATGTTAATATAGTATGATGGGTAAATGATATACATGTTTTTCATGTTCCTTATAAAGTGAATAGATGATTTACTGCTCTATCATAGATAGTTGCAATGCTTTAAAAGATGAGAATGTTCTAAATTGTTTATCCTCTGCTCAGTTTAATATTATTTAACTGTGATAATAACTGCAACATCCCAGGATTTTAGGCCTCAGATAACATGATCTTAAAAGGAATGATTGGACTACCCATATCACCAAGGTGCACCTCCTTTTTCGGAAGACCATAACTAAAGAACTCCATAGTTAAGCATGCTCAGCTTGGAGTAGTATTAGGATGGGTGACCAGACGGGAAGTTGATCATGGCATGTGTGTGAGTGAGGATAAAGCGCACAGTTAAGGCTATTGGTGGTCTGTGGGGATAGTCGTCATTCCTAAAACTCTACTAGAGCCTTGGGCAGTGGGCCCAGTAATTACAAATGGTATCATAGCCATAATCCCTGCAGTAGGTGCGGCCCACATGGGCATGTGGCATGCCAGTCTTGAGTCGTGGAGTCCAGGCATGTAAGAAACGACTTTCCATGGTTGATGTAGCCACCCTTACGTTGGTAATATGTGATCGGGAGTTGGGTGTCCATGGGCCATTATGGGTCTGCACTGAAATGGGGTCAGATTTTGAGGCTATATAGTTGAGCCTTGACGAGGACGTCAAGAGTCTAAGTGGGGGAGATTGTAACTTCCTAGAATTTGAGGCCTTGGATAACATGATCTTAAAAGGAATGGTTGGACTACCCATATCACCAAGGTGCACCTCCTTTTAGGGGTGCCCATTACTAAATAACTTCATAGTTAAGCGTGCTCAGCTTGGAGTAGTACTAGGATGGGTGACCAGTTGGAAAGTTGATCATGGATTGTGCGTGAGTGAGAATAAAGTATGTAGTTCAGGCTAGTGGTGTTCTATGGGGCCAGTCAACATTCTTGAAACTTTATTAGAGCCTTGGGCAGTGGGCCCAGGCATTACAATAACATTGTTGGCGAAGAGTTATATCTCTCGCTGGGACAATTGTCTCACCCCGTGGGATCCACATTTTTTTAGGTGGACATGCATGAGGGGGGTTGAGACCGTACTGTAGAGGGAGAACATCAGCAACAAGGACAATAGTGACAACTCAGGTTTAGTGTATTGTCTGTCGTGTCTTGTAGATAGAAGTCCTATGTGTCATCTCTATACTCTCAGATCCTTGGATTTAGTACATGTTAGTTTTATGAACAATCTGAGATTTTGGCTTGTATGCCTCGAGGTTTGATGTTGCTTTATGTATATATTTTGAGAAAGAAACTATTATATGTTATCCTCGAGAAGAGATGGTATAGTGTATGTACATTATGATATATGATGAATATTAGGTTTTAGTTCCTCCTTACAAAGTTTTCCTAGAAATGGATCTCTTTGCAAAATGGTTTTAATTTTTTAGTGATTTTTGTTAATCTGCTGCTTATGATTTTTTGCATAATTTGTAACAATTTGGCTATCGGTTTAGTGGCAATCATTATAGTTCAAATGGTTACTACATATGTATAACAATGACTTGCATATGCATTATTAACAAATCTATTTGATTGCTTTAAATAGTGTCCAACAAAAGCTACCTTTTATGCATAATAATAATTTATTTAACTTAGGGATAAGTATATCAAGATGCTTCTCATGTTGCTTCCAAGTAATGGTCTTTCAACAAAATTGTCTAAATTTTGAGAAAAATTTCAGTTTCATAAGAATCTTCTACGAAATCATGCGATGGTATTACTACCTAGGTTGAAAAAGGTGTGTGGCATAACAAGGTGTTTTTTCCTTGGAGAGGTGAGGTGAGGCAAGGTGTAAGCCTCGAGCGGGTCGAGGTGTATGCCACCGAATTGTACCAATGTGTTCATATATATATATATATATATATATATATATATATATATATATATATATATATATATAATGTACATATATATATTAGTACAAGTATGTACATTCACATAGGCACTCACAAGTATAAACATTGAAAAAGTTATATACATATAGATATGTATACATGTCAATATTTATGTACATGTAAATCAATTACATATACACTGAGACATATGCAAGTACATCCAGTACACAAAAGAATACAAAAGATCGACATATGTACATGCAAATATATATATACCTTACAATTATATATATAACACATATACATGCACAAATATATACATGTAAATGTATATCATCTGCGTCATTACATGTATATGCATATACATTATAGCCACATACAAAAATATATAATATATATGCAAAAATATACATGTTATGATACTTATGTATGTATATATGTACGTATATAGAGAGTATATATACAAATATACATTTTAGATACATATAATTGTATATTTACACACATATATAGATTATACATGTGCATACCAGGCTTAAATTGAGGTCTGAACTATGGCTTACGCCTGGAAAATGCCTCCATGCCTTTTTATGCCTTTCCAATGTTGGATAAATTGGACATTATGATAAATCCCTTTGTTTCGATGATGACAAACATTTCATTCTTATTAATCTAACGAGCTACTTAAGTGTGCAGGAACAAGGTGATGACAAAGTTCTCGGGAATCCATACGCTTGAATGTTTGTAAATGTCATGCAATGTAATCAATTGTAAACTTGTACAAATATATAATGTACAAGTACTTAGACTTCATGTAAATCAAGCGTTAGATCTCCCTAGCTAAACACCACACTTAGTTAGGTCATCTCCTTCAAATAGGATCACATATGCACACTCATACACACACTTAGTACCTTAATTGAAAAATTGAAACAGAGTCAATCTCGGTCGACAAACTCCATCGACCGAGACACTCTCGGTCGACAAACTTCTCGACCGAGATTGACCAAAAGTAGCCATTAGACACAATAGTTAGCAGTTGGAAATCACTTGATCCAGAGAGCCTGTCGGTCGACAAACCTTCGACCGAGAGGTGTCTCGGTCGACAATTTGTTGACCGAGACGGTCTCTGACAGAAACTGCAGAAAAAGCAACTAGTCGTTACTAACGCACCTAACTTATACCTAACGGATAGTTAAGCACTTAGAACCCCCTAGAAGTTGTCTAGAACGTCCTTAAGCATCCATAGGCCATTCCTATAAATAGGACAAGCCTTAGGACACTAAAACACACTCTCTACACCTAAGCTACACGTGTGTTATACTTGAGCAAGCAATTACTTTGACAATCTGTTTTAGAGCAATAGAGAAATTCCTACACTTGTTATTCATTCCTATTGCTCCCACTTCGTGTCCTATAGGATAGTATCTCCTATCCACTACAATCACATTGCCATTCACTTTGGTTAGGGGATCTATACACTTGATATAGGCAAATCAAGCCTTGTACTCAAAAGGATAAGTTGTAATTTCTATTTTCTTTCTTGTTCCTTTTATCCTTTGTATTCTCCTTGCTACTCCTAGGGTTGGAGGCTGCAGATAGGAGAAGGTTCTTCTCGGAGGAGAAGGTTGACTTCAAGCTACTTCAAGAAGGCTATCGCACGGGAAGCTACTTCAGAAGGTTGGTGCAACGGGAGGTTACTTCTAGAGAGGAAGGCTACTTCAAGTGGGATCTTGGAGTTACTTCAAGAAGGCTACCTCAAGGTTGGTGCACCTACTTCAAGTGAAGGCTGCTTCAAGGTTGGGTGATTACTTCTAGGTGAAGGCTGCTTGAAGGGTTTGGGAAAAGAAATTGTATTTTATGTAAAGTCCTTGCGAGGTAATAAAATAAATTTCTTTTCAAATCCCGGTTGGGTAAGCAACCGGGTAGTAGACTGACTTCCTTAGTATTTGCTAAGGTTGGAACCACTCTAAACCCTGTGTCTCCTTGTCCAATATTTTCATTGTGGTTGTTTGAGTTTAAATTATTATTAAAATCTTTATAAAACTCTATTCACCCCCCTCTAGTAGTTTTCAGTTGGTATCAGAGTAGGCTTCAAGGAGCCCTAACCAGGTCTTGAAGAATGAAGGGTGGAGGTGACTACAACCGCAGGCAAAGGAGCATGGACCAATGTTCAACAAGTTGCAATTGGTGCTTAGGAACAAGGCACTCTACATCTAGATGTCCATGGAAGTCAAAGAAAGAAGATGCACATAAAGAGTGTCTCATTGCTACAACCAATGAAGAAGAAGAAGAAGAAGAGGTAAGCCTTTTTGATTTATCAAAAGAAGAGCTAATTTCTAGTCTTAAAGAAACTCACAATAAGTATATTGAGTGCAAGAAGAAATTAAAGAAGTCTAATAAAACAAACGATGAATTAAATGCTAGACTTCTTGCTCTTACATCCGAAAATGAAGATTTATATGCTAAATTGAATACTCTTGGTTTTGAAAAAGATAGCATTGTTTCTGAAAATCTTACTTTGAAATCATCTCTAAGTAGTATTGACGTGAAGATTTTTACTCTAGAAACAAATTATGATCTTCTATATCAAGAAAAGGTTGAATTACTTGCAAAGTTAAATGATTTTCAAAAACAACCTGTTTTGTGTACACATCTAGATTATGATATTATTGTGAAAGAAAGAGACTCTTTATTATCTAATCTAGATCAAGCAAAGATGGATATCAAGAAGAGAATGGATGAAATTGTTAAGTTGCAACAAGAAATCAGTAGCTTGAGTAATAATAATATTCTTGATAAAATCTTAAGTGATCCTTATCGTCAAATTGGAAGGAGAGGACTAGGATATAAGCCTAAAGGTAAATCTCATCAAAAACCTAGTTGGAGAAGGACACAAACACTAGAGAGTCAGTCCATGAATGTACCTAGAGGCAAATATACATATGTACCAAAGAACAACCTAGAACAAAATCATAGAAAGAGACTTGAGGTTGATTCTATATGTTGTCATTATTGCTTACATCTTGGACACTACTCTTTTTCATGCCCATACAAGAGAAAGGATGTTGAGTTGGTATGGGTTCCAAAAACCCCAAACTAAATGGATAAAATTAAGTTGAGATATGACCAAAGACTCTAAGTTGTATATCTCTATGTCTATCTCAACTTAATAGGACACCAAGTTAATCCAAGAAATTAAATCTTAAATTACTTGTTTAAGTTTGGATTCACAAAATGTATATGATTAGTTGAGATTTAACCTAAATGTTGCTTTGATATTTAAAATATCTCAAACTAAATCGAGCCTTAACTTTCATACTTTTGCCTTCAATTATAAAACAATATTTGAAAATAGGTTTGAAATAACACAGAACCTTTCTCGGTCGAGACACTGTCGACCGAGAAGAACTTTCGGTCGAGAAATGGTCGACCGAGCAGGTCTCTATTGTCAAAGTCTGAAAATATTCCAGAAACTTTCTCGGTTGAGAAATTGTTGACCGAGTGAACATTCGGTCGAGCAATTGTCGACCGAGCATGTCACTGTTTTTCAGACTGCTGTAAAATTGTTAAATTCTTTTGAAATTGATCAAAATTGTTATCTATTTGTGGTTAATGACTGTATACATCATGGAAATCATTTTTGAAAGTTTATATGAGATTAATTTGGTTGATTCTCAAAATAAATTAAGTCAAAAACTAAAATTATGCCTAGTTAAAGGAAATTTCTGTGTTATCATTATATGCTTTTATTATTCTATCATTACATAGGCAAGAAAAATGATTTATTTGTGATACGTCTCTTAAAAATGCTTGCAAAGAATACATTGTTTTCAATTGATATCTTTAAAAGATTTAAAATATTCATTGTGCTTTCATATTGAGTATCACTTAACATGCTTCATCATGATCATTATGTTTTCATTGGTTTAAAATAAGCTTTGATTCATATATACAAATCATGAATGATCATTATAATTGCAAATGTCATTACCATAAAAGCATCTTAACATAATAGATAATAATTGTGGACACCGCTTGTGATGATGATGTTGCTATGACAAGCCAAATGGTGCTTCTTAGAACAAAATATTAATGTTTTTATCTATTTGTTTGTTCTAAGAAATCAAAAGCAAAAATCTTGACTTTAAGATATTAATCTTGCTCTCAAAATATATGTTTCTAAAGAATCTTATGATAAGGGTATAATAAGAAATGGGATTTGATACTTATGTACCCATAGCAAAGCATATGAAACATCATTCACAATGAATGTAAAACATGCATTCTAGAAAAATCAAGGTCAAAGACTTCACTATGATGCTCATATTAAGTCTTCATAATAAGTATATCTTAATGTGCTTCAAATTGATATTTATAGCTATCTGCTGATTTTATACTTCACATATGAATGTTTATCTTGGAAATCTACAGAATTTGCCTCTTGGTTAAAATTAAAATTGACCAAGGGGCACTACGGTCGTAGTCAAGGGCGACCTAAAATAAGCTTTGACAAAATGCTTATTTGGACATCAATTTATTGAACTTAATCTTAGTATACTTTTGATAAAGGTCAAAATCAAAATTTAAAATCATTTGTGACCTTAAAAGCCTTAAATTGCTTAAATTGTAAGATTAAGGGGGAGCTTATAAAAACAAATTTGATTAAGAAGCTTACAAAAACATTGTAAACATCATTTGGAGTTTGCTATAACCTTCGTATTCTTAAAAGTAATTTATATGAAAAAGAATTTCATCAAAATGATATATTTTGCTCTTAAAGGAACTCTCTAAACAAATAAGGGGTTAACATCCTGTGCATTTGATTAGAGAAATTTTTATGTACTCATAAGCTTAAAGGATTCTCATTTCATTTTTTTGGGGGCTTAACAAACCTTGTAAAATGGGTGAGAAATCAATATACATATGCCATGAACCTAACATGATCTCATATCATTTCAAGGCTTAACATCCTTTGCAAATGATTGAGAAAGAAATTGTGGCTAAACTTAATCTTAGTATACTTTTGATAAAGGTCAAAATCAAAATTTAAAATAATTTTTGACCTTAAAAGCCTTAAATTTCTTAAATTGTAAGATTAAGGGGGAGCTTATAAAAACAAATTTGATTAAGAAGCTTAAAAAAACATTGTAAACATCATTTGGAGTTTGCTATAACCTTCGTATTCTTAAAAGTAATTTGTATGAAAAATAATTTCATCAAAATGATATATTTTGCTCTTAAAGGAACTCTCTAAACAAATCAGGACTTAACATCCCGTGCATTTGATTAGAGAAATTTTTATGTACTCAGAAGCTTAAAGGATTCTCATTTCATTTTTTTTTTGGGGCTTAACATCCCTTGGAAAATGGATGAGAAATCAATATGTATTATGAGCTTAAGGGAATCTCATTTCATTTTTTTGGGGCTTAACATCCCTTGCAAAATGGATGAGAAATCAATATGTATTATGAGCTTAAGGGAATCTCATATCATTTTGAGGGCTTAACATCCCTTGTAAAATGGGTGAGAAATCAATATACATATGCCATGAACCTAACATGATCTCATATCATTTCAAGGCTTAACATCCTTTGCAAATGATTGAGAAATAAATTGTGGCTAAATTAGACAAAAATGATATTAAATCCATATTCCTCATAGGATATCTATTTAAGGGGGACCATAATATAAAATTAAGGGGGAGAAGAAAATAAAATCGGATATCTTTTTGAAATGACAAAGAGGGAGAAAGAATATAAAATAAAAAATATAAATGAGTTTCATCTTGATGTCCAACACTCACTTGCAATACAAGAAAGGCTACAAAAGGTAATATTCAGGTATGAAACTCACATGCTTTATATTTCCTTATTTCATATTTAGGAAATGTTTGTCATCTTCAAAAAGGGGGAGATTGTTGGATAAATTGGACATTTTGTGATAAATCCCTTTGTTTAGATGATGACAAACATTTCATTCTTATTAATCTAACGAGCTACTTAAGTGTGCAGGAACAAGGTGATGACAAAGTTCTAGGGAATCCATACGCTTGAATGTTTGTAAATGTCATGTAATGTAATCAATTGTAAACTTGTACAAATATATAATGTACAAGTACTTAGACTTCATGCAAATCAAGCGTTAGATCTCCCTAGCTAAACACCACACTTAGTTAGGTCATCTCCTTCAAATAGGATCACATATGCACACTCATACACACACTTAGTACCTTAATTGAAAGATTGAAACATAGTCAATCTCGGTCGACAAACTCCATCGACCGAGACACTCTCGGTCGACAAACTTCTCGACTGAGATTGACCAAAAGTAGTCATTAGACACAATAGTTAGCAGTTGGAAATCACTTGATCCAGAGAGCCTGTCGGTCGACAAACCTTCGACCGAGAGGTGTCTTGGTCGACCATTTGTCGACCGAGACGGTCTCTGACAGAAACTGCAGAAAAAGCAACTAGTCGTTACTAACGCACCTAACTTATACCTAACGGCTAGTTAAGCACTTAGAACCCCCTAGAAGTTGTCTAGAACGTCCTTAAGCATCCATAGGCCATTCCTATAAATAGGACAAGCCTTAGGACACTAAAACACACTCTCTACACCTAAGCTACACTTGTGCTATACTTGAGCAAGCAATTACTTTGGCAATCTGTTTTAGAGCAATAGAGCAATTCCTACACTTGCTATTCATTCCTATTGCTCCCACTTCGTGTCCTATAGGCTAGTATCTCCTATCCACTACAATCACATTGCCATACACTTTGGTTAGGAGATCTACACACTTGATATAGGCAAATCAAGCCTTGTGCTCAAAAGGATAAGTTGTAATTTCTATTTTCTTTCTTGTTCCTTTTATCCTTTGTATTCTCCTTGCTACTCCTAGGGTTGGAGGCTGCAGATAGGAGAAGGTTCTTCTCGGAGGAGAAGGTTGACTTCAAGCTACTTCAAGAAGGCTATCGCACGGGAAGCTACTTCAGAAGGCTGGTGCAACGGGAGGTTACTTCTAGAGAGGAAGGCTACTTCAAGTGGGATCTGGAGTTACTTCAAGAAGGCTACCTCAAGGTTGGTGCACCTACTTCAAGTGAAGACTGCTTCAAGGTTGGGCGATTACTTCTAGGTGAAGGCTGCTTGAAGGGTTTGGGAAAAGAAATTGTATTTTATGTAAAGTCCTTGCGAGGTAATGAAATAAATTTCTTTTCAAATCCTAGTTGGGTAAGCAACCGGGTAGTAGACTGACTTCCTTAGTATTTGCTAAGGTTGGAACCACTCTAAACCCTGTGTCTCCTTGTCCAATATTTTCATTGTGGTTGTTTGAGTTTAAATTATTATTAAAATCTTTATTTAACTCTATTCACCCCCCCTCTAGTAGTTTTCAGCCAAAAGTGAGGCACATGCCTCTCACCCGGACAGTAAGGCACATGCCTCAGAGCACATTAAGGACCACCTCTTCTCAAGGAGTACGCCTTTGAAGCATAGAGGTATGCCTTTTTTTTTCAACACTACTTCTAACAAAATGCAGGCCTCATTCCTTAGTTGCTTCAGTAAAGAAATATGAACAATCAAGACTTACATGAACAATCATCTTCTAGTACTAGTTGAACCAAGAAGGTAACCTTCGTGTAGTGTTTTTTGGGTGAATATATCAATATAGATGTAAGGCCCCTAAACTTGCTTAATGAGTTAAACAAGCTTAATTATCATAATTGAATGTTTATATACCTAATATAACCTTGTGATATTCTTTGAAATCATAATACAAGCTTACGTTTGAAATTTGGTCCAATTTAGACACTGTTTGAGCAAGCTATGCAATTTTATGCACAATTTGGACTGTTATGCAATTTACCCAATTGAGAGGTTTTCTTTGTGATTTATCACTTTAATTATGTTCCTTGGATATTATATCATCATTTTTTATCTTGTTGAGTCATGGGGTGCCTATTTAAACCTTGGTTTGAAGGTGTTTGCTCCAATGGTATTTTAGTGTTTTCCCCCTTCACAGATGAGCCACCTTTAGTAGCTATCAAGTAATCAATTATTTGATTGGCTGGAAAATTCGACAAAGGAAAGATAATAAGGTCTATACACATTATGGGGGAGCTTCTTGTGTGTGTGCTTGTATATTCTTAATAAATTAAGGCCATGGACACTTGGATAGATACTAGAACTTCAACTTTTTCTTTTTCTTTATCTTAAAGTGTCATATACTTATCCCCAAGCACCAAAACGAGCCATTTTCTCTCCACCACCTCCCTCCTTATCCCAACCTCGTTCTCCCTCTGTTCATTTGTGAGGTTGTCCAAGGAAGAAGAAAGTGGTGATCTTCTTGGAGAAAGGCTCTAAGGTTGAAATTAACTTCATTTTAGGGTTGAAAAAGCTTCCTTCTAGTGATCTTGACCTAAAAGTGTAAGAATTCCCTTCATTACTCCATATATTTCTTTGTTATCCTTCCTCCTAGATTTATCCAAGTTGGAACCTTCTTGTTCCATGGTAGAAATTTCTCTAAAGCTCTAAAACCCTACCTTTCTTGCTCCTAATGCTTAGGGTTTGCTCATTTTGAAGAAAGGTGTTAGATGGACAAATTCATAGCTTACTCTTGGATTTTCTACCCTACCTGCTCGAGATTTATTCTTTGTGGGGTTTCATCTTCTCATTATAGTCAATTTTATAACTTGCTCCACGTGTATTGCTTACCATAAGCTTTCTAGATAATGCTCTTGCTTGAAAACGATGATCCATGCATTAAAAAGTTATACTTGACTTGTATTTCAATTTTTATAATGGTCCCTATTCTAATTTCGGTTCTAGATGAACCTTTTATCATGTGTACATTATTCCTAAGGTATAATATGACTTGGATCAGGTTGTTTTGACAACCTATGGTGCTAAGCACCTATCAACCAATGGTCAATTTTAGGGTTTTAAGATGATTTCTTCTTTAAACCATGACCCGATGATGGTACCATTGCAACAATCCTATGGTGTAGTCTTCATAACAACTGATGGTCATGATAAATGGTGTCAAATTATTGTGGCAACCTATGTTCACCTACTTAGGTCAGTTTTTGGATCAATTAGACGTTTAATGATCAACCATTAAGTACCCTAATAATGTTATCAATCAATCATGACATTAGCATAATATTTGATGCTGATTAATGAATATAGTGCAAATTAACAACCTATGTTGACTTAATGGTAAATAATGATGGTTTATCAGGTCTCCACAACCTATGGTGAATTAATCATATAGGTTTATCATCAATTAAGCCTTATACCAATGGTTTCTTGGGTCACTTGATGCAATGGTCAGACCTATACTGTATTTGATGATTTTAACATATGAACTTGACCTAATGGTCAACATTTAATGTTTATTCCTCCAATAAAGTGGAATTATAGATAATTTAATATGTAGGTCCTAATAATGTGATTTAGATGGTTTCCTTTATATGATCAACTTAAGCATCTTACTTGTTTAATATGTATGGCTTATTTTAATTGAATAGTCGATTGTGGGTTTTACCCTTCTCTCAATAGAATATTTTGTGTTTTTAATCAAGGGATGTCTAGGGTTATATGGTTACTCTTTCTAGAGCTCAAATCAAGGACTTCCTTGGTGGTTTAACCAAGGTGTTTACTTATGTAAACAACCAATGATCTTACCTTTTTAAACATCCAATGGTTCTGGGTGACATTGTGGTATGGTGATATGGGTTGAATGATGATGGGACAAATGGAGGGTTACACTAAATAATATAGTCTTACCTATTCACTCATATTAATAGAAGGTATGATAATCATATTGTGTTTATATGTAACCCTAAAGAGGTATATCTTGTTATACCCAACTTTGGTGTAACCAAATGATAGTAATTGGGTATTAATAGTCCTTGAATGACTAATACAATCATTAAGTACTATGTTAATGTTGTTGAAATCCTAGTATGCTATAACCCGATGATTACACTTTGATTTATGTGTGGGTTCATACTTGATAATAGTAGGGAATGTGATGGTGATTCTTTACCTTATGCATCCATGATCCAATGGGGATGTCGTGAGTTAGGGCTTAGGTATAAGTGTTGATTAGTAACATTGATATAATTTATCATGTTGAATCTGACTCTAATGCCAATAGATAAATATGATTATTCATGTTTAACATTCTTATATGATGGAATGATGGTGGAATAACCTCCTTAATATGATCATAACCTTAATATGTTAATTGGTGGTTATCATAGCCACATGGTTGATACTTTTTTATGCTAAACATGTGTATTATGAATATGATGAGGGTTAATCATATATAGATTCCTTGCATGTTGATGTAATAAAGGAATGCTCTTAATATTAATATAACCCTGCTATGATTGTTTATGAATATCTCCAAGATAATTAATGCAATATTGTGTTGATCTGGTGTATTACATGTAAGTGATGTTGTTGAGACTTGTTATAAGGCATGAAAAGATAATGATGATCTTGCAGGGAATAGTATGATGGTCTTAATGACCTTTGGGCATGGTTGAGGCCTGAATGAGGTGTAATCCTCTTATGTTGATAAGGGTTGATACCTTGTGATATTGTGAAAAGGATTTATATCTTGTGATAATATGATGACTAGTGTGGTCTCATGAATGGCAAGTGAATAGTACCATGTGATTATGAGATGAGAAATTATGTTTCACACATTTATATCTTTTCAAAGTTGTGATATTTATATGCTTTCTAGAAGTGAATTAGGGTTTGTATGTCCACTTGTTTGATGCAGCTTTATTTCACCCAATTGGCATAACTAATCAAGTGCAACTCTAATCCTGTAGTATCATGTGTTGTAGAGCCATCTTCAGTATCAGAACTTGTTGGATGGTGAAAGGAGTATTCCTAAGGGAAACACGGAGTGAATACTGTTGAGTATGTGGGGGTGGCAGGTTGAGGATATATCCTTGTCATCCATAATGCATATTGTGGAGGTTGGCTATGGTCATGCCTCATACATCTGATGTGATTGAGAATGGCTCCAGTCGTGTCTCGGTGATTATAATATGATGTGATTAGAGAACAACTGTAGTTTTGCATCATTGATTGGGTTTGAATACCCTGGTTTCTAGTATCGTGACCTGTAGCAAGGTCAGACTAGTGGTTTTTAGCTTGACTGTATGTCACTGTGGTGGCAGCTTTGTCTAATATGTCACTGCCATTTTTACTCATACTATCAGAGGGGAAGAGATTTTAGGATACTGACACTCCTAGATCTTATATGGAACCAAATAACCCTTCGAAGGGCTCGGTTAGACTTTGAATGGTACGATTCAAATTCCACATTGAATAATAAAAGATGTAATATAGTCGTGTAGAATATTTTTTTAGGGTTATACACAATATTTCATATTGGATGATAACCCTTGTTTGTTCTCTTTAGATAAAGATGATGCTTAGTGCAATTAAGAGATAGTAGATATACTTATGTTGTGGATATGCTTAAGATTATAAATGCATACATACAGTGCCATGATTATGTTGATAACTATACTGCTAGCGTTGATTATAATCATGATGCTAGCTATCTCATGTTGTTCGTTATGTTTAGCATGCTAGCAATGACTTTGTAACTAGAGATGCATATACTGCTAATCATGATTTTCCAGGTTGTTGTTCTTATGTTGTTATCCCTTCTTATGATGTTGATATGTTCAACCAATTAGACATTCTCATGTTTTTAGCTATGCTATGTTATTAGACTTGCTCATGATGCTAGATATGCATATGATACTGAATTGCTTATATTATCAACAAGATAAATGATGATAGTCTAGATAATGATGATAGTTATTATCTACTCCCTTGTGCATTTTGTTAATCATCAGTGTTGTTGAGATTATTTGTTATATCTGATTAATTTGCTTAACTGTTTAATTACTTAAAAATGTTGTAATCAATAAATGTCGTTGGAGGTAATATCTCTTGCTGGGACTAGGTCTCACCCTTGTGGTTCACCACATTTTTTTAGGTAATCAGAAGTGATGAAAACAAACATGTGGCAGCAAAGAGGAGCTATAGTAATGAATCTTAGAGAAAGTTGATTAGATGTCTAGTGTGTCATAGAGTTGTCCATATACTCTCAGGTATGGGTAGGAAAAGTTTGTATATGGTGTTTCAAACAAATCAGAATTGTATTAGCATGTTAATGCTTTTTTGTGTGACATATATGAATATTATTCTCATGTGTATATATGTCTTGGCTAAGATGATAAACCAATTTGTATCAAATTCTTATCATAGTATGGGTACTAGAATGATGTTGGACTCTTATGTAAATGTTTTTGAGCGGGTGTTGACGTTGAAATCAGTTTTAATTTACCCATTTTTTGGGTATGTGATTAATTTGTGACTGATTGTGTTTTATGTTTTGAGTAATCTCGTTTAGTGTAATGGTTTATCACATGTTGGTATCAGAGCTTTAGGTTCACTGAGTCTATAGGGACACTAGGACTTAAGACTAAGATGATGTCTAAGTTAGGAACGTGACACAAAAACATGGTGCATACTACCTAATCTCAGTACTTGGAGGCCCTGGCCAGGTATTCAATTATTGAAGAAAAGGTAAGTATGAAACTCTTAGATTGTTATCTTTCTGATTACTCTGATCAAGTGGTCATTTTGAGATAATCTAAAGAGCATAATGAATAAGAAATCATGGTGTGAATACCTCAATCCTACCTTAAAGAAGATGAGAATTACATCATTATCTATCAAAACTTGAATATTTGGTAACTACACAAGAAAGATACAACATCATGGCATCTAAATTTGTATACAAATTAGAAAAAGAGGAGTTATGGAAGATGTGATTCAAGATGATAATAAAGTAAAATACAGATAAGTCAATGCTTATAAAGTGAAGCAAGGTATGAAATCCACATAAGATGGAAAGAACTCCTATAACAAGTACAAAATGATAAGATGAATGGGAATAATGGTAAAGAAATAAGGTGGAACCTGACTTAATTTCAGACCAACCAATGTGTGTAAGAAAGTGTTAATGAAAAATTAGCATGGCATGTGAAAGATATTAAGGGAGATGATCCTGATTTAATGAAGCAAATGTGGAATATGAGTATTTACTTGTTGATAAGTTGTTGAAAAATATAATAAAATAAGAGAACATACCCAAGTGTGATGAATAGTCATCAAGGAAGGAGTAATGAGATATGTTAATCATGATGATTCCTATGCTAATGGCAGGGAACCAAAAATGAAAAAGGTAAAATGATACATTAAGAAGTTATAATATACATAATGAAAATAGAATCGGTTACCTTTTTGCTTGTGACCCCTTAACAATGGTGCTATGATGTGGGAAGTATGTTTCCCTTTGTGTGTTTCCTTTCTAGGGCAAAACTTTCAAGTGGATCATTGCCACTTGGTACACGTGGATTCACTGCAAACATGGGGGTGGATAGCTTATTATATCATATAGTTGGTTGGACTATGGTTCTAAGATCATAACGTTTGTGATGAGTTTGCTTTTGAGCCTTCCAATAATTAGGAAGTCTCCTCTTATATGTCTTGAGATTTGATTATGTTGGTAAAAGTAGATGAGATAAGGATGTGAGTTTCTTATAGCACATGAGGTGGATACCAAGGTAATGATTCCTAGTATCCAAGATGTATCAATAACATGAGAAATATTTGAAGGATGGAGATGTTTATTAAATGAACATTCCAAGTATTCCTCTCCTGTATAGAGAGAGTGAGAGAGTTGATGATGATCCTATAAATGTTGTTTGGAAGGAAAAACAAAAGTGGTTCTATAATGTTGTGTATGGTTCAATGATAGCCGAACAAGACTAATATCAAGGATAGATGGTTTGTTGGTCAAAAATATGCTATACCATATTCCTTTAACATAAACCTCTGATCAAATATCAATGCATAAGATTTAGATTGGATGACATAATTCACATGACCATGATGAGTTTAGAGTTATGTCCTATAGACTAACCAATGTACAAATAGAATTTATGAATAGGAGGAACAGAGTGTTTCAATCATGTCATATAAGTTATATCAAGATTTAAATGATGGCATGTCAAAGTATTTCAAATATGGTCAAAAATATGATCAATATTTCTTCAAAAACCTTAGGATTGCCGAAGCAGCAATAGCTATGAGACAAGTTGAACAAGAGTGAGATGGGGTTGATTAAGTGTCTTTGTGGGATCATGATATGTCTTATAAGTAGGTTGTGTAAATCCTAGTAAGGTGAAGATAGAGTTGTTGTTTCACTCCTAACAAGGTTGACTAGGAATGATGTTTCCTTGTATTGAATGATAATTTCCAGTGTCAGCATTTCTTTTGACACTAAAAAAGAATTGCCAAGAGTTATAGTGTCAGTGTAAAAAAAGGGATGGATACATTGCCTTTTTTTATACTTCAAGGAATGGTACGGGACACCATCCATGATTGATAAAAATCTAGCAAGTATGACTTTTGAGTAATGTTTATATACAAAGAAAAAATTTCAGGATGGTAGCTAGAATTTAAAGTTGAAAGTTACTATTAGATTTGTACAGGTGGTAGAATAAGTTTCTATATTTGATATTTGCAAATGTCTTCTTATGTGGGAGTTTTTGTGTTGATCCAAGTCGAGATATGTATGAATGATGTTACATCACTATGATATGAAATTAACCATGTGAAGGTAATAGGATCTGGTGCAAAGGAAGTACCCATCTTTGTTTACCTTGGATTTCAGGGGTAAAATCCCTATTAGGGGTTTATAGTTTTAAGGCCCCTAAACTTGATTAATAACTTGAAAGAGCTTAATTATCATAATTGAATGCTTATAACCCTAATATAACCTTGTGATATTCTTTGAAATCATAAGACAAGCTTAATTTTCAAATTTGGTCCAATTTGGACACTGTTTAAGCAAGTTATGCAATTTTATGCACAATTTCAACCTTTATGCAATTTACCCGATTGAAAGGTCTTATTTGAAATTTTTCACTTGAATTCTGTTCCTTGGATATTCTATCATCATTTTTGATCTTGTTAAGTCATGGGGCGCCTATTTAAACCTTGGTTTGAAGGTGTTTTCTCCAAGGGTATGTTAGGGTTTTCCCCCTTCACGGATGAGCTACCTTTAGTAGTTATCAACTAATGATTTATTAGATTGTCTGGGAAATTCGACAAAGGAAATATAAGAAGTTCTATACACATGATGTTGGAGCTTCTTTTGTGTGTGATTTTATATTCTTAATAAATTAAGGCCATGGACACTTGAATAGATATTAGAACTTCAACTTTTTCTTTTTCTTTATCTTAAAGTGTCATATACTTATCCCCAAGCACCAAAATGAGTCATTTCTCTCCACCACTACCTCCTTATCCCAACCTCATTCTCCCTCTATTCAGATGTGAATTTTTTTTCCCAAGGAAGAAGAAAGTGGGGATCTTCTTGGAGAAAGGCTCTAAGGTTGAAATTGACTTCATTTTAGGGTTGAAAAAGCTTGCTTCTAGTGATATTGACCTAAAAGTGTAATAATTCCCTTATTTCCTCCATCTATTTCTTTTTTATCCTTCCTCCTATATTTATCCAGGTCGTAACCTTTTTTTTCCATGGTAGAAATTTCTCTAAAGCTCTAAAACCCTACCTTTCTTGCTCCTTATGCTTAGTGTTTGCTCATTTTATGAAGAAAGGTGTTAGATGGACGAATTCATAGCTTACTCTTGAATTTTCTACCCTACCGGATCGAGATTGCTTCTGTGTGTTATTTCATCTTCTCATTAGAGGCAATTTTTATATCTTTCTCCACGTTTATTTCTTGCCATAAGCTTTCTAGATAATGCTCTTGCTTGAAAATAATGATCCATGCATTAAAAAGCTATGCTTGACTTGGATTTCGATTTTTATAATGTTCCCTGTTCTGATTTCAGTTCTAGATGAACCTGTGATCATGTGTACATTATTCCTAAGGTATAATAAGACTTGGATCAGGTTGTTTTGACCACCTATGGTGCTAAGCACCTATCAACCAATGGTCAATTTTAGGGTTTTAAGCTGATTTCTTCTTTAAATCATGAACCGATGATGGTACCATTGCAACAACCCTATGGTGTTGTCTTCATAACAACTAATGGTAGTGATCAATGGTGTTAAATGATGGTGGAAACCTATTTTCACCCCCTTATATCAGTTTTTGGATCAATTAGAAGTTTAATGATCAACCATTAAGTACCCTAATAATGTTATCAATCAATGATGACATTAGCTTAATATTTGATGCTGATTAATGAATATAGTGCTAATGTAACAACCTATGGTGACTTAATGGTCAATAATGATGGTGGATCATGTCTACACAACCTATGGTGAGTTAAACATATAGTTGTATCATCAATTAAGCATTATACCAATGGTTTCTGGGGTCTCTTGATGCAGTGGTCAGACCTATACCGTATTTGATGATTTTAACATATGAACTTGACCCAATGGTAAAGATTTAATGTTTATTCCTCCAATTAAGTGAAATGATGGATAATGTAATATGTTGTTACTAATGATGTGATTTAGATGGTTTCCTTTATATGATCAACTTAAGGATATTACTTGTTGACAATGGATGGCTTGTTTTAACTGCACAGTCAATTGTGGGTTTTACACTGCTCTCAATGGAACATTTTGTGTTGTTAATCAAGGTATGTCTAGGGTTATATGTTGACTCTTTCTAGAGCACAAATCAAGGACTTGGTGTTTTATCCAAGGTGTTTACTTATGTCAACAACCAATCGTCTTACCTTTTTAAACATCCAATGGTTCTGAGTGACATTGTGGTTGGTGATATGGGTTGAATGATGATGGAACAAATGGAGGGTTACCCTGAATAAGGTAGTCTTACCTATTCACTCATATTAATAGAAGGGATGATAATCATATTGTGTTGATATGTAACCCTAAACAGGTATAGCTTTTTATACCCAACTTGAATATAACCAAATGATGGTCATTGGGTAGGAAAAGTCTTTGAATGACTAATACAATCATGAAGTACTATGTTAATGTTGTTGAAACCCTAGTATGCTATAACCCAATGGTTACACTTTGATTTATGTATGGGTTCATACTTGATAATAGTATGCAATGTGATGGGGATGCTTCACCTTATGCATCCATGATCCAATGGGGATGTCGTGAGTTAGGGCTTGGGTATCAATGACGATTTGTAATGTTGATATAATTTATAATGTTGAACCTAACTCTAATGCCAATAGATAAAGATGAGTATTCATGTTTAGCATTCTTATATGATGGAATGATGGTGGAACAATCTCCTTAATATGATCATAACCTTAATATGTTAATTGGTGGTTATCATAGCCACATGGTTGATACTTTTTTATGCTAACCATGTATATTATGAATATGATGAGGGTTAATAATATATAGATTCCTTGCATGTTCATGTAATTAAGGAATGCTCTTAATGTTAATATAACCCTGCTATGATTGTTTATGAATATCTCCTAGCTCATTAATGCAATATTGTGTTAATCCCGTGCATTAGATGTAAGTGATGTTGTTGAGCCTTGTTATAAGGCATGCAAAGATAATGATGATCTTACAGGGAATAGTATGATGGTCGTAATGACCTTTGGGAATGGTTGAGCCCTAAATGAGGTGTAATCCTCTTATGTTGATAAGGGTTGATATCCTGCGATATTGTGAAAAGGATTTATATCTTGTGATAATATGATGACTAGTGTGGTCTCATGAATGGCAAGTGAATAGTACCATGTGATGATGAGATGAGAAATTATGTTTCACACATATTGTATCTTTTCAAAGTTTTAATATTTATATGTGTGCTAGAAGTGAATTAGGGTTCGTATGTCCACTTGTTTGATGCAACCTTAATTTACCCAATTCGCATAACTAATCAACTGCAACTCTAATCATGTAGTGCCATGTGTCGTAGAGCCATCTTCATTATCAGAACTTGCTGGATGGTGAAATGAGTATTCCTAAGGGAAACTCGGAGCACATACTGTTGAGTATGTGGGGGTGGCAGGATGAGGATATATCCTTGTCATCCACAATGCAAATTGTGGAGGTTGTCTATGGTCATGTCTCATACATCTAATGTGATTGAGAATGGTTGCGGTCGTGTATCAGTGATTATAATATGATGTGATTAGAGGACAATTGCGATTGTACCTCAATGATTGGGTTTGATTACTCTGGTTTCTAGTGTTATGACCTGTACCAAGATTGGACTAGTGGTTTTTAGCTTGACTATATGTCATTTTGGTGGCAACTTTGACTGATATGTCACTACCTTTTTACTAGTACTGACTAAGGGGAAGAGATCTTAGGATACCGACACTCCTTGATCTTGTACGGAACCAAATAGCCCTTCGTGGGGGTCGATTGGACTTTGAATGGTACGATTCAAATTCTCCTGGGCATAATAAAAGATGTAATACAGTCATGTAGCATATTTGTTTAGGGTTATACACAACGTTTCACATTCGATGATAACCGTTGTTTGTTCTCTTTACATAAAGATGATGCTTAGTGCAATCAAGAGATACTTATGTTGTGGATATGCTTAAGATTGTACATGCACACATACAATAGCCATGATTAGGTTGATAATTATACTGCAACCACTGATTATAATCATGATTCTAGCTATCTCATGTTGTTAGTTTTGTTTAGCATGCTAGCCATGCCTTTGTAACTAGAGATGCATATACTGCTAATCATGCTTATCCAGATAGTTGTGCTTATGTTGTTATCCCTTCCTATGATGTTGATATGTTCAACCAATTAGACATGCTCATGTTGTTAGCTATGCTATGTTATTAGACTTGCTCATGATGCTAGATATGCATATGCTACTGAATTACTTATATTATCAACAAGATAAAGGATGATAGTCTGGCTAATGATGATAGTTATTATTTGCTTACTAGTGCATTTTGTTAATCATTTGTGTTGTTGAGCTTATTTGTTATATCTAATTAATTTTCATAACTGTTTAATTACTTTAAAATGTTGTAATCAATAAACATTGTTGGAGGTTATATCTCTTGCTGGGACTGGGTTTCACCCTTGTGGTTCGCCACATTTTTTTAGGTAATAGGAAGTGACAAAAACAAACATGTGGAAGCAAAGAGGAGCTATAGTAATGAATCATTGAGAAAGTTGATTAGATGTCTAGTGTGTCCTAGAGTCATCCCTGTACTCTCAGGTCTGGGCAGGAAAAGTTTTTATATGGTGTTTCAAATGAATCAAAATTTTATTAGCATGTTAATGATTGTTTGTGTGACATTTATGAATAATGTTCTCATGTGTATATATGTTTTGTCTAAGATGATAGACCAATTTGTATCAAATTCTTGGCATAACATGGATAAAAGAAAGATGTTGGGCTCTTATGTAAATGTTTTTGAGCGGGTGTTGACGTCGAAATCCGTTTTAATTTACCCATATTTTTGGGCATGTGAATAATTTGTGACTGATTGTGTTTTATGTTTTGAGTAATCTCGTTTAGTTTAATGGGTTATCATAATAGAGTTCAATATATTGCTTGCACAATTTGATTTTCATACTAATGCACAAATTTAGATTATATACAAAAGTCTTGATTTTTTCAATGGAGATAAAAACTAGTACAACTTGTTTGGAAACATGTGATCTATATACCACCTGCCTTTTTTTTGAATGACAGCCTCAAGTTGTATTTTCAACATACAAATTTAGTTGAGTTGACTATTATCTTCTATTAAACAAGTAGAGTTGATGGATATGTCAGATTGTTGTTGAAGGAAGAAACTTCCTGTAAGTATCAACTACAATGTAAGAAACCTCTAGGATTCACTCTTTAATATAAGATTGAATATTCATGTTTTATATTATACACAATCAATCTACAATAAAAATTCAAAGAGGCGTAAGGAAATGAAGAAAAAAATAAGACCTCATTATTGTCAAGTCCCAAGTAAGAGGGATTTTATATATACACATCAGATCAAGAACATGCAGAAATGGGTCCATTTGTGTTTCATGGTATAGTATTTTCAATAAAGCTTGAAGTGGCCTCTATTCAGAAGTGATCTTTCTTAACAATTTTTTCTAAAGCATGAGTAAAATAACAACTTTTACCCAAAACCAAGTATGTACAGAAACAAGATGTCTAAAGGTATATTTGATTCTTTATATTTTACTTTTATGTAGTTATCTCTTATATACATTCACTTTATGTTTTCTTTCATATATTTAGCATCCTTTTTATATTTTTGTTGTATATTGTTTATACCATCACATGCCTGTATTCCTCATCTCACTACTACAAGTATCTATGAAGATGACTTTTTTATTAATAGTCCACATATCCTCTTTACAATGACTACACCTCTTCCACATGACTCGTCCCAATCCTTAATTAATATCCTTGTGTGCCATATTCAACACTTGTGCGACCCTATCCCCCTTCCCTACACCACTACAAACCTTCCAGATTGTCAACACTTCTTCTAACAAAGTACCTACTCATCGCCTCCTTCTTTACATCTTATATATAATCAAATGCTCTCTAAGGATAAAGAATAGGTGATGGTGCTCATAAGTGGATGGGAGAGCACCATCACAGAGGAGGAGGCTAATACTTGACTTCCACTACGAAAAATATGGTCTTTAACTACAAAAAAAAATTGTAGCTAAAACCCCAAAATTTGTAGCTAAAAGCTTTGGCTACATTTATCCTTACATTTATAATATATAGCTAATACCCGTGTAGCTAATTGTTTAGGCTACATTTTTGAAAGTTGTAGTTAGTTATACCTCTGGCTACAAATTCATATGTAACCCTAATTGTAGGTAAAAATGTCCTTACACATAAATATGTAGTTTCTATTGTAGCCAAATGTATGACTACAATTCAATTTGTAACGATGATATGTAGGGAGAGATGGCATTGGTTACAATTTGTATTTGTAGTTCATGTATAGCAAAAATTAACACTTGCTACACATGTAATTATAGCTAGTATGTAGTGAAAGACACCATGTACTATACATACATATGTAGTGAGAGACATTATGTATCCAGTCAGTCGTTTGCCAATATAGATGGGTTTTCGATAAGAAAATAGATGAATGTTGATCAAGATCGAGTTGTGGTTACAATGTCAGCAATGATACTTTTATTTATATTTGAACAATGAGTACACATGGGGAGGACATTAACCTGACCCCTGTTTTACAATATGCATGGGAAAAAGACACATGTATACAATATGTTCTTCTGACTACATCTATGCAGTGCAGACTCTATATGCCACATGATCATGCACATTTTCTTGTATCTTGATTTTTCTTTTATATTTATTCCACCACTTGTATTATCCTTTTCTGACCGCCTCCCTTTGTTGTAGAAGTTTCTCTATAAGCTTTTGATATTCACAAAGAATCAATAGCAACTTCAAAGCATACAAGGTATCATATCGTCTTTTGAGCAAAGCACACTGAAAGATACAAAATAGCTACATTTAATGCTACATTTAATGCAAATAAAAATTTCAATCACATATCATACACATGAGAAAGAATTTATCGTATTAAAAAAGTGTACATAAATTAGAAATACTTACTAGGTGAAGCTTGCAAATGTTTGGATTCAAATGGTCCTTTCCCTGTTACAATGTTATCAAAATGATTTCCCATAACCTATTGGACACTTCGTTGTCTCTATATGCAAAATCAAACAAAATTAAGGATCGGAACATTATGCCAAGTATTACTAATAAGGATTTGTATGGCTTAACTAATTCATAATTAAGATCAGTAGATAGAAGGAACCAAACTCTTACCACCAGAGTACAATGAAGCACATGGCATGAACCGCTGAAAGTTTGTGAACTGAAAAATAGGGGTCCTTGGGAATGGAACCACGATATAATAAACACATGTTTCACAAATGCCCAAGCTAGCAGAATTCTGTGCATTATGCTAAAAAATGATGCCCAAGAGACACAATGACATGGAAGCTTGACAAAAGTGGCTACTTCACAATGAAGGTAGCATATTGTTTTCTCTACTGCGAAATACCAAGTTCTGGAAGCAAGCCTGACCGTCAAAGCGCTCTGAATTCATGTGAAGATCTTGTAATGGAAGCCTAGAAAACAAAGCATGGTTGGAGTATGGCACATCAAGGAAGATGATCAGTGTATGACCTATAACAAGCATCCAAGAATGATAACCCACACTCTCTCTATCTACAATAAACTTACTTGAATAAATTCTTCAAAACTGATCAGATCACACCATCCTAATTGCATAATTGTACATCTGAGTTTATAAAATATGTGTATGAACTGCTTCAAGTGCAGGACTGCACATTAAGAAAAGGCCCAATAAGACTAACAACAAATTCGTAGCAATACTTGATCTCCTGCTTTCTAAGGAATTAGTCAAACATTTAGTACTCCCTACACGCTACTTTTCAGGGTTCACTTACCTTTTCGCACCATCACATAGCTCAGAATAGTTTTTTGGAAGAATACTTACAGAGTTACATTTTTATAATGCATTCATAAATTGTGTATGGCCACACGAACGAAATGGTTCAAATCATAAGGATAATATTTTAGAAGTAGAAAACAGGGGTCACTCAGGCGAATGTCAAACAGGGGTGTAATAAAACATGTAACATGTTCCATTGTTGGATCTCTTCGCTCAGGAGATTATTTATAATAAGCAATGAACATAACATATGGGCGGGTTCACGGACCTTTTAATTTGCAGACGACAGTGCCAAAATTACGAACATACTAATATGCCCAAAGTTTGTTCCTGACTTGTATTGTTTCCTGTTGCAAATTTAATGTTTAGATTTAATTCCACCTACTATCTAGCAATCAACCAGGGTGCCTCGGAGTGGACAAGTAAATGAAAACAAATTCAGAATGCTTCTAGTGAAGTCCCCTTAGGCACCATGCAAACACTGAAGTAGTCCAACTATACAGCATAGCTTACCTTATAAAGAATAGGTGTAAAATTAGGGATCTTACAACAATAAACACCAAATAGTAGGAAGTTACAGGAAATCACTTCTTCCTGCTGCACCTGAACAGCCAAAATACCAAAACAAAGTTCCAAAAAAAGTTGAATATGCTCATTATATATAGGAAGGATACGCTGCCACAGGATGACCAAAATACCAAATTGCACTTCATTAAGCCCGAAAACCACAAAGTTGTAGGCAAGATGGCAAATGAATGTATATATCTCGTGATCCAGGATAAGAATAGGACAGAAGATATAAATCCTGGCAGGAAGATTACGATCTAATGATCAACAGTTCATTTTGAGAAATAAGGTTAAAATTGACTTCCTTTGGATCCCACATGCATCTCAAAAGCTATGGGTCCTGGTTTCTTTTTGTACTAAATTGCATATGAGAAAAAACTTTAAAAACGAGTACATGAAAACTACCAATAAACTGATCAATAACGAGAAACAAAGGAGATTCTGAAACAAGAGATTTCTAACTTGTTAAGGTACAGTCTGTAAAATGCAGAAATAGAGATTCAAGAAGATGAACAACAAAATATTAGTCCACATGTTGAAAGTCAAAAGAAATTTCAGTTTCAAAAAATACAGATGATGGTGAAAAGACAAATATCATATACGTAACAAATAAAATGTTGTATCAAAATGCAAGTGCTGCATGGCGAAAAAACTCAGAAAAAAGGGCCATGTGATCAATTCATAAGAAAAGCAAAAAGCCACACCCAAAGCAGACGAATTAATACATTCAAAAAGAAGTTTGAGAAAACATCCAGTATGGTGAGAATCCCTGCATTCTGCTCTGTTGCCAAGTACATCAAATAATTCAACTGAGATCAAGAAAGCTAAATGTAAACAAATGTAGATGAGTCACATTCATTTAATAAAGGATAGAACTGTTAATAAAAAAAGGATAGTACCAACATAATATACTGAAATTGTATAATCATAATTCCAAAATCTAAAGATAGATTATTTGCAGTACTCTGTTTGAGGCATTATAATTACACCTGCAATAAGTGAAGTTAGCAGCTTATGTAGTTGAGAAGAGCATCAACATTATAATTATAGCACAGAGTATCCTTGTCCTAGATCATGAACTAATACAGTGGGCTAACTACCTGGACAATGAGGGCTTTGAGAGTCTCTTTCTCCATGAATTCATAAACACATATCATTTATGTCCCTTCATCATAGTAACCTATCAAAGAAATCATATTTCAATGTCAAATATGTGATAGGAGATCAATCTCTATGCAAAACATATGTACATATACTAGAATACCAATTCAGACATATATTATTGTTTTAGAGAGAACAAACTTTTCAATCTTTGTTACAATGTTTCTAAAAATCTGTAGTGCAGATAATATTCAGACTTACAAATTTATTTTGAGTTCTTAAAGGTCATACTGCAAAGAGCAGTGATTGGTACCTGCTAGACTTTTCTAAACTAAGGTGCTTGTTCCAATTATATTATATCTACATAGACATGACAAGTTGATCAGACACATGGGTCCTATACAAAACTAAAAGCATAGACTGATGCTTTGTCCACTAAAGTGCTACTACATAGAACATTATCCAATTTTTATTTGTGTAAACTAGATAGGAAAGGAAGAGATAGACATCTGGAAACTAACAAGGCAAAGTGGTAAAACACCCAGAATGACATAAATATGCCCTAAGTAGTGCTAGATACTCTCACTACAATATATGATTTGTTTATATCCATGTGAAGTAGCAGCAGGTTGAGTTGAAAACTAGTTTCACTACCATTCTCAAAGCTCTATAGTGCTCTATTTTACATGTAAGTAGTCAAGAAAGCAACTTTATGTCATCACATATCCTCCCACTCAAACCCCACATCAATATTGGAACATACAAACTTCAATAATCCTACCTTAAAGCACATTGATATTTTGTATTTTCTATGTAATCAGAGCATTTTTTTAATGAATATATGAAACAATAATTCAGCTATATTTGTATTTCCTTCTAATCTATATTTGTCTAACCTAAATAAAAAACTTGACAGCTTAGAGCTCTAGACCTATGATTCAGCACACTCCACCTCCACCTCTGTTCCCTCTCCAGGCACCGTCATCCCCCACCGCCACGACACCACCACAGCCGACCCAAAGAGTACTAGGTTGCTGCTCTAATTCTGCTAGTATTTATGCCAGCAACACCCAAAGAAGATGAGGCATAACCAGGAGGCAGTTGGAGGCCATAAAGTGGGGCCAATCGTTAAATAACCTGGTTTGGGTAACCATGCTCTCCATACCATAAGAAATAGTTTTTCTTGCATCTGAACCATTGTACCATCTAATGTTAGGAGAACCAGATGAATGGTATTGGTTGACAGATGGAAGGTGTGCACAATTGATGAGTGGTGTTGCTACTTGCTATAATGGTATGTTGCAAAATAGTAGTTGGGTGGCTGAGAACAACATGTCAGGGATGAACCCGCCAACCATCATCCATCGCCCACAGCAGCAATAGAAGTCATAAGCATGTTGCATCCTTTTTCCCATCATTAACTTAGCAGTGCTTAAATTGCCACCATCACAGCAAGCAACGTCAGTTGTTGATGTTCTTTTCCTAACCCATAGTCCAACAACACTTTCTTCTCCAACTCATGTATAATCTCCTCCTTCCTAGCGCCCAACTATATCCTTGTTTATCCTCTTCCATTACATCACAATTACGTTTCCCCCTCATCTCCATTCTTTCACTTTTTCCACTTCCAGCACAACAACCCGTCATCCAATCAACAGCCATGCTAGGAAGCATCACTTGCACAGTCCAACACAACCACTAGCAACATTGTCGCATTTACATGAAGATTGTTTGTTAGGCTTTGAGAACTTGCATGGTTATCTATCATCAGCTACAACTCCCTCATCAGTAGTAGATTGACCTACAGATTTCAGAGGTGTGATAACTTCTTTTAGATGGTCCTAGAGTTTAGGAAGTATATTAAATGACGAAGGTCAAACATTCCATAAGTAATTCTAATATTAAGGCTAGCGAAAACATGTAAAATACTAGAGAATCTATGACAATATAATCAGTAATTGAAATGGTGTGTGTCTCAATTGAAGGCAGTGCCACATCAAGGATCAGAAGATCAAAAAGCCAGAATATCATAATCAGAAAAGTTGTTACTTGTGACTTGATGTTTTATGTCGTGCAGACTTAAGGGACAAGTTCATCTTTCTCATGCCAATCTAGAACCAGTCTGACATTATAGTAATTGTTGTTGAAAGGGTATCTACATTATATAATTGGTTCTATGCGCTAGAAACAGAATGGTTGATACATTGTAAATAGAATGATCCTTTCTATAAGTTATTAACAGAAGAGGATTTTACTTGTGTGGGCTTAGAGAGTGAGGGTCAACAAGGATTGCAACTAGTATCTGCTCTTAAATGCAAAATCAACCTTGCCTTATGGATTTTATCTTCTTCATAGGTCTTGTGCAAGCATGCAACTCTCTGCCTATGTCAGCACATATCTACTTCCCTAGAAATCAACACATGGAAGTCTGCTTCCCATGTAGGATGAGAGATGTAGGAAGGGGGCAAACACCCTGCCTCCCATAGGTGTGGATGTTAGATAGCCACAAAATGAACATTATTGAATCATTGTAGATCTTCCTTTGTGAGCTTCTCAAAACCTTCTCTAGACCTTGTCATTTACTTCATTATGCTTCCTAGAGGCATGTTCCTCTTCCAGATATGAGAAAATAGATGGGAACATCAGAATATAGGGATAGACTAGAGCTAAAGGGAATATATGGTCCTCTTCCTCAATGAATTGTTGCAATCCACTTTCTTCATCTTTTTGATAGTTTGATTCTCATAATTGTCATTTCTTTGGTTAATTTCTGTAAAAACTAGGGTGCCATTTGTTTTCAGGGATATCTATCCTCTGCAATTATGACAAATTCATGATTATGGTAAGTGTTATTGAGCTAATTCTAGCTGTTGTGTTGAGAGTAATTATAGTTAGTACCTTAATCTGGTATTGACTATTGAATACTTAATATCTGCTACCTCAGGAATAATGAACCCCCATAAGAAAAAAGTAAAACCAGAGAGCCTACTAACAAGTAAGAATACTCATAGTTATGATAACCTTAACAAGCCATTGGGGGGTTAAAGACAACAATAGAAAAGAAATTGATGTTATGTCTATAAGGGCAAGATGTGAGATACGAAAACAAATATTTGGATGAGAAGATAAACATGCATCACCTACTGATTATACAAGGGAACAACATTAACTAATTTGAATATGAAGTGACTGCTTCAACCAAACAGGCATAAAGCACAGAAAGAGACTTCAAGAGGGACTCCAAATCAGTTGAGCTAGAGCCAAAAAAAGTACCTAAGAATATACTCCAGCAAGCCACTGAGGTTAAAAACATGCTATAGAAAATCAAAGAAGTAAATTCTCTATAACATGGCCATTGCCAATAAAGCTAATTACTGGACCATCAACAGTCAGATCCAAAAAAATATAACCACCAAGACACCCAAGCAAAGGATGAGTACTCATCGTTGGCAACAAAATCAGTCATTTGAAGACAGCGTAGATGCAAAAAGCATGATACCACAACTTCAGTTGCAACTGAAGTGGATTGTGGAGGGCCATACCTTGATAACAACCGCCGCACTTCCTCTCCACCAAGACCCAAACGTACATCTAAAGACAAAGAGTAGATGGATTAACTGAAGTCATGAAGCTTAATGGTCTTCCCTACTCTGTCATGAAAAGTGAAATCATAAGAGTCTGAAGAATTAGACCCGAGTGAGGAGAATGTGCATATTTCTTACAGACCTGATGGCAAGGGTACAGATGAAGCATAGTGGAGTTTGAATCATATAACGAAGCGAAGAAGGTTGTGTCTAAGGACAGAATGACCATCGACACTAGGTATATGGAATTTTACCCATCCACCCTGAGGAAGAAAGGAAAGCTGTAGTAAGATCTAGGCAATGATAATGACACTTTTTTCCTGTCTGAGATTCTCCATATTTTTCATTCAAGCCACTTTCTATATTGTCTTGATGATCTAGTATTACCCACACTAGATTGGGCTGATCTTACCAAATAGATACTTGTCTGTTTATGGAATCCTAAATGAGTAAGAGCATCCTACCCCCAGTATGACCTGGTAATGCTACGAAGGCCTGTCATGCATGGTGTAGGTAATCAAAGGCTAGTGCAATGCATTAGGAATCAAACTGAAGTAGAATCCCCTTCAATGGTAATGTTAAGGAGGCAATTGCTAGCTACAGCTCAGAGCCAAATCCAGAACTAAGATGTTCAAGTTAGTGACAACAAAAGGAAGATAAGCGGTCCAAGTTAATGACAACAAATAGAGACTAAAAGCATGCAAAAATTACATACAAAAAGCTAGAAATAAGTGCATGCCATCAAATAAATCATTTTCTGTCATCTTAAGTTACATTGGATGTATAAGTTTACATCTTTCCTCCTGAATCCTCTTATCTCAAATGTTCATCCTAGCATGTTCATTGTTGACCTATGTTAGTTGCAAATTCCCAGAAAATATAAGAAAGAAATTTAGAAATTTAACTACTTTAGAAAACAAGTAGTAGGCACCTGTTTGGATCCCATTAAAAAAATAGTTTGTTTACAACAATCACGAACAAGAACAAAGTATAAAATGACGAGGAAGGAAATAAATATTCCAGAAAATAATGTACTTATGAGCTCTCTGGTCTACATAACATGAAATGTTCCATCTTCAACATTGTACATCTAATGATCAATGGCCAACGTGGCATACCAATGTAGTAGTTTCAGTTTTGTGGTTGGAGGTGAACAAAGAAGATCCTCTCTCTGGTATATGTGTAACATTTTCCCTAATATTTGGCATTACGAATATGCCTAGACCAAAAGGACTAAAACTAACGTGTTCTTCTTGTTCTCTCAATAAGAGGAATGGACTAATCACTGGTGTTGATTTTTATATCCCAACCAAAAGGATGCAACCATATCTCAGTGTCAAACTCGAGTTAATGGTCTAAGTAATTGGGAAGTCCACAAAAGAATAAAGAATTATAATACTTTAGTTTGAGCAAAGACTTAGTGAAAAAACATTTACTGAGAAGAAACATGGAAATCATCAGACCTTTATAAGATCAGCACTATAAATACCATCAACATCAGTATGGATGGTAACTTGGCCAGTGACTCCCATAATAGTATCTTTATGGGAACTAAAGAGACGCAAATTATATTTCAATATGCTGTCGCAATAATGAAGTTGTATCTCTAGTTCACAATCCTCATCATAGATATCCACTATCAACTAATCGGACAATGTCCTAATCAGTGAAATGAAAAACGGCCTGAGCGGCCGATTAAACGGCCGATTAATCGTCCAGACACCCAGCCCGTTCGATTTTTGCTAAAATCGTCGGTTAGTTTTTTTGTAATTAATCGGCCGTTTTTTCCCGTTTTTTGCCCGTTTTTTCCGTTTTTTTGCCCGTTTTTTTCCCATTTTTTGGCCGTTTTTTGTCCGTTTTTTGTAAATTTTTCTGTACACCTGTAACTTTATATAAACTATATGGCCCCAAGTATTACTGACTATAATATATTAAACTTAAATATCCTATGATAAGCCTAGTCTAATAGAATGCATACTTGTATGCAAGTTGGGATAATAGGGTACTGTTGTAAAGTGTAATTTATACAAGTAAAATATATGTAACTATTATCTAATTTTAGAATGCATACTTTAGTTATTTGTACTGCTGTAATGTATGACAAATTGATGATATGCACATGTAACTATAAGTTAAAAAGGTATCCAATAATGAGTCTATTGTTTACTGCTTAACTATGTAAACATGTGATGCAAAAATATTTCTGAATCATGTATGTGGGGTATTTTATCTATGTCAAATCTATTGCTTATTATATTATGGCTATAATTATTGTCTTATAGCTAAACTAATTGGGTGTTTTTACTGTTGGGTAGTGTGTTTAGAATCTTTAGATATATATAAAAGTTCCAAAGAGTATTAGTATTTATATACATATATATGTAATTTTGTATAAAATTATATAGGAAATTAAAACCCGTTTTTTAAAAAATCGGCCGCTTAATCGGCTGCTTACCGCTTAACCAGTTACAAGGTGCTGTCTGCACGGTTACCGCTTAACGTTTTTTAAAAACATTGGTCCTAATCTAAAAATTTTGGAGGTAGCGAATGTTATTGGAGACATGAGTCTTGAAATAGAGAGTGCAGTCATGGATGTGCTCTTACTAGTGCAGTCATGGAGCTTAAGGCTTTGAGTACTTCTGGATTCAGTGTTATGATGCCTCTGAAATAGAGAGCACCCTAATGGGGATGGTCCGACCATACTAGAACATAGAGTGCATTCTTTAAACTATATACTTGACGAGGTTGGTCAATGACTAGAGTAGCCAATATAACTCCTAGCGTACTACTCACTTGCAAGAAGGAGAGTTAACTGTCCAGAAAACATCATTGCCTTGCATCCTTCCTAGCTAGTGTGAACATTGTTTTTCCCTCCCCTATGCTCCTTCACTAATTAATATATTCACATCCTGCCTTATTACAATAAAAAGTGATTTAATGTGCAAAAAGTGTGTGCTAATGAGCTTTTTAGATTTGGGGTTTATTTCAAATTATAACAGGAAGTAAAGGACAAATCTTATTTTAGTTGAGTAGATTTACTTCGTTCATCATTTGATACTGAGCATGAGTGAGATTTATTGCAAGATAGTTCACGATATTTCTACTTTCAAAGATATATGTATGAGAAGAACTCACAATGCTTGAGTATGCACTTCCTAGAATGATCTTCTTTTCGTTTTCAAAATCAGATGCATAAGGGGTTCTTGTCAACAAAACACATCATATATTTATTTTCTTTATTTATGTGAGGGTTTTTTAGTTTCAAATCTACGAGAATGACCCTAGAGAGGTAACTTGTCATTTGGTTCCACATTTTTATTCATGGGAATATCACTTTAGGGGAACCCGTTTAATCTTTTCTCCTTTGAGTAGTTATAGAGAATACAAATAAGTGTGAACTCTTGTTCAGCGTGATGCCAAAAATCATGTATCCTATGACTCTGTAAGAGATGTCACTATACATCCCTTACCATTCAAAGGTAAGCTACACCTGTCGGTCTAGACTCACCAGGCCCCTTCTATCAGGTGGAGCTAATTCATTGTGTGGAGGTTACTGGCCTCGTCTTGTGCAAATCAATATCTGCCAACTTTGTTGATATTATATTGGGATGTGTTGCACCACCAGCCCTATACCTGTCTCTTTTAATCAATCACAAACTTCCTCGGCCACCATGTGAATTCTTCAAGGTGTGTCATTTACTTCTTCTACTAGGTCCAGAGCCTCCAGGTTATACATGTAAGTCCTATCCAGTTTCTATGCTTAGATAGTCACACTGATTCAATACATGATAAACAGATAAAGGCTTCCTTCTTCATTTGGGATCATGGCCAGTTCCTATCTCTGACCACTCCTTCAACCACCATTTGTTTCTAGTATCTTTGCTTTTCTCTATTGATGATGGGTTCAGTTTCTTTTATCTTTCTCTCTTAATTCTGGTCTTCGTCACTGTGGGGTTGTCAAATCCATTTAGAAGTTGAATACTCCCACAATGTCAATCCTTAGACTTCTTACACTCTCTCTACTAATGATCCACAAAGAAGATTGCTTATTTTCCATCTAGAATGCAGATGTGCAAGCGTGTTATTCTCTAAGACCAGTGATGCATTTTTCTTATTTTCCATCCAAAATTCATATGTGCAAGTGTGTTATTCTCTTCCCCTAACTATCTTCTAGAATGAAACAGTTGAACCAGGTCAGAATTGGCCTCACTTTCATTTCGCTCAGCTTGTACTTAAAGTAAGCTGGTGTTTACTACTTGGAGTCACATATGCTTCCTAGTCCCATTTACTTGATCAAGTCACTCTTCCACATTTCCCTGTCCCTAGGGAGTCTATAGTGGATATAAGTCATTAGATCTTCAGGCATAAAAGAAAATGGTAGCAGAAGCTGTATTTTGTATATACATTTGATGTGTGTCTTGTACGATATGATATGCATTTGTAATGTATTTAATAATTATTAAAAGATTCATCACTGATTGATCACACCACTGAATTTGTGACTACAAACATCACCTACCACAATATATTCTAACATAAACTCTCGACAACTAATTTGTAAGAATGTTCCTACTGTCAAAGCAACAAATAGAGCAAATGAATATACATAAATATAATTGTCATCAAATTGATCAAACAACGAGATGTCAGAAGAGATGACCTCCTTTCTTGGGAGGGGTTAAAGGCAGACTACTACAAAGATTGCTATCTTTTAAGTTCAATAGAAACCATAACACCTCCTCCAGCTAGAATGTTGGGAAACAAGACTGAAATAGAACAATGTGAGTAATAATAAAGGTCCATACAAATAATAAATTCAGTTTCTTGAGACATAGATTAGCAAGACAAATTAAACATCACTTATATGTCCAAAAAGTTGATGAAAATTGAACAATCGCATATGTTCAAATAATCACCTTCCATAAGTAGTACAAGATGTGTAGAAGATGCAACAAATCTTCATTGTTGCTTACCCTTTGCTAGAATTTGTCCTACTAAAGCATTGCAGTTGCACTGCCACATTGGCACAACATAGACAGCTCCATTCATAGGTCCAATGTCAATGTAGTAGTAGCTAAATCGCCATGATAGTCTCCTCAATAAAATGGTCTACTTTATGATGTCATTCAGCTTTATATCAGTTTTAGGAGTATCACATACCTGTAAAATTGAAGAAGAAAAAATCACCGTAAGATAAGAGTATCTAAATGGATGTAGTGCTTCCAGGTTACATCACAAAGCATGAAATGGGAAAATCTAACCACCAAAAGTTCAGATGTTATAGGTCTTACACCTTTCCATTTTTTTATACAATTCAAGAGTTGATCAAGAAATGTTTCTGACATCCAACTCCATTTCAAAACCATTATTGACATTGAGATTCACATCATCACTGACATTGTGATTCAGATTATCACTTATTCTTCATTGTGTGTGTTTAAGGGGTGTAAACCGCCTAAGATCATCCATTGAGAGCACGGTCCATGTTCACATCGTCACTGACATTGAAAGCACGGTCAAAACCTTTTTTACCAATAAATGGCAGTATAAATATGAGTTGTGTTACCTCCTTCATATTTATACTGCCAGTATCCATGAATAGTAATCAACCTACTCTTATTTAATCCATAATACACATCTTCTTCAAAAAGAGGTTAACACAACTCATCCCATGAGTTAAGCATTTTGAAAATTTTAGACACAAATGGGATTCCATCAAAGCTACTGAAATATCCCATGTTCAAAATAATAAATGGAGCACCCTCTGCCTTTATGGGAATAAGCAGATGGAGCATCCCCTCCCCAGGAACACCACCAGAGCAGAAAAAAGTAGGACAAGTGATTTTATACAATTTGAATGAAAAGCTAATAGAAACATCATGTTAGCTACAAAAAAGGGAAACATGTAGCAACCATTGACAATATTACAAAACAAATTAAGCAATAAACCATGTTTCATTATACAAACAAGTTGCAGGGTTGTATCATTACTTCCTAAATCTTGAACACTGCAATGGCGCACTTGGCCCTCCTACCAAAAGTCCCCATTGTCAGAAATGTAAAGACCTACCCACCTATAATGGGACCTAGAAGATGATGGCCCCCAAAGTGAATCAATGGTCAGCAGTTAATTTAGCAATCGCATAATGGTGACAACATTAGACCATTTTGGTTTTTACTTCAAGCACTTCAAATTCTAATTCGATATGAAAATTTGGAAGACAAACTAGACAAGGTCCCGAGTGAATCAGAAGAGAGGAAATATGATCTACCAAAATAGAATGTGCAATAGGGCTTATTGGAACCTGGACAGTGGCGCCCACATGGTCTTCAACCTACGACACCCTTAGGCTACTAGGAAAAGCAGACAACATGGTGGAGATGTTGGGACAAAGATCCACCTGCAGCTCCCTTAAGTTGGACGAAGGATTGAGAGAAAGAACCACCTCTGTCGCTACTGTGCAGAGGTGATGAGAAGAAATGGCACTCTTAGGCGAGGTGTTGAGAAATCCGCGCATTAGGAGTAAAGGCCGAATACTACGGTTGGAGAAGAATGCGGTTGGGAAGATGAGGAGACCTGGAGATCAAGGAAAAGACTAATATTGCGTTAGGAGAGAGCGTAGAGGGAGAAATCTGGGGGTTCAGGGAGAAAGAAGCACAATGTGGGAGTCTGGGAGACAAAATGACGCGCGGGAGACAAAAAGTGGAGAGGGAGAACCAATTTTCATTTGAGTATTAGAGGGAGAACCAATTTTCATTTGAATATAAGAGTACACTATGTGTATTACTAATTAGATTAGCTATATCTCTTTTGCTTACATTTGACATGTAGCTATGTGCAGTTTATTGGATTGGATACACTTTTATTACTTATAATATTTATATTGTATAGTAAAAGTTATTTTTTACTACATATAAAATATATGTACCTAGAATAATTGTAGCTAAATCAACTTTTTTTGGTAGTGTTGGTAGGAAGAAATGATTCTTTAATAGGAGAATCAATTCTGCCTTTTTTAGGCATTATGAATGAGGTAGATGATGTGAAGAGGGTAGACTTTCTATTATCACAATGGTAGCACATGTATGTGGCTATCATCATCATGAGATTCAAGTTCACCATCAACACTCTCCTAGATATGTACCTAACAAATTTCTACATTATGAAGAGCACAAAGCAAGGAGGAACGACCAATAGAGAAAATGATATTTAATTAAAACTTCTTTCTTGGGAGTCTTTCTATCACTAAATTTGGCATAGAATCATGGTCCTCGACCATTCTATTTTGTGACGCCGCTAGTTTCTTTCTCTTGGTCTTGTTTCTCATTGCTTTTCTACTGTAGGTTCCATGATATTATCATTTGTTTGTTTGTTTAGCAAAACGTCCTCCTCACAACCTCATGATGGCTACACAGATGCCAACAAGCTTGAAAACACCATTTCCTTCCTTGATCCAGGCCAAAAAGATGAGAAAGAAGGGTGTAATAAGAAGGAAGCTCATGATCCTACAGATACAACCAACTATAGATGGCCATGGTGTCCACAAGAGAAAAGAAGGACAAGAATGGAAGGAAAATGGAAGAACCGAACTCAGACACAGGTTCTCCACCAAGATCCATCCAAGATAGCCATACTCAATGCCAGGAAAGGAAAGATAATATTCCAAATTCACCTTGGCAAACTCGAATTTGACCACCTCAAGCCTTCTTTGTCCTCTCTATTCCATCTAAACATCAATAAACATGTTGCTTAACTTGGTAAAATTCTCTAAATTTGTCCCAAGTTCCCTATGTGAGGAACCAAGTTCCTCACCTAAGGCACGTGCATCTCAACTCTATGTATCTTTAACCAACTCGACTAAATTTATCCTAATTC
The DNA here is from genome assembly GCA_963693085.1 of Alisma plantago-aquatica. Lineage (NCBI taxonomy): Eukaryota > Viridiplantae > Streptophyta > Magnoliopsida > Alismatales > Alismataceae > Alisma > Alisma plantago-aquatica. The sequence continues at coordinate 382,207,731 of OY856412.1, forward strand.
TATATAAGTTTAGCTACATCTCAAGACTGAGGTCATTACAATTCAATTCAACTCTTCATTTCCCAAATATAAGAACTCGACCTTTTGTCCAACACTTCAAGGAGGCACCTTCTTCCAAAACATCACACTAAACTTCACTCGAACATGTTTAATTCCAAACTCAATACAATCATGTCTTAATGTTAGGGAAACCACCAACATCATCCATCAATCCATAACTCCAAACAAATGGTCATGATACATACATCAATTCTAACTTGGCAATGTCGACACACGTCAGTCTATAGAAACCCCAAGGTGTCATGAGGAACATTTCATCTAATCAACAAGCACATACATATAGTTTTCTATTTAGGTTTCATCATGTACAAGAAACATGATCCACACTTATAGGCTATGTGGTTGGATGCATTTGAACAAGTTTTAATGAGGGTTTAACGAAATTTCTATCTTTTTGGATGTTTTACTACAATGAAAGGTCATTCAACTCATTTGGGTTGAGCATGCTGGGTGAAAAATGTCTAGATGACCTTTGGAAATGTTGGGCAACCCATTCAGCCCGAGCTAGTAAAAAATAACTGACTTGAGTGGTGTTGGTCGGCGTTGAGTTTAGAAAGGTTAGACCTATCTTTTGGGGGGTTGAAAAACTTCCTAGATCTTGTGGGTGTATCAATATTGATCTTCTTGACTCAGTGGAGCAATGATCAACTGATCATTCAGAAGGTTGGCCTGCTTGTTTGGAAGTCAGTGCCAAAATCATCAAAATTATCCAAAGTTTCCACCGTTTGATCCATATTTGGGTAAATGTGTATTTGCACTACTACAGAAATGGCCTTTGGCGTCAATTATTTAAGGCCTATGGAATTGGTTTCCAAGCGACACCCAAGTGGGTGCCGCTAAAATCCTACACCATCAGCGTCAATTTCCTAATGGACGCCATCACCCTTTTACCACCAAAAACGCACCAGTAAGGGAACTATAGGCATCAGTTATTAAAAAAAACTGACACTATATCCGGGTTAAAGACGTCAGTTGTTAACTACAAATGGATGCTATTACCCTTCATACCACCAATAAAATGTGCTAGCAAGGGCACGATCAGCGTCGGTTTTTATGGACAACCGACACTATATCACTATAAAAAATGCCAGCTTCATTTGAACAACTGACGCCATAACCCTTCCCTCCACACAATAGGCGTTGGTTTTCGTAGACAGCCGACACTACATCCCTGTGGTTGTGCTTCCCAACATGGCTGTGCAGGGTGCAATAGGCATCAGTTTTATACTAATAACCAACACCGTATGTCTTTGGTGTTAGTGTATACAAATAATCGACGCCTATGTTATGATTTTTTTTCTTATCAATTTGCTGGCCTAATGTATGGTTGGTCAGCATGATGCAGAACCTGCAGTTCAGTTCTGAACTATAGGTTTACAACATCCATTGATATCAGCCAACAACATGCCACAAACCTGCAAAATTAACAAGAAGGACAATATTATATATATGTGATTCACACACATGTATAAGAACATTTAATTCATATTATTTTTTCATCACGCACATGTAGAAACCAATAGCAACCAACAGTTCCATTCATTTCATCTCTTTTCACATACAGACACATGTAGAAACATTCATGTATTGATCATCTTCACATTCACATATATGACAATTCAGAAAAATTCATTCACATTCACACAAAGATAATTATGAGAACAAAGTTTAGAAAAATCATTCTTTATTCATCATCGTCATTATCTCCATGAGTATCCCAATTATATTTAAAAATTCTTACTACTTGTAGGGCTTCTGCCCATTGTTCTCTTACATCATTTGACTCATCCATCATATAGGGACTATGTACATCTAATAACTTTTGACCTGTAGTGAAGTCAGTTTTAAATACCTCCAAAGAGAATTATGTATATATATAATTAATAATATATAATAAGATTGATATATTTTATATTATATAATGATACTACATATAATACCTGATGTATGGTATCGATTTCCATTGCGGCATGTTGGATAATTATGCTCATAAATTGCATCACATAGTATCAGCATGCCCAACCGTTGTCTTGTATAGCACACTATAAATTGAAACATACAAAATATTCACAAATACAAATAAGCACAGTTCACATAAATAATATATACATTGGAGTTAGAAAATTACTTTCACATTCTCCCAAGTTAGTGGCTGGTTCTTTTTCTTAGGGACTTTTCCTCCAGCTTTTTTGAACTCTTCCAAAGCCCTACATGTTAACGTAACACATTAAATTGCATAATTATATAGTAATGTAATAACATATGTTAACAGATATAAAAATATGAAATATTTCTCATGGGAATAATGGCCTTTTCATTGGGTGTCCATATATACTCAATTCCATCCCCATAGGATCTAGATAATAGACAGTGAACTTCTCAGGGACAATAACTAGTAACTCACAATGCTTACCACTAGAGGTAAGAAAGTTAAAAATTAATAACTCAAAGTCACAATAAAAATGTAACTTTCTTAAGTCTAAATTATAAGCAAAGTAAACTTACCTGACATTGAATGGAGCTATTAGCACTGTCTTCTTGTTTTTATCAAAATGTTTAAAAACATCACATTAGTATGAAGTAATTGATATATGGTTTTTACCGACAAGACTAATCAAAGACAGAACCAAAAATCCCACATGGAGAAATGAAAAATATGTACATATTGTGTGTAAGTGGCTGCAAAACATGTATTACGTATGCGTTAATATATAAGAAACCAGATCGCCATATATAAAATAAGGTATATGGATGTATAAATAAGATCTCACTATATCCATAGCTCTATCATAGATGTATTCAGCCAAGAATAATGAAACATCTCCAAAATATCTTCTATAATCAGTTTGTTATCGTATGATTGACCTATAGCTTCCTCCGGAATAGTAAAATGTATAGGGCAATTTGGTTCATGTTCGCCTATCCAATATGCCATACCCCTACAATTAGGACCTAATGAGGCGTGTAGGTCCCTTGGAAGTCAACTTGGTACTTCAGGAGGTGGAGGTGGAGGTGGAGGCTGAGATGTAGCAGGTGTCTTCCTTTTGACCCGTATATATAATTTCATATCAATTGACTCATATATACATACACACTAACAAATTAACGTAATTGAAATTTATCATACAATATTAGTATAGACAACATCCACTTTGGGCCACAATATCACTCCACCTTTTACCTCACTAAGCATTTCAAAATCTGGGTGGGCATATAACAATGTAAGATCCCTCCATTTGGGTACTACACTTATTGGGCTCACAGGAACCGCACCATATGGTACTGGAGTCCCATGAAATATTTCCCCTAGAAGGGGTGGGTAAGCCGACGCCTTTGCAATGACATATTTTTTACTTTTTAGACAACATGGCTTCAACCCCTACAAATTTACGTAAACAATGTTATATACATATATACATAAACATATCATCTTGAATGGACTAGCTATTATGTCATAATAATACTTACAATAGACGTGCTAGGTGGTGGGTCTACAGGATTACTCCCAACTACTTCTGTAGTAGGAGAAGAGCGGCCCGTCACAGGTACTGTCTGAGTGACAGGCTCATACGCCAGCCACATCACCATTGCTTCTTGGATTCTCTTATCAATTAACGAATCTACCTATACATGGATAAAAGAAACACTAGCTTCTGATTATTGAATTCACTTTCACAATAACATTCTAAAAAAAGAATAGGTTACCTCAGCTTGTGAAAGTCCCTCTTTTGGGACAGGTTTGTGTTGGGATGGCCCAAAGAAAGCTTTGATCCCCACACCAGTGCATGCACCCCTAACACGTTCAGGATGCTTTGTGTTAGCCAGAGCAACTGACAATTCATCCCTTATTCCCTCAGGGATGAACTTTCATTCCATCCTCTGCTCGTGTAGCTCCCGCTAATCGCCATCAACAAAAATTGGTAAGTAAACATAACAATAATCAGTATCGATTGGTTTCTCTAAGAGTTGAATTTTACCATTTTCGTAACCACCTCAGCAGTTGCGGGCTTCGTTATATCTCCCTTCTTCTTTTTCCTCCCAGCTATCCACATAGCATGGTGAGGCAGAGGTGCGAGAGCATTAGTAGAGGACTCTATAGTCTCCTGAGTAGTAGTAGACTGAGCAGTAGACTCAACCTGTAGTCTTTGGTGAATGTCTGCATAGCCTCTTGGACCCATTATGTGGTCATGCATATTCAGTACACGCCTTGCTCTTTTAGCATCGATGATAGCCTTGTTAGTAAACACATTGATTTGGTTAGTAACACTAACGGTTAATCTTGAATAAGTGAATACATAATAATGTATATTAATTAAATTGGGAGTGGCGCTTAATAACTTGAATTCATCCATTTTTATTTGGGTAACAAACTCCTCCCAATCTTTGGAATCCAGGTAGTTCCATTGATCAGGGATTGCCTTCTTTCTAAATTTATTTTTCAAAGAGAATACAAACAAAAATTATTAGTGTAGAGTTAGTAAAAAAGTGATCAATGTCTAGAATTGGAAATCAATCAAGAACCTCTTCTCAGCATCACATATGTAATATCAGGTGATATTTGTCCTATAGTTCCTTAGGACCCTCCCACAGCGTTACATCACGCATTTATGATGTATCTTTTCATCCAGATCAAATATACTCCGCAAAATAGATGAGTTGCGGTTCACTCCAACTAGATTTCTTGCATGATTGAAATCCACAACCAGTTTGGGTCCATTGCCCCTTTGTTATTGTAACTTTATCATCATTGTGATGCCCCTCACTTTCTAAATTTTTGTTGTTGCTCATCAAGTGCCCCAATTTCTTCAGGGGGTACATCACCAACCTAAAGTTTGACAAAAAAACATACTTACAGGATATAACTATAAATGTGAGGCGGGATATATTTTTAAAACTTACATTATGAGGCGGTGCATTGACGTCCTCACCCTCACAATAATCATCAACACAGTCATATATGAATGCTTAGCCATCTAAAAGTTCAAATTCAGATTGTAAAGTTCACATAGTAAAGTAATTCACATTGTAAAGTTCACATTGTAAAGTTCACATTCACATTGTAAAGTAATTAACATTGTAAAGTTCACATTCACATTCACATTGCAAAGTGATTCACATTGTAAAGGTCACATTCACATTCACATTGTAAAGTAATTCACAATGTAAAGTTCACATTCACATTGTAAAGTTCACATTCAGAAAAATTAAACATATACAAAAATATAAACATGCATGCCTCTAATATTGTGATCTTTTATCAATTAACAATCCTTCATTGTGATCTTCGTGCACATACAAGTCATCATTAGCTTCAATATTTGGTGGTATTGGAAACCCAACTGAGAATGGACTGGAGTCATCATACTTACCATAGTACTATTCTTCATCTATAGGATCTTCAATGAACTATCTTTTACCATGAAGAACAACCAACCATTTATCATTTGCAGGATAATCGATATAAAATACTTGTTTCACCTGTGATGCCAATATGAATGGTTCACCCTTCTCGCCAATCTTTTCAAAATTCACTAATGTGAAACCCAATTCATCCTCTATAACTCATTTGGTGTTATCAACCCAATTACACTTAAAGAGAGGAATTCTAAAATCTACGTAGTCAAACTCCCATATGTCTTCAATGACACCGTAATATGACATTTTAGCTTCATGTGGACTCTTATCCTTTGCACTTGCAAAAAACAATGAAGACGCTTGAAGGGTGACCCTACTATTTTGGATGACACTCTTGTCATCTTGACGCTTTGTGTGATATGAGAATCCATTTATGTCAAACCCTTCATAAGACATAACATTCAATTTTGGTTTAAAGGTGAGGCATTTGATAGTTTCATTAAGATTATCTGGTGTTTGAGATAGTTGATGTAAGACCTTATCTTCAAACCACTTAGTAAATGTCTTGTTATGCTCTCTAGTAAGCCACATTGAATTGGCTCGAGGATATTGTTTCTTAATGAAACTGGTATGTTCCTCAATATAAACACTCAGTTCATTGATGTTGTGTAAAATATACAAGTGACCTTGTTCCAACTGCTCACGGCTGATTACTTTCATCTGTGATCCCAAAATTCCTTTGCCAAAATTCTCCTCAATATTCTTGTCATTAATAGGAGTGTCATTACCACTCAGACAGTAGAAACTATCTCCAAGTTGTTTCCTATGTTCCTTGGCAAATCTAATAAACCGATCAAGACCAGAAATAAACTCTGGGGTGTAGCAATTTGGAATGGATATCCATGATCTATCCATTCTATGATCAAAGAGAAAACAAGTATATATTAGAACAAGATTAGGGTCTAGGGTTAAAATATTAGAGTTTATGGTTAAAAACTTAGGGTTTAAGGTCTTATATATGATAAATAGTTAAAACATCCTAAGTGAGATTAGGTGTTAAAGAACAGTCCCCAACCGGAGACTATCCAAGATTTACTCCTAATGAGTAAATCTTGGATGGGTTTCTAGGCCAACAAATACATCTACTATCATTCTTATATATAATAAATGTATACCACCTATCCCATTCTTAAACACCTAATCTCACTAGTAAGTGTATAATGTGTATTGGGGTTTTAAGAAAATTACAACAACATTTCCCCGTTGTTCTCCAAGTATATATGTACTTAGAGAACAAATGGGGAAATGGTACCGAATTTTTTTTGAAAATCCAATACACATTATACACTTACATCCTAAGTAAGATTAGGTGTTCAAGAACAGTCCCAAACCAGAGACTATCTAAGATTTACTCCTAATGAGTAAATCTTAGATAGGTTTCTAGGCCAACAAATACATGTATTGTCATTCTTATATATAATAAATGTGTACCACCTATCCCATTCTTGAACACCTAATCTCACTAGTAAGTGTATAATGTGTATTGGGTTTTCAAAAAAAAATTGGCAAAGTGAGATTAGGTGTTCAAGAACAGTCCCAAACTGGAGACTATCCAAGATTTACTCCTAATGAGTAAATCTTGGATGGGTTTCTAGGCCAACAAATACATGTGTTGTCATTCTTATATATAATAAATGTGTACCACCTATCCCATTCTTGAACACCTAATCTCACTAGTCTGTATAATGTGTATTGGGGTTTTAAGAAAATTTCGGCAGTATTTCCTCACTATTCTCCAAGTACATATGTACTTAGAGAAAAAACGGGGAAATGCTACCAAAATTTTCTTAAAAACCCAATACACATTATACACTTACATCATAAGTGAGATTAGGTGTTCAAGAACAGTCCCAAACTGGGATTTACTCCTAATGAGTAAATCTTGGACGGGTTTCTGGGCCAACAAATACATGTGTTGTCATTCTTATATCTACAATCCCAATTTCATCATTCATATCCTAGTTCTTCAAGTTAGGGTGATTATTGATGTCTTTAGAAGCATGATTGGCAATCTAGGCTATAGTTTCATCATTAATTCCTGAATAAGTAGATGAATAAATACAAATCTGTTGATAAACTAATATAAACCAGTAGATGATCAATTAATTCCTGAATCAGTACTTAAATAAATACAAACAGTAGATGAATAAATTACAGATCAATTGATAAATAAAGTTAAATAATTAGATGATTAAATAATAACAAAATGAGTACATAAATAAACATAAATCAGTAAATAACTTAATTAAAATAATAAAAAAACACCCAACAACATCTTAGGCGTGCCTTGGCGCCGCCCAAGCGTCCGCCCAAGCTGCCCAGAGGCCTAACTAGGCTGGGCGCCTGGGTTTGGGACCCTAGGTGAACGCCTGGGACGCCTAGGCGAGGTCGAGCAGGTTGACAACCCAGTTTATGATCGCATGTACCTTTTGATAAAAAAGATGAGCAGCGCGACGACAACGAGTAGGCAAGCAAGTCACAACTGGAAGGAGCGGTGGCGGCGAGCAGGGAACAACGGTGGCGGCGGCGAGCAGGGGGAAGGAGTGGCGGCGGAGGCGAGCAGGGAGAAGGTGCGGCACGGAAGAGGTGAGCAGGGAGCGCCAGGCTGCGGCGCGGAAGGAGGAGGGAGTGGAATCGCCCGACTTTCAATCAGAAAATGAAACAGAGAAAGGGGAAGAGTCTACTTCACGTGGGTGTTGTTAAGTTAACAGTCAGTGTCAGTTATTAAAACCAAGCGACGCTTATAACAATAGCCATCAGTAAATACAAAAAAACTGACACTATGCTCAATTATAGTCGTCAGTTTCTACTAGAAAAACCAACGTCTATCTACATATGCTGACAAAAATAAAATATTCTCAAATTTTGACCATAGTCGTCGGTTGCCGTAGAAAACCGACGCCAAAGGGGGGTGAAAATTTTCACGGGGACAACGCGTAAAAATACATCGACGTCGGTTATTGTTGGAAAACTGACGATAAAAATGGGCCCAATTTCTGTCTCGTGAAAAACCTTTAGTTGTCGGTTGTTTTGTTAACAACCGACGTCATATGTTAAATTTTAGAGGTAATTTTTTTCCGTTAGAAAATTTGGATTTGGCGGTCGGTCTTAGGCATCAATTGCTTATTGAGGAACCGACACTAAATAAAAAGTGATACCCGTGTCTGGCCGCTCTTCACAGATAGATGTTGGTTTGTGTAATCAACAGATGTTGTAGGGTTTATGCGTCGGTTCTTGTATACAACCGACGCCAGTAAATGTGACGTTATAAGTCATTTCTGTAGTAGTGTTGCATCCACCTACATGAGAATATCTATTTTTGGGGTTCACTACAGATGCACCACGGATGTCTACAAGGAAATATTTAGTGGGCATAGGATAAGACAACAACAAAAGATATGTACTTATTTATTGCAACCTCCTAGGCTATTTGGTATCATTGTAAATTAGTATATATTTAAAGAAGAGGATCCTAATCTTCTATAAATCACTCATGGCATGCTTAAATTAGTTGTTGATCATAATGTTGCAATGATAACGTTAATACATATATAAGACAACATAGTAACTGTTTGCATCTCATTTAATCACACTGGACACATGAATCACCAAGACAATAATGATACAAAAGTTTCAAATGCAATGAGAATGTGAGTTGTTTTCAGAGACCATAATGGGCAGGTGCTTCTATTAGCTATTAAATGGATTATTGGTCAGTGGTAGCAGAAAGAAGCATATATGGAGTCAAATTGGCTAACGCATCTGCCTGGATAGAACTATTAAAAGTACATGACTAAATTTGTGGGGCGAATTGACGGATGTAGTATGTATATATGTGTATGTATGTATTTATGTATGTGATTAGATATGATATCCTCCAGTATGTAATTTATTGGCCTCGTTTTCTTTCAACTAAGGAGTGGAAATCTCTACCTCGCCATGTAGTAAAATATAGTATGTAACTATCTGGAAAATAAAGTTTATGGCCTTCTGGGTTTAGTTGTTTCAAGCAAAGGTCTGTAGATGTCTTGTATTACTGTAATAAAATACACAGCAGAATTGGTGGGTAACTATGTAGGACGCAATTCTTTTTTTATTTTTCTTTCTAGTGGTTGAATACTTTGTCTTGGTTACTGGAATCTAAAGAAATGCAATAAAAACTTTTATGATTGCATTAGTTAGAAGTAGCTTCTATTCAGACTCTATTATAATACATAATGTCACATGTAGTTTTTTACTTTTGTTCTTTCTCGCTCAAATTCTACATTTTTAGTTAGCACCTAGTTAGATTTTCCTTGGCGTTGTGTTGAATGATGATTAAAGTATTTATTAAACTCAAATTCTTCTCATTCGTTGTAATTGGTATACAAGCCTAAAACTGATCCTATATCCATAAAACTTATATGGTAACACTGACTTATTCTGCTATGCTTACAGAAAATTTGGTAATGGGATGCGGCCAATGAATTCTTAGCAATTTAAAGGTAAAAGTTTTGGTACTGGACAACGCCTCTATGGCCACAATGGGGACACAGATAGTGCTGTAAACAAATTTAATCAAGATTGTACAAGTTACTCTGTTGAAGGTTCTTTGAAGAATGTCTCGATCGTTGAAAAGACTGTTGTCTGTATCAAGTGCTAGCAGAACAACTATTTTGCACTTTATATCAGCGTATAGTTTTGGTGTTGGTCCCATAACGTGTTGCAATATGTGAAGTATCCATGGCCTCATAGAGCATGCTCTGTTGACTTGATCAATGTTGTAGCACATTTTTTGTGTGATAATTTATGTTTTTTCCAGGGTAAGGAATAAATAAAATCCCCATTTTCTAATGAAAAGCTAGTGCCTCATTTTCTGATTGAATTGGATTAATTTTGAAAGTATAGACAATATTTTTTGTGGTTCATACACATACAATATTCCAGAGATATTTTTATGTTTTTTGTTTATGTTGTATCCACGCCTTTTATGGTGGAGAAACGTTTCCCACCATCAACTTTTCTCTCCACCGTAATTGGTGTGGATAGTTTAGATGCACACAAAAAGGTGTGGTGAAAGTTCAAGGCAAAAAAAGTTGGATAAACTTCCACAGTGAATTTTTCCACACTTATGGATATTATACTTTTTCACGCTTTTAAGCATGGAGAAATTCTAAAATAAGCGTGGTGAAGCACAGGAGTTTTTTGTCAAGCAGAAAGCACGGCTGTTGCTGTTTATTCTGCTTTGGACATCACGGGTTCATCCGTTGCATCTGACCCTATTTGTAAGCGATCAGTGAATCTATATTTAGATAGTTAGTTTGCAATGAGTCAAATCATCCGTTTGTATATATCAGGCCGGTAGCCTGTTAAAGCATGACAGTGTATGAAAAGGAGAAATTTCGTGGTACTTTCGGGATCTTCCATATACCACAAAATTCTATTAAAAGAAAATCTAAGAATGACCTCGAAAGTGTGTTGAAGCATATCTATAGTATGTTGACGAATAAAGACCATTCAATTCAGTGTTACAAGATTTAGTCAGTAGTTGTGGTAGAAGAAAGCGTGTTCGTGCAGTTGGCATTCTATTCTCTCATCACATTCACAGCTCATTTTCTGTCGCCCACATAGGTTACCTACGATCACCAGATCTCTTCAAGGTTTTGTTGGTATTTATCATCCTGCTTTCTTTAACCTCCTGCTAAACATATCAGAATTGTATAGATGGACGCAGTACAAGAAAAAGGTAGGTTGGATGATCTTTCCGATGTATCAGAATCTGCTCCTCCAGCTATATCGGAGGTTTTGGACACAATGTCTTCATCTCGTTTCGTCTCATTGGTCTCCTATGACTATGGATACGACCCAAACAATTTTCCTATGCTGAATGAAATTGAGGAGTTGCCATCTCCTTCTTTTTGCTGGTCATCTTCTCCTTTAGTTTCACCGAATGAAAGTTTAGCAAAGCAAGTGGTCATTCGGGATATTTTCCCAGTTTATTTCTCCTACTTGGCCGTCATATTTATCCTACTTGTCAGTACCATAATAAAAAATGGCCAAAGAAATTAGTGGTGAAATTGCATGCAGGACAAAATGGAGTACCTCACTATTCCTTTTTCGCTGTTATTGACGATTCTACAAGAATCAAAGTGATTGCAGAAGCACAAGCAGACCATTGAAAAGGCATCCCGCAACACACTGAAGCTCAAGACGGATTGGAATGAGATGCTCGGAGAGCTAGAGGAGGCCGCAACCAACATCTCCGGCCTACTAGTACCAATTCAATTGGAACTTGCAAAGCTAATCCAGCTAGCGGGGTAGTTTCCATGATAGTAAGGAGGAGTCCGCGCTCAAGGTACGCTTGGCACAAGGAGTGCGAGGATCTCAAATCCTAAGGTGCTCTTGAGGAAAGGAAGAGAAAGGGAAAGATTGGACAAATAGACCTTGATTGATAAGGGCAAATATGGACTGAATTCTCATTTCTTTTTATTCCACGGAAATATTCCCCCATAGCGCAGCCAGATTATGGTGCTAAAAATTGGAGAGGAGCAGGATCCGAAGTGGTGGCCGCTGTGCGCAAGGATATTTCAACATGGCCACCCTTGTCATGCATCAGTCTGTGTTGATGAAACCTTGTTAAGTGCCGCAACACAAGCCAAGAAGTGCTACCTTTATGACCACATAGTTTGCCGCATATTCAACGTCGTCAAAATTGACTCCATGAATTCCTATATTCTATTCATCCCGTGTTGCTGAAATGCTGCATTTTCAAAATTCTGTAAACACTACAAGAAAATCATTAATCTTCTATGATCAGAATAGTAGAACATCATGTACCGTCTACAATCAGTAAAATAGAATACGATTCAAATGTAGAACATGTGTGTGGGCTTTCCAGATGTAAAACATGATGTAACCTCTACTAATATGAGAATAGAAAAATGAAAACGTGTAGAACATTACATTTTAATAATAAGATAAGTTGGTCTACATCAAAAAATATAGTTCACTTTAGACTGTGAACACAATGAACGTGCTCCCATATACTGCCAGACATTACAACATAATTGCAACAAGCATAGACATGTTGTTTCTGATCTAGACTCTGTTAAATTCCAGCAAGTGTATTATCAAGACCAGCTCTTCACCATCGTTTTCAATGAAATTCCAACAAACACACAAAAGTATACAGACATAAGCCACCAATAAAAAAGCATTCTTTTCATAAAAGTTGGGATACTAGTTTAGTTTCTGAAAATACATAATAAGAGAATGGTATATTCAGTATGTGTCATGTACAAAATCACATCACACACTTGTTGATCAGTACAAGCAACATAATACACGTTGTTTGGTTGCTAAACGAAACATCCTTTTACGAGTTTGAGAACTACAAAAATGAACAGCAGCATAATAGTACACCAAAACAACCATCTAGTCTTCACAATAGCAGCCCAGATAATCGATCATCTCTTTTGCAACTGATCTGGTTTGATAGGCTATCTCTGATCGAACATGAAGCTTGCTATCTTAGAGATCATGGTCAGAAGAGAACAAATATATTATCCTTCACCTGTAACACATATCTGAAGCTATTTTAGCTACAAAGAAAAGTAACATATATAATAGTTTAGTCAAGATAGATAGAACATATATTAAAACTTATATGTAGTAATTAAGAGTGGCATCAATCATATTCATCCCACTCTTGAACAAGGTATCATGAAAAAATTATAACTCAACACTTCATTAACTCCCCATCTATTGGACCCCTCAAAAAAGAAAAAAAAAATGTGTATGTATCTATCTAAAGGAGAACACCCCTACACTATTTATCTATATATAAACTCAAATAATAGGCCTGAGCAAATGCAAATCAAAGATCATCCCATCAACACTTCATGGGGAAGCTTGTAATAAGGCAAACCCCCATGAGGCTAACTCACCCACCCACCCAAGTTCCACAAACCAACTACTGTCCTTCCCTAAATCCACATGGCACCATTCCAAAACTTCCAAAGAACTGGCTATAAAGATCATCAACTCAAACTAACAAAAGCATCACCAAGAAGACTCCCACCTTATCCATGAAACAACATACTATCCAACCAACTAGACCCCACTCAAATAAAACATCCACTAATAAAATTGAAAACCACCCAACACCAAATGGCCATTATTAGATCAAAGATCATCAGTGTTCCTGCATAACCAAACACGACCTACAGTTAAACTTCTCCCACTTGAACCCAACACCATGTACACTTGTAAAGATTCAATCAAAATTATTGCCAAATGTGAATTCAGTGACAAAGAAATACCAATGAATTAGACTCCATGACCACACATCTTCAAGAAACTGCCAATCACAATACCTATCCATCACCTCAAATATTGGTCATTTTTGCCTTGTGTATATGGCGGCCGCCAATAGAGATAGTCAAAGTGATCCCTCTTTAATATATAAAGTCTAAACCCAAAGAAATAAAATGCATATAGAATATCCCCAAAGGCCTTATTTAGAACATAATACCATAACAAGCAGACATATACCAACACATCTAATTGAAAACAACCCCAATTTTATGGTATGACGTGAAGAATATGAACATTCAGTCTGACGTATGATAAGAGAAGCATACTCCCAACCAAGGAAGGAATGGAAATATATATGTTAGGGAGTTAGAAATAATGAAACATTTCAAAATCCTATAAACTAGTAGATACATCAATCCAAGTGAGCAAGTCATCTAGAATTTTAAGCTACATAACATATAATAGATAGCATGATGACGCTGCAATATGTTTCCAAGTTCTTCACACTAAAATCATAAGAATGGGCTGAAATATATTTTAAGACAAGAAAATAATTTATAATGTTCTTGGAAGAAATGTAGAATCAACTTAGTCTTCATAGAAATATGTCACACTTGATGAAAATAATGCCAAGTAACAAACGAGATGAAGTTGTGTAAGTAACCACATAGATGCGCTAGGAACTCAAGGAGATTTCCAATTGTAAGTGTCGTAGTCCTTCGTTTTCCTACATAAAAGCCTATGAATGTTTGGGCTAAACGTATGTCACTTTAAGGATAAACTAACCTGGTTTAGGTCTTAGTTCAAGAAATGCAATGGTACACAACATCAGGACAATCATTTAGCTAAGTGTCACGATCCTTTAGTGACCTACATAGACCATAAAAGGTGAATGGCCTCCCAACCTTGTACCATGTATGATGTATATGATTACCAAAAGTTTTATCATTGGAATAGGGAGCAATTTTCCACTATTTAGAAGAAGAAGGGGATTACAACATGGAGATGTCATCTCCCCATGTCTCTTTATTCATGCATTTAAATGATATGATTGAAGTCAAATTCAAAGAATGTAGGTGGAAGCCATACCAAGCCTAGTATAGAGGTCTAATCATCTTCAACGTGGCATCCATGGGTTACATAATTATATTCTCTATAGCTTATATTAACTAGCTAAACACCATTATAGAAGTCTTTTGAACATTAAAGAAAGCATTTTGACAAGACATACTAATGGAGAAGTCATGCATATTCTTTTTAGGAGTTACTCATGGACCACTACAAAAAAATTGAATAGAAAAAGGTATACAAGAAATAAAAACATGTTAGTTCTTTGTCTTACATTTCAAAATCACCACAAAAACCAACATAGATATACTTGGGAGCTTGGAGGACAATCACAACACATTAATAACAAGGACCCTTTCATTTGAATGGAAAACAAGCCTTGTTAAATCCATATTACTAGACATTCAGGCTTACTATATTCATGTGATAAGAAATACATTGCCTAAACATTGAAATCGATTGTCACTTGTTATAAATCAAACCTAACTTGAGTTTATGTGTTGATTAACCACTTGTATAGCTAAATCTCATTTATAAATACATTAAAAACACATAATATTATATAGAAGAATATACTTAATTAAGTAGACAAAGAACCTTGAACCAAGCATCCTTCTCATCCCAAAATGACCAAGCCCTTAAGAGTCACAAACTTCTAGCCATCCCCTTCAGCCACATTCCATCTGAAAATAAAAAATTCACTATTTGTCAAGTGCATTAACGTCTATTCACTATTTCAAAGTGAGATTTAAATATATACCAAAAAACTTGATGATAAAAAATCATGAGATTCAAGTCATCCGCCTTTATTTTGTCATCCTTAATCCCCAAACAATGACCAAGTGCTCCAAAAAAGCATGAAGTTCAAGTCATCCCATATTTACCATAATCCTTTTTTGGGTAAACTTTGCTAGTTTTAACCCATTACTAAAAGGGTAACTATGGAACTTTTGCATATAGTATACAATAATTCAGTAAAGAAAAAGTTTTCATACCCAAAAAAGTTGATAACATCAAATCCAATTATTTAAAAAAAAATTGGCTATTCATTCATCTCGTCGCCTGGGTTCGAACTCATGACCTTTCGGTCTTACATCATCACTTTCACCACTGGGGTGCCACTTCATTGGCATCATGTCCCAACATTAGGATATTGCATCATGTCCTAACATTAGGACCTAAGACGCTCTTGCTTGTCTGAGATGCTTGACACTGGTAGAAGGTAAAAAAAATGAAGAATAATTGATAAAACCCCGATATAAAATCATAGTTAACATGGTTCAACTTACATGTGTATACAATCTATTAATTTCATAAGACATTGACGGATCATAAGCTTCATCCTGATAAAGAAATCATATTAAAATTCATGGATTTTTACATGTTAGAAGTATTTATATAACTTACCAAATCAGAATCAATTTGGACATTTATAAGAGAATCATAATTTGTCTGATCCTATAATTGAAATTTCAAAGATGATAAATAATTTGTGTGATGATAGTTTCTATAAAAAGCATACAAGATCACCAACATACCTAACCATGTCGTGTTGCATGACATCGAACTTCGTAATATGTAGATTGTCCCTAAAATAAAATCAGCATCAAATTATCAATAAAAGAACATTTTAATTTGATTATCTAAGATGTAAAGAAATGTAATCTTACTTGGCATTCAAATAATTTTATTTTAGCACGCAAAATTTCAAATTCAAGGTCCCTTTCTTTGATTTGATGGTCTTTTTCTTTAATTTGATTATCCTTTTCTTCTAATTGTGATTTCCAAGCTATTGTTGCAATCTTGTTTGATTCTTCAGCTAGCATTTTCTTTTTCAAATCCCTTCTTGTAATACCTCCACTAATTCCTCTTTTATATCCTCCAGGATGGGATCGATGTGCATAGTCAACAATTGAGATGAATCCCAATGATTTTTTAGCCTTTTCCACACCCAACTCTCTACTCCTTAGTATTATCTTTTCCTATAAAATAATATTTACTAAGTCAAGTTTATTTATAGTATAGTAAGACAATTTATTACAAAAGTTCTTACACAAATCTCTTTCATCTTCTCACTTACGTACTCTCCATTCTTCTTTTTGTGAGAATTCAGATACGTTTCAACAACTGGAACTAATACACCATCTTTCTCGTAAAAAGACATTCACATCGTGTTTAATAGAATTACACATTCTAGTGAATATGTAGAAGATTGTAGTGATCATACCACTTTGTCTTGTCTTTCACCAAGTGATATTTGTCCTGATGTATGTGTTTCTTATAACACACTACGGCTTGTTTTGTTTCTGGTATCTTGCAACTACATTTTATACAATGTCATTATCCAAATAGATAGAACAAGTATAATTATACAAAACAAAAGTATCTAAAATTTTACATCATCTTACCATCTTTGTTTGCTTACTCCAAAGATCTATCAATGACAACAAATTATCTGGAGGAACTCAGTTTTCTAAGGGTAGCACTTTTTCAACAATTGGGATATGAGGATCTAGTTTACTTTTTAGCTCTGCATGAAAATCCCTTTGTTAGTTGATTGTTTTTTTGACAAAAGTAGTCAAATCCCCATATGAAAGCAATGTAGTCCCAACCATATTAAAGAATTCAAAGTCACGATGTATGAAAAAATACATATACATGAGAGTAATAAAAATAAAATAAAAACTAAAATAGTGTAGTGATTGACATAACCACAGTTATAAGCACCCAAAATTAAATGAAAAAAATACTTACATGAACATCAACCATTACACGATTAATTGTTGACTCGTGTTCAAATCCTTACTCTTTATATATAGGAAATAGACAGTGTTTGCGTGCTAAAACTCCTAAGAAGTTACTCAATTTATGCCTTCCAGGACCAACAATTCTTCCATCGTCAAAAATATAACACTTGTGCTTTTGACCATTAATAGGGAAAACTGCCTTCAAGGTAGTCCTCCCCCTTGTAGATCTAATTTTCATGTAACTAGTAGTAACACCAGAAAGAAAAGAGATATAACATCAAAATGATAGTAATATAGTTGTAGTTTAGGGTTAGTTTAGGTATATATGCTATACTTAAAAAGATATGATACAATTAACAAAAGAAATTTATTACCTTCTACTTCTTGTGGAAAAAGATTAGTTCGGTGAATTTCTTCATTTACTGTATTTTACAAAAAGGAAATATCATTTTGAAAAATTAGACAAAAAGAAGTTGCACACATATATGGAGAAGTGCATCAATGTATTAGCCTATTGTAATACTAATAAAACTAGTTGAGGAATGTTACCATGTTAAGGGAGTTGTCTATCATCCTGTAGATGTGTTTGCACTAAAGATCTTATATTTTGTCTTAGTTCATTCACTATAAAAGTAAACTCAAAGTTAAAAGAACAAATCTCTAATATAGACATGCTTGTAAGTGTATCATGTATGTTTCAATATCATTACCTCTTAAATGAGAAAGTGTATCCTCATGAAGTGTTGCATGCGAGGAAGAACTAGATTGATGCCTTTACTCACTCGTTGTGTATGCTAGAGATATATGGCATTAATGATAGACCAACATAAACTCTACTATAACTAAAGTTGATTTAATATACCTTGATGATGGGGGAATATGTCATTAGCCACAGATGTTCGCGGTGAATATCTAAAATTTTGCCTTTCTTCATTCACTACAACAACAATAATGTAGTTGAAAGAATTATTAGATATAAACATGTTTGCAAGTGCACCATGTATGTTCAACTAACATTACCTCCTAAAGGAGAAAGTGTAACCTCCTGAAGAGATGTATTCAATGATCTTGAATGTTGCCTTTGTTCACTCGCTATGTATGATACATATTTATGGTGATAATGATATACCAACATAAATTCTAGTTTACTATAAAGAAAATCTTAGGTTTAACAAATATACCTTCTAGAGGTGAGGGTCCATCATCCCGCAAAGGTGTTTGCACTGAAGATATAATATTTCATCTTTGTTCATCTACTAAAAAGGAAAAACTAATGGATTTGAAAAGTTGACATATAGATGCTTGTAAGTATACCAGGGATCTTCCAATGACATTACCTCTTAAATGGGAATGTGGATTCTCCTGAAGAGATGCATGCATTGAAGATCTTGAATGTGCATGTTGTTCCCTTGTTGTGTATGATAGAGATATATGGTGTCAATGACATGCCAACATAGACTCTAGTGTAGTACTGAATAAATTTTAGTTTGATCAAATATACCTTCTAGACAGGGTACTCTATCATTCCACAAAGGTGCTTGCATCGAATATCTAAAATTTTCTCTTTGTTCATTCACTATAGAAAAAATTTGAATTTTTAAAAATGTCCTTTAACATATACATGCTTGTAAGTGTTACCATGTACATTATAATGACATTACCTCTTAGAGGGGAAAGTGTATCATTATAAAGAGATGAATGAAATGAAGATCTGAAATGTTGCCTTTTCTCACTCACTATATATGTTAGAGATCAATAGTGTTATTGAAAGACTAGCATAAACTCTATTGTAACATAGAGTAAAGCTGAGTTTGAACAAATATACCTTCTAGAAGGGGTATGGCATTCCTCACAGATGTTTGCAATGAACATCTAAAATTATGTCTTTGTTCGTTCACTATAACAATAACCAATGGAATTAAAAAAAATCGTAGACAAATACATGATTCAAAGGTACAATATATGTTCTGATGACATTAACTCTTAGAGGGGAAAGTGAATCCTCCTGAAGAGAAGTATGCAATGCAGTTCTAGAATGTCGTCTTTGTTAACTCAGTATGTATAATATAGGTTGATGGTGTTAATGGCACACCCACATAAAACATAGATTAATACAAAGTAAAGCTTAGTTTGAGCAAATATACCTTCTAAATGAGGGATTCTATCACCCCTTAAAGATATTTGAGGTGCAGATCTAACTGTTTGTCTTTGCTCATTCACTACTATAAAATTAATGGAGTTAGAAAAAAGTATTCAACATCTACTTGCTTGTATGTTTGAAAAGTTATGAAACTAAAGTACCTCCTAAAGAGGAATCTCCTCCAAGAGATGTGTGTACTGAAGATCTCACACACTGCCTTTTCTCACTCACTATTTATGTTAGTAATAGTGTTAATGAGATCACCACCATCAACTATAATGTAATCCAAAGTTGTGTTGTACAGGCGGGTGCCCATGCGGTGCCTAGGCATGCCTAGGTGGCCCAAGGCCCGCCTCAACCTGGGTGCCCAGAAGTAATACATGTAACTAAGTTTTTTATTTTACTAATTTCCATCGACTGATTAGTATTTACTTATTTACTGATTTGTATTTACTTATATAATAATTTGTATTTACTTATCTACCAATTTGTATTCAGTTATCTACTGATTTGTATTTACTTATCTACTGATTTGATTTTATATATCTACTGATATGTATTTATTTATCGACTGATTTGTATTTACTTATCTACCAATTTGTATTTACTTATCTACCAATTTGCATTTACTTATCTACTAATTTCATTTTATTTATCTATTGATTTGTATATATGTATCTACTGATTTGTATTTACTTATCTACTAATTTGTATTTACTTATCTACTGATTTGTATTTACTTATGAGCTTATTTATATTTACTTATCTACTTATTTATATTTACTTATCTATTGATTTGTTCATCTAATGATTTATTATTCATCATATTATTTAAATTTAAGTCTTTGTATTTGTTCATCTATTTTTTCAAATTATTGAATCATCTCTTGATTTATATTTGTTTATCAATTGAGTTGTACTTTTTTATCTAATGTTTTGTATTTGTTTATCTATTGATTATAGTTATTTATCTAATGCTTTGATTTTACTTATCTAACGCTTTGAATTTTTTTTCTAGTGATCAGATATTATGCTTTGAGTTTACTTATGTAACACTTTGATTTTTTTATTTACTGATTTGTATTTACTTATCTAATGTTTGTATTTATTTATGACTGATTTGTATTTACTTATCTAATGTTTTGATTTTTCTATCTAATATTTTGATTATTCTATCTACTGATTTGTATTTACTTTTCTATTGATTTGTATTTATTTAACTATTGATTAGTATTTACTTATTTACTTATTTATATTTATTATCTACTGGTCTTTTATTAGTTTATCTACTGATTAGTATTAATGTACAACTGAGCGTCCATATGGAACTCTTGATCACCTGGCCACCTATACAATCATGATCTAGAGTAAAACTTAGTTCAACAAATCTACCTTGTGGAGGGTGAAGTTTGTCATTCGCTAGAGATGGTGGCAGTGAACATTTATCCATTTCTATTATAGAACTAATCCTTTGTCTTTCTTTTCCTAACAAGAGAAAATCAAATTGAACTAAAGAAATCAACACCATAGATATCTTTGTAGGGAAAATATTAATGTTCAACTAAAAGTACCTCTTGAGGAAGCAACTGCATCATCCTTGATGGAGGACTTCAATGAACATCTAGCATTTTGCCTTTTTTCACTTACTGTGTATGATAAAGACAAATTAAGTCAGAAATTATGCATATAAACACCAGTTCAAGGAAGATTGTAACAAATTTAATATTATAGGTACCTCCTAACAAGTGGGGGGCATCATCCTCAATGGGAACATGTAGAGTTCTTTGTTTTTTTGCTACATTAACGTATTAGAGGAACATTTGGTAAAATACAATTACCGACATAATACAATATTGTCAAAAAGCAAAATAGTATATTACCTAGTCCATCGTCCAATGAATATGAACATGTGTTGTTTGTTGATGGGTTCTTCTTCATTATGCCTAAATGAGGCAGGCTTAGGAGGCATTTCTTTAAATAGAAATGTAAAGTGTGAGAAATAATTGAACCAACCAAATACAAAATTGTATGAATTAGTTCAATGTTAAAATGTAACATAATTGAGCATAATTCCAAATAAAAATATAATAATTCATTTCTTACCATAAGCGTTTGCATTTTTGTGTATTTGCAATTTCATGAAAAATATTTGCATCCACTTGATCTATCTCAGGATCTAAATCCGGCCTCACCCACAAGTCATTATCATTATAAGATGTACATTCCACTAAAATTTCAGTATTCTCAAAAGTAGACTCAATATGTGAACTATCACTTGATATGTCATATGTGTCTTTGGCAACCCACTAGAAAACTACACTCAAATTTCCATCACATGGATCCATGGAATATAATACTTATTTTGCTTGCTCAAGAAAAATAAAAGGTTCATCTTCATATGCTAACTTCATTGTATCCACAATGGTGAAATTTAAATAATTTGTTGATATCCCAACCTTCTCCTCATTGTTATACCATAAACACTTAAAAAGATAGAATGGGTCTAAATTTTAAATTGTACTTCATAAATATCCAAAATAATTCCATATAATAAATTATCATCAGGGCCCACAGTTGCAACACCACTATTTTCTATCATTCGGTTGCACTCCATGTGTTTTGGTTCAATCTTATACCATTTATGAAATGACCAGAATAAGATATAGCTTTTATAGATGGCCCTTCTGATAAGTACTTAACCTTTTCTGGTATGTCTTTATAACTTCTTAAACTTTTGACCTATTGAGAAAATAAGCCTTAATGATTTTATAAATTCTAAAAACAAATATAGATCAAGGGGGGAAAACTCACATGGTTTCTAAACCAATTAGCAAAACCTCAATGCTTCTCTAACTTGATGTCATCTTCAGATCAAGATGAATGGTTCTATCTCAAGATGTCAGCATGATACCTACAATGAATGTATGTTACATTTGGTTTTATTAACAATGATCTAATAAATAAATAGCATACTTACTTTAGATACTCATCGATGTCTTCATCATTATAAAGAATAAAACGATGTGCTTGGTTAATTTCATCCTCAGAAAGAATGATAATTTGCCCTGCTCCTATCAGACCATCTTCATACACCACTTGTCTTTTCTCTTTGGAGTCAGTTTTAGATAAATATCGTGTACAAAATGTAGCAACTTCTTCTCTCAAGTAACCCTCTACAATAGAACTCTCCGATTTTCTTTTGTTTCTCACAAATGTTTCAATGTGTAAAGATATCTTTCAATTGGATACATCCACCTAGATCGAGTAGGTCCACATATTTTAGCTTGAGTAGGATGATGTACTGTTAAGTGGACCATGACATAAAAAAATACCGGGGGAAATATCTTCTCAAACTTGCACAAAATCACAAGTATTGATTGCTCAAGTCTTTCCATGCTTTGAACATTAATAGTTTTAGCGGTTAGCTGCTTGAAAAATGAAGACAATTCCATCACTGCTTTCCCTACGTGTTTTGAAATTGCTTTTCTTAGATCTAGCACAAGCAATTGTTGCATCAAAACATGATGATCATGACTCTTTAGGCCCATAAATTTTTGCTCATCAAATTGAACTAGTCGAGAGATGTTGCAAGAATATCCATATGGAAGTTTTATGTCTTTTAAAACCATAAAAAATATTTCTTTCTCTTCGATGGTCAAACAATATGAGGAAGGTGGGATAACTATATCCTTTCCATTATTTGACTTTTTTATTCACAATGATTTCCGAATATTCAACTTATTCATGTCTAATCGTGCATTTATATTCTATTGAATTTTTCCATTCTTATTCAATCAACTCAATATATTAGCACATACATTATTTTCAATATGCATTACATCCAAACTATGACGAATTAATAGTGTACTCCAATATGGCAATTCAAAAATATACTCTTCTTGTTCCAACCTGGAGGCAATCATTGTTTATCTTTTAATGCAATATATGTGGCGCTTCCAAAAATGACATTATCATAGCCATTCCACAAGTCTATTATTTTTTTGTCCAGACAGAGATTTTGGGGCAATATCAAGTTCAATGTTCCCATCAAAGTGGCATTCATCATCTCACCTAGGATGACTGATTGGAAGAAACCTGTGATGTCTCATGTATGTCATTTTACGACTGAATGGTAAGTAAACGGAAGCCGTATGAATGTTATATTTAGGGCATTCATACGTTCCACTTGTTTTTGGCATGGACAACATTCTATATGTTGGATAATCACTTATAGTGCCCAGTAAAGCAGCCCGCATCTTGAACATTTCACCATTTTTAACATCATATGTTGGCACACCTTCTATCCATAACAACTTCAATTCTTCAATCAATGGCTCCAGGTAGACATCAATGTTATTTCCTGGAGACTTTGGTCCATTTATAACAAGTGGCATCATGAAATATGATTGTTTCATCATGAACCAAGGAGGCAAATTATAGTTCAATATAATAATAGGCCAAATACTATGGCTTACACCATAAGCCAAATTAAAGGGACTAAAACCATCAGTATAAAGTGTAGGCCTCACATTACGAGGCTCGCTACTAAACTCTGGATGTTTTCTATTAAAATCCATCCAAAATTCTGAATCTCGAGGATGAGACATATTACCATTATGTGACTTTGGATTATTGTGTTCATTAAGTTAGCCGTTTTAGTAAAGTTGAACATCCTTTTAAGTCGAGTGATTATTGGAAGATAGTGACAAACTTTTGCTGGGTTTTTAGACTTCTTTCTCATACTATGATGTGTAGGCTTCCATCTAGATGTCTTACACCTCAAACACTCATCAAAGTTTGCTTTATCACCCCAATATAGCATGCAGTCATTTGGACATGCATGTATCACTTCCTTAGATAACCCCAACGAAGACATCAATTTCTTAATTTCATACCATGTCTTTGGAACATTGTTTCCTTCTAGAAAGACCTTACAAAGCAACTTAAGAAGATTTGTGACTGATTTGTTGGTCCAATGATTATCACACTTCACATAAAAAAGAATAGAAATGAAGTAGAAAGTTGAATATGGGTAACCCTCATACAGTGGTGTATTATCTTGTTTTAAAACTTTCTTATAAATATCTAATTTGGCTATTGGGGATTCACAAAGATGCTAGTGTGTGCGAGTTAACCAAGCATCACCATTTATGATATTGGATCCCACAACATTAACAAATAAAATAAAAGTCCCAACTGGTAGCTCATAATAGCTGGAGCATCGACATAATTTAGAGGGGCCCTGACAAAATCAGTCATGCATACATGACTTTGATGGACCAACTGCTGCAAATTGTCGAGAAGGCGCTCGTTTTTTATGTGTGAATTGTCAATGTCTACTCGTCGTGGGTCAGGACGAAATATTTTTCAATAGTCGATGCAGTACAAGTTACAATGAATGGATGAGTGCTTTTACTTCAGAAGTAGAATTTGATACCAGTTTCCACAGCGCAGGACATTGACTTGAGATAATCCGGCCGAATGTGGACGTGAATGGTATTTGGATAAATACTCATCAGCAGAAATTCATAACAAAATTGATGTAAATTTTAGATAACAGTGAATCAACAAAACCAATTGAAAATCTCATATCTTCGATGTGAATCATAACAAAATGATACAAGGAGCACAATATAACATCATTGTACGAGCATTCTATTCTTAAAATTAACCACATGTGAATTAGATAAGTATTGAATATGTTTTATCACTAAACATTGTCAATATTACATGTATATCAACAAAATTTAATATTTCAAAACCTTAATGGTAAGGTAGTTGATAGTATAGGACACATCCTATACTAATTCCATAAGACAACCAATCACAATACAATATCTCCTTCTCACTCTTCAAAATCCAACCCCCTAAAAAAACAAGGAGAAACAAATGTCAATTCTATTATATAAAGAAAATTTGTTGAATTCTACTAACTTTATCCAAGACATGTCCTATAGAAATGTGTCGCAACGAGAAAGTAGATTACCTGGCAACTCTTAAGATGAAGTTAAAAGTTATTCATAATTCATATCATCCTTGAATGCATAGAACCTGATAATGATAGACTAAAGAAATGAGACTCAAAGGTCCCACTAGGGGATTCAGAGTCAAAGTTACACCTTACTTTTCTGAAGGATCTTCCAGCCAATTTTACCATACATCTATCCCAAAAATACATCACTAGAAGTACTAAATAAGGTATTTTCACTACAGTAAATGATTGATACACATCTGGAATAATGAATCTGGAACATTGAATTCAGACTCCCCACTAGTTGTATAAAATCCAACTCATCATAATGAATGTGCATCTAGCAATGCTTGTCCGATCTAACTCATCTCCTGACCCGCATAACTCAAAGTACACCACCTCCAATATAACTTGCATGGGTGTACCGGGCTGAACTTTTTAACCTAGATAAATGAACAAAGTCAAGCATGGGAAACCCAGACCCGAATACGCATATTCCTTATTTATAATGTATATTTAATTATCTCTTTATACAAGAGATTGCATCTTTTGTAAGATAATCTTAGTGACTAGTTTCCTAATTCTATTTATCTTATATGTATATAGTCTTTATAAGGCTAAAGAACAAAGTGCATAATTACATTTATTCTATACACAGTCATCTGACATGAAGATCACACTTCAGTAGGTTGTAAACCTTACATTTAAATTTCTAAGTTGTTTCTATTGATTCTTGAAACCATTATCTTACATAACTTGCTTGGATATTGTCATCTAGACGTGCTCCATTTCACGGGTGTGTGATTCTCTGAAGAAAATGAAAACACATGATGAATTTGGGCCATGTGTTTATTCTATAGTCATAATCCAAAAACTGAAGCACTGGTTGTAAATATGGGACTTGAAGTTGTGTGTGGAACCCGACCTTAGGTTCAACACATAAGCATGGCTTGAAGTATGTTGCCACATACTAAAATCAAAGCTAAAAAAATGAACCTCAACCTAGAGGAAATTTTTCATCCCTAGAAAGAATTCATCTTCAGGGTTTTACGTACATTAATAAAGTACATCCAAAAATCCTCGTTGCTCCTAGCAGCATACAAGAGACACGATACAAAAACAATACCCAAATTAGTGTATATGATTTTATAATGTCATTTTTTGTACGGTCAATTCAACATGAATATAAATATATACAATCTGTAATGAGATTAGTCCATCATCTCTACTATTATCTTGGTAAAATAAAGTGCATCCACCATCTCTTCTAGGTAATTTGGCACTACTACAGAAATAGCCTTTGGCGTCGGTTGTTTAACCCCCTTTGGCGTCGGTTTCTGAGCGACGCCTATGTGGGCGCCGCTAAAGGTCGAACACTTCGGCGTCGGTTTTTTAACCGACACCTATTTAACATATAGGCGTCGGTTTTTTAGTAGATAACCGACGCCAAAAGGGTTCGCGCCACAGAAAACGGCATCATCTAGGACACATTATGCGTCGGTTATCTACTAAAACACCGATGCCTATACTTCACTATGACACGGCCATGCTTCCCTGCACGACCGTGTTTAGTACTATAGGCATCGGTTTTATATGAATAACCGATGCCTTTTCCACCACGGCCGTGCTACCCTGCACGGTCGGGTTGTTTGTACTATTAGGCATCGGTTTTTATCAAATAACCGACGTTGTGGGTCTTTGCTGACGGTTTTCTGTAAATAACCAACGCCTATATCTATTTTTTTATATCAGTTTGCAGGCCTGCTGTGGCTGGTCAGCAGGATGAGAACCTGCAGTTCAGTTTTATAAACTGCAAGTTTACGACATCCATTGATATCAGCCTACAAACAGGCCACAAACCTGCAAAATTCACAAAAAATAATTCACACAAGTAGATACATTCGGACATCAATTCAATTCTCACATTCACACATATAGAAACATTCAAATACATGTATTAACATTTAGAAATATTCATTTACAAAGTATCATTCATTATCGCTATCAACATCCCAATTATATCTTACAGTTGCCACTGCTTGTATGGTTTTTGCCCATTCTTCTCTTATTTCATTTAATGCTTCCATCGAATATGGATCATGTATATTTTTTAAGCGTTTACCTGTTGTGTTGTCAGTTTTAAACACATACAAAGAGAATGATGTATATATATAAGTAATAATATAAAAATAAAATTGATATATTTCATACTAACTAATGAGACTATATATAATACCTCATGTATGATATCGATGTCCAATGCGGCATGTCGGATAATTATCTGCATAAATTGCATCACATAGTATGCGCATGCCCAACCATTGTCTTGTGTAGCGCACTATAAATTGAAACATACAAAATAATACAACTAAGCACAATTCACATCAATAATATATACATTGGAGTCGGGAACTTACTTGTACATTCTGCCAATTTATTGGCTGGTTCTTTTTCCTTGGGACCGTTCCTCCAGCCTTTTTGAATGCATCTAAACCCCTATACATTAATATAACACAGTAAATTGCATAAGTAAATAGTAATGTAATAACAGATGTTAACAAATACAAAAATGAAATATTTCTCACCAGAATAATGGCATTCTCATTACGTATCCAATTTTAGTGTTTAATGTACTTCCCGCGGGATCTAGATAATAAACAGTGAACGTCCTGGGGACAATAACTAGTAATTCCCAATGTCTACCGCTAGAGGTAAAAAGTTAACAATTAATAACTCAAGATGCACAATAAAAATGGAATTTTCTTAAGTCCAAATTATAAATAAAGTAAACTTACTTGACATTGAATGGAGCTATTATTATCGTCTTCTTTTGCTGACCAAAAATTGTAAAAGCATCTATACAATATTTTTGAACATTATCAGGGTCTTTAGCTACCAAACTAATCAATGAAGGAATCAAAAATCCCACATGATCAAATGCAAATTGTTTGCAATGATCTTCGACTAAGTAGCTGCAAAACATGTATTACGTATGCATTAATATATAAGAAACCAGCTCACCGGATCTTACACAAGGTATATGGATGTATAAATAAGATCTCACCTTATCCATGTCTCTATCATTGATGTATTCAACCACTCATACATAAACAACTCAATAATATCTTGTATAAATAAAGAGCTATCGTATGATTGTCCTGCATAATCTACATCTAAAGAAACAATTATAGAGCAATGTATATTATGTGCCTGTAGCCAACATGCCATTCCCCTACAAGCAGGACCTAACAGGTATGTTAGGTTAGTTGGAACCCAACTTGGTAATGCGGGAAGTGGAGGTGGAGGCCTACGTGCTCCGGTTGTCTTCTTTTTAACCTGTATATATAATTTCAGATCAGTTGACCTCATATATACACATTAACAATTTAAAGTAATGTAAATTTATCTTACAATTTCAGTAGTGTAGATGACATCTGCTTTGGGCCACAATATCACCCCGCCTTCTTCATCAGCAAGTGTATCAATATCCGAGTAGGGATATGGCAATGTAGCTTCTCTCCAATCAGGTAACACACGTATCGGGCTCACACGAACGTAGCCCTGTGGCATTGGAGTCCTGTGAAACATTGCCCCAGGAAGGGATGGGTAAGCCTACGCCTCTGCAACAACGCAATCTTGCATTCTTAAGCGGCATGGCTTCAATGCCTACAAATTTACGTAAAGAATATTATACATATATACATATCATCTTGAAAACATAAAAACTTGAAAAGACTAACTACAATGTCATAAACAATACTTACAGCAGACGTGTTAGGCGGTGGGTCTACAGGATTACTTGTAGTCTGTACATCAGGAGAAGAGTGGGTCGCCATAGGCTGATTGGAAGCCTGAGATGCCTGCCACCGCAACAATTCTTCCTTGACCTTCTCAGCAACTACATCGTTGACCTTCTTAGCAACTATATCCTCAACTCTCTTATTCTCCTATACATGGATAAAAGAAACATTAGCTTCTTATTATTGAATTTCCTTTTGCAGCAACATTCTAAAAAAAGTATAGGTTACCTCTTCTTGTGAAAGTCCCGCTCTGGGTTTGCGCTGGGATGGCCCAAAGAATGCTTTGATGCCCACACCAGCGCCTGCACCCCTAACACGTCCAGGATGCTCTAGGTTACCCAGAGCAACTGTCAATTCATCCTGTGTGCCCTGAGGGATGAACATGCCTTGTTTCCTCTTCTCGTGCAGATCTCGCTAATCACCATCAACAGAAATTGGTAATTTAACAAATAATCAATATTCAAACGATTGCTCTAAGATTTGTATTTTACCATTTTCGCAGCTGCCTCAACAGTTACGGGCTTCTTTATTTCACCCTTCTTGTTTTGCCTCCCAACTATCCAGATATCATGGCGAAGCATGGGTGTGGCAGACTCCTCAGTAGCAGTAGACTCCTGAGTAGCCGCAGACTCCGCCTGTAGTCTTTGGCGAACACTTGCATAGCTTTTGGACCCATAGTGTGGTGATGCACATTCAGTGCACGCCTTGCTTTTTGTGCGTCACTGAGGGTCTAGTTAGTATGCACATTAATGATTTAGTTAGTAGCACTAAATGTTAATCTTGAATAGGTGAATACAATGTATATTAATTAAATTGGGAGTGACGCCTAATACCTTGAATTCTTCAAATTTTCTTGAAGCAACAAAATTGTTCCAATCTTCTTTGTCTAAGAAGTTCCATTGTTCAAGGGCTGACTTCTTCTTCTTATCACCCTTTTTTATGTATTCTCTGTTCATATTTGTCCTATAATTCCTAAGCATCTTTCCAGCACGTTGCATCACACTTTTACGATGCAACTTCTCATCCAATGCAAACAGATTCTGTAAAATAGAAATGTTATTAACTAGTATCCAAAATAGAATTGCAAATAATAGAATTTGTAATCTACAAAATAGAATTGCAAATAATAATAACTCACGCATAAATCCTTCCATATCAAGTCTTTTTTCCCCTGAGGAACTTTATGCCAATTATCATACTTAACACCACAATGGATCCGAGTGGTACACCCAAGATAGTTTACAAAATTATTGTGGTTCACTCCAATTGCATTTCCTCCATTATCAAACTCCACAACCAATTTGGATCCACTGCCACTTAGCGCTATTAACTTCTTCAACAGAGTGATGCCCTTTTCTTGTTAAGTGCTTGGTGCTGCGCATCAAGTTGCTCCAGTGCTTCAGTGGGTACATGTGCATCATCAACCTAAATTTTGACAAAAATAAACACACTGAATTAGCCCAATATAGAAATATAGGATATATGACATAACTAGAAGATAATGAATTTTATAGAAATACAGGATATGTTTTTAGAACTTACATTGGTATCCTCGCCATGCTCGTCATGGACAACATGCTCATCATGGACTTCATGCTCATCATTGACATCATGCTCATCATGGTCAGCCATCTGAAAATGTCATTAAAAAGGAAAACATTTAGCATTTGTATTAACTAGAAAAAGGCAAACATTTAGCATTTGTATTAACTAGAAAAAGGCAAACATTTAGCATTTGTATAAACATACATGTCTCTAAAATTGTGATCTTTTATCAATTAACAATCCTTCATTGTGATCTCCGCGCACATATAAGTCATCATTAGCTTCAATATTTTGTGGAGTTGGCAACCCAACTGAGAATGGACTGGAGTCATCATACTTATCATAGTACTCTTCTTCATCTATAGGATCTTCAATGAATTGTATTTTACCATGAAGAACAACCGACCATTTATCATTCGCAGGATCATCGATATAGAATATTTGTTTCCCCTGTGATGCCAATATGAATGGTTCACCCTTCTCGCCAATCTTTTCAAAGTTCACCAAAGTGAAACCCAATTCATCCACTATAACTCCTTTGGTGTTATCAACCCAATTACATTTAAAGAGCGTAATTTTGAAATCTATGTAGTCAAACTCCCAAATGTCCTCAATGACACCGTAATATGACATTTTAGCTTCACGTGGACTCTTATCCTTTGCACTTGCAAAGTACATAGTCGACGCTTGAAGAGTGACCCCACTAGTTTGGATGACACTTTTATCATCTTGGCACTTTGTGTAATATGTGAATCCATTAATGTCAAACCCTTCATAAGACATAACATTCGGTTTTGGTTTAAAGGCGAGGCATTTGATAGTTTCTATAATATCATTTGGTGTTTGAGATAGTTGATGTAAGACTTTATCTTCAAACCACTTAGTTAAAGTCTTATTATGCTCTCTAGCAAGCCACATTGAACTTGCTCGAGGATGTTGTCTCTTTATGAAATTGGTATGTTCCTCGATATAAACACTCACTTCGTCCATATTGTGTAAAATATACAAGTGAGCTTGTTCCAACTGCTCACGGATGATTACTTTCACCCGTGATCCCAAAATTCCTTTGCCCTCCTCAAAATTCTTGTCATTATCAAGAGTGTCATTACCACTGAGAAAGTCATTGCAAAAATCCATAACCTCTCTCGCCACATAACCTTCAATAATACTTCCTTCAGGCCGATAACGGTTTCGAACATCACCTTTAAAAATGCTCATGTATCGTTCAAAGGGATACATCCAATGCAAAAAACTGGTCCCAACATTTTCACTTCCCTAGTCAAGTGGACAACAAGATGTACCATGATATCAAAGAACGAAGGAGGGAAATACATCTCAAGCTGACATAGGGTAACAACCACTTCTCTTTGCAAATTATCGAGAGTATCAGGGTCAATAACTTTACTGCATAGACCGTTGAAAAAGAAACAAAGTCTGGTAATTCCAAACCTTACATGCTTCGACAATATAGATCGAATTGCCACGGGTAATATTTGTTGCATTAGAGTGTGACAATCATGAGATTTAAGACCTATCAACTTCAGATCTTTCATTGATACCAATCTACGGATGTTGGATGAGTAACCATGTGGCACCTTAACATTTACCAAGCATTCACAAAAAGTTTTTTCTCCTTTCTAGACAACGTGTAACAAGCAGGAGGTAAGTATGTTCTTTTACTACCCATTTCACGTAATTCAGTTAATTCTGACCTTATTCCCATTTCACGTAGGTCCAGTCTGGATTTTATCCCATCTTTAGTCTTACCTGGTATACTTAACAGAGTACCAATGATGCTATCACAGACATTTTTCTCAACGTGCATTACATCGATACAATGCCTGACTGTCAAAGAACTCCAATAAGGAAGATCCCAAAATATTGACTTCTTCTTGAATGAAGAATTGTCACTCCGTGTGGCCATACTACAATGTGATTTCTTACCAAATTCATTGACAATGTCTTTTACTCTTTCATAAACAACATCCTCTGGTATAGGTTTAGGTGGACTCTGTTCATCATTCCATCCATTGAATGCTTTGCGCTTCCTACGATACGGATGGAATTTTGAAAGAAACCTTCGATGACCAAGATATACAGTCTTGCCGCCATGTTTTAGTCTTATTGAATCATTGTTTTCTTCACATATAGGACACGCTTTAGCTCCTTTGACACTATATCCAGACAAATTCCCATATGCTGGAAAGTCATTAATAGTGCAAAACAACATAGCGTGCAAACAAAATGTCTCTCTTGCTGAAGCATCATAGGTCATCACACCTTCAGCCCAAAGTTTCTTTAAGTCATCAATCAAAGGTTCAAGATAAACATCGATATCATTTCCGGGTTGTTTAGGGCCCGATATCAACAATGACAACATAACATACTTATTTTTCATACATATCCAGGGAGGAAGATTATATATAAGAAGCATGACTGGCCAAGTTCTATGTTGGCTGCTCAATATCCCGTACGGATTCATCCCATCTGTACAAATCCCAAGTCTTATATTCCTATCTTCTTCACCAAATTTGGGGTACAATAGATCAATCTTCTTCCACTGTGGGGAATCAGATGCATGTCGCAGGATCCCATCATTATTTTTCTTAACATCTGCATGCCACCTCAAATTCTTCGCATCTTTCAGATTTGCAAACAAGCGTTGAAATCGTGATATTATAGGTAGA
The DNA here is from genome assembly GCA_963693085.1 of Alisma plantago-aquatica. Lineage (NCBI taxonomy): Eukaryota > Viridiplantae > Streptophyta > Magnoliopsida > Alismatales > Alismataceae > Alisma > Alisma plantago-aquatica. Next base: position 382,241,459 of record OY856412.1, read on the forward strand.
TACCACAACACCTTGGCAGGATAACCAGTTTTGGACTCCCCCGAAGTCATCAATTTATACCGTGACGCACCACATTTTGGACAATCTTTCAAATCTACATAGTCCTTTTGAAATAATACACAATCATTCGGGCATGCGTGTATCTTCTTGGCCTGCATTCCCATTGGGCACAACATTTTCTTTACCTGGTATGTTGAGATTGGCAGCTCGTTTCCTTCAGGAAGCATTTCTTTCAACAAAGTCGACAATGAAGTGAAGCTTTTGTCGCTCCATCTATTGTTAGCTTTCAACTTATACAATCTCAACACAGTGCTAAGCTTCGTAAACTTAGCACAGCCTGTGTATAACGGTATCTCAGCATCATGCACAATGTTTCTAAAGATAGGAGGTGGATCGGTGTGCTCTACCCTACAACTATCCAGCATCACATCAACGATGTCTGTTGGAACTGGTTCGTTCACATTTACGTCATCGGAGGCAATTTCTTCTTCCACATAAGCACTGCTATCGACATCTACTGGTTTCGATTTTGAAATCTCTCCATGCCAGTGCCATTCTGTATAGCCTTGTACAATCCCGTTGCACATGACATGACTTTTTATTTCCTCACCAGTGCTGACTTTCAAGTTGTTACCGCAATGCCTACATGGACAGTAGAACCTATCTGTAGGTTTTTTCCTATGTTCCTCGGAAAATCTAATAAACTGATCTAGACCAGATATAAACTCTGGGGTGCAACGATTACAAATGGACATCCATGATCTATCCATTCTATGATCAGAGAAAACAAGTATATATTAGGAAACAAGTATATATTAGGAAAAGATTAGGGTATACACTTACATCCTAAGTGTATAATGTGATGTCATTCTTATATATAATAAATGTGTACCACCTATCCCATCCTTGAACACCTAATATCACTAGTAAGTGTATAATGTGTATTGGGTTTTCAAGAAAATTTCGGCAGCATTTCCCCGTTGTTCTCTAAGTACATATGTACTTAGAGAACAAATGGGGAAATGCTACCGAAATTTTCTCGAAAACCCAATACACATTATACACTTACATCCTAAGTGAGATTAGATGTTCAAGAACAGTCCCAAACCGGGGACTATCCAAGATTTACTCCTAATGAGTCAATCTTAGACGGGTTTCTAGGCCAACAAACACAATTGATGTCATTCTTATATATAATAAATGTGTACCACCTATCCCATCCTTGAACACCTAATCTCACTAGTAAGTGTATAATGTGTATTGGGTTTTCAAGAAAATTTCGGCAGCATTTCCCCGTTGTTCTCTAAGTACATATGTACTTAGAGAACAAACGGGGAAATGCTGCCGAAATTTTCTCGAAAACCCAATACACATTATATACTTACATCCTAAGTGAGATTAGGTGTTCAAGAACAGTCCCAAACTGGGGACTATCCAAGATTTACTCCTAATGAGTCAATCTTGGATGGGTTTCTAGGCCAACAAACACATTTGATGTCATTCTTATATATAATAAATGTGTACCACCTATCCCATCCTTGAACACCTAATCTCACTAGTAAGTGTATAATGTGTATTGGGTTTTCAAGAATATTTCGGAAGCATTTCCCCGCTGTTCTCTAAGTACATATGTACTTAGAGAACAAACGGGGAAATGCTACCGAAATTTTCTCCAAAACCCAATACACATTATACACTTACATCCTAAGTGAGATTAGGTGTTCAAGAACAGTCCCAAATCGGGGACTATCCAAGATTTACTCCTACTGAGTAAATCTTGGACGGGTTTCTAGGCCAACAAATACATGTGTTGTCATTCTTATATATAATAAATGTCTATAAACTACAAGCAACATGGTTAATCCTAATCAACAGAGCATTATTAAATAATAAATCAAGAAATCAATAGTTTCAAACAAAAGGTCTAGGAATCTTTACTAGACATTATATGTATCCCTAATCATCATATTTAACATACTACATTATTATGAACATCCAGATTAGATTAAGATCATACTATGTTATAACCTTTGGTTTAATAACCCTATTTCCGCATGTACATGTTTATCAACTTTAAAACCCTATAATTCATGAAATCATTCTAATTCAATTTAATATGTTGGGATCACATAATTATATAATGACATCAGAATATATAGAAGAATCATAATTAACATGATTAACAACATGCTCATCAAACTAGGGTTTTCTTGAATATCATCTAATATTTGTGTACTAGACATTATATGTATCCCTAATCATCATATTTAACATACTACATTATTATGAACATCCAGATTAGATTAACTCTAATCAAATACATTACATGCATTTTTATCACAACAATTTAATCGATGAAAAAAAAAGTAGAGCAGCTAGCAACGGGAAGACCAACCTTGTCAGAGGGAAGAAGGTAGAGGCTCTGGTGGCTCTGGCTGGAGGAGTAGCTAGCAGCGACGGCGGTGGAGGAGCAGCTAGCAGCGAGGCTGGAGATGATGGCTGCGGCGGCGCGACGGCGGTGGAGGAGCACCAGGGGTGTGGCGGCGCCTAATCTCAGGCGTGGAGGTGCCTAATCTCAGGCGCTGGCGCTGGAGCAGCAGGGGCGGCGGAGAAGGAAAGAAGGTGCAGGACTGGTGGCGGAGAAGGGGGCGCCGGAGAAGGGGGTGCCGGAGAAGAAATTGTCGGAGAAGGGGGCGCCGGAGAAGAAATCACCGGAGAAGAAATCGGCGGCAGCAGAGAAGAAAAGGTAATCGGCTCGCAATGAAACAGAAGAAAGGGGAAGAGTCGAGCGATCGTGGGTAATAAAGTTCCCAAATAGCGTCGGTTGTTTCAAACAACCGACGCCTAAACCTCTTTAGCGTCGGTTGTTTGAAACAACCGACGTCCAATTGGACAATATTTTCAAGAAATTGTTTGGCGGGAACCACCTTCAGCATCGGTTATAAAAGGATAACCGACGCTGAAAGTGACACTTTTCGCGCAAATTTTCATCGCACATAGGCGTCATCTTCTATCTACATAATCGACGCTGAAAGTGACACTATTTTTTTTGATCGAAATTTGGATTTCGCGGGCAACTTTAAGCGTCGGTTTGGTATAAACAACTGACGCTGAATACAAAGCGATACTCGTGTCTGGCTGGTTTTCGAATATAGACGTCGGTTTGCATAAATAACCGACGTCTAATAGTATAGGCGTCGGTTGTCCTAAAGAACCGACGCCCATAAAAGCGAAACTGAATGTTGTTTCTGTAGTAGTGTGGCAAGATAAACACCTTTTTCATTGAGCATTTTCATAGTTGGTGAGAGAATAAGGCATCATGAAGATTAGTTGACCATTGGCATAACCAAGATATGATTTGACCCTCATCAAAAGACAACCATATCCTTATTAGTGTCTTGAAAGGCCCACTGTTCAGTTTGTGGATTTATGGTGATGTATTCCAAGGATGTTCTTCAGGTTATCAATCTCATTGTAAAACTAGTCAATGTTGTAAACAACAACTATCTTCTGCATTTGCCTTATGTGGTCAACCATTTTAGTGTCATTGTCACTAGTATATAAACCTATGAAAGAATATACTTCAAGATGAGGACATGACCTTTGATTGCGGATCGATCTCAGCCACGTTGATGCTAGCACTAACTTAACAACAAAAACTTTGACATCATCTTCATACTCAAACACAACATGAATCTATTAAGGTTATCAAGCTTCATTTTGGTGATATAATCATTAATGTTGATGATAGGGGGAGTGGAAGCTTGTAGCCTATTTTCTAATTTGACCTCTTGATTTTGATGGTGCTCTCCTCAGGATCACCAACACACCTCTTCTTTATCTCTGTATACCTACAGAAAGTTTTTTAGAGTTGATTCTGTATAAGCATAAGCAAGTTCTGGAATACATAATTGTCAGTGAATTATAGATTAGGGAGCTTCTTGAACATCTCATACTCTTCCTTGAAATATTTAGCATTTCGTGGTTGTGCTTTGTACATCACATATAGTTTATGCATCTGTTAGTTGATCTATTGCCCAAAAATAACTTACTATTCGAAACATATAGTTCTTAATCACACTTTTCTTATCATAATAGTTATATTAGGATTGCTAAATCACATTTCACATCAGCATAAGTAATACTAGATGGAACTAAAATTTAAATGCAGATCGGAAGCCTTAAGTCAACAACCATTTCTTTATGTCATTTTCATTTATATTTCCAAAAAATATGTATCTCATTTTGATCTTATTTCATAACATGTTTTTTTTTTAATTTTAAGTAGGACGCTCTATCTCTCTTTGTATAAGACTACACCATGTAATTTTTTCCTGGAAATTTATTTCTTCATTTAGAATTATCACATGAATATGTCTATTACTCCATGAACTCCTAAACGAACATAACTGGATTCCAATACTAAGACCCTCTTATAAATAAAAAAAGGTTTAATTCAAAATAAATGGTATATATGATTTTGGATAGATAGTTTGGACGGTAATGTATTCTATTATCAATTCTTTATTTTGATGCATTCATTTTTAGTTACTTTTTGCAGGCCATTTCCCATTTATTTATTGTATATTTGTTCATTTTGATATATGTTTATGGAAAGTTTCTATTTATTAGCTTGTGAATCACTATAGAATCAATTTTTCAGTATTTCTATCAAATCATGTTAAATTATCATTTATAAGAGAACTTATGTTATCTTTCCCTTGTTTCAGTTAGATTGAGCACATATATGATAGCTCGATGCTACTGACCAATGTGTCGATGGTACTGACAGTGCATGAGGTTTGGACAAGGAAATTAAGAAATCTCAGTGCTATTGAGTACATGCTTGGTGCTACTGTGTAAGGAGTTGATGCTATTGAAGCTACATTTGTCCACTTGTCTACATAGGACATTTCCCAAAAGTTAGCTTTAATGTTGGCGTGTTCAGTAGAAGCACAAGTTTGTGGCAACGAAGAGCTCAACACTATGATCGCCTGGGCATACCAGCAGAATCATCTGGTTAAAAACCACTATAGCTGATCTGAAGCATCTGGATTTCTGATGCAGGCTTGGATATGTATATAAGGATATAGTGGAGCTTACAAATTTTGGAGTCTATCGATAACTTATACATGTCAATATCATCGAGAATTATTTCTTGTTGATGCCTTTGTGATGTGATCTCATTTCTGAGATGGGCCAGAATTCCTTGTTTCAAGTATAGATGTGTTGCATTTCATCTATCATGTGGATATCCCATTAGCATTTTTAGGAATGGGTATTTTGTGTGTGAATTGTAAATGTCTACACGTCGTGGGTCAAGATGAACGTAGTCAATGTAGTACAAGGTACCAATGGATGAGTGTTTTTACTTCAGAAGTAGAATTTGATACCAAATCCATGGCGCGAGACATTGACTTGAGCTAATCCCTCCGTATGTGGACGTGAACGTTATTTGGATAAATACCCATCAACAGAAATTCATAACAAAACTGATGTAAATTTGTGATAACAGTGAATCAACAAAACCAATTGAAAATCTCATCTTAGATGTGAATCATAACAAACAGATATAAGGAACACAAGATATCATCATGCACGAGCATTCTATTCTTAAAATTGACCACATGTGAATCAGATAAGTATTGAATATGAGTTATCACTAAATATTGTCAATATTACATGTATATAACAAAATTTAATATTCCAAAACCTTAATGGGAAGGTAGCCAGTAGTATAAGACACATACTATACTAATTATATAAGACAACAAATCACAATGTATTATCTCCTTCTCACTCCTCTTCAAAATCCAACCCCCTAAAAAAATAAGGAGAAAGAAATATGAGTTCTACATTATAAAGAAATTATGTTGAATTCTAATAACTTTATCCAAGACATGTCCTATATAAATGTACTGCAACGAGAAAGTTTATTACCGGGAAACTCTTAAGATTAAGTTAAAAGCTATTCATAATTTGTATCACCCTTGAATGCATGGAACCTAATAATGTTAAACTAGAAATGAGAATGAAAGGTCCCACTAGGGGATTTAGAGTTACAATTACACCTTACTGTTTTGAAGGATGTTCCAACCAATTTTACCATACATCTATCACAAAAATACATCGCTAAAAGTACTAGGTAGGGTATTTTCACTATAGAAATTGATTGATACACATCTGGAATAATGAAACCTGAACATTGAATTCAGACTCCCCACTAGGTGTATAAAATCCATCTCATCATAATGAATGACCATCTAACAATGCTTGTCCGATCTAATTCATTTCCTGACCCACGTAGCCCAAACTACACCACCTCCAATATAGCTTACATGGGTGTACCTAGATGAAATTTTTAACCTAAATAAATAAACAATGTCAAGCATGGGAAACCAAACCTAAATACCCATATTCCTTATTTATACATGTATATCTAATTGTCTCTTTATACAAGACATTACATCTTTTGTAAGATAATCTTAGTGACTAGTTTCTTAATTCTATATCATCTTATAAGTATATAGTCTTTATAAGGCTACAGAGCAAAATGCATGATTACATGTATTCTATGCACAATCATCTGACATGAAGATCACACTTCAGTAGGTTTTAAATCTTACATTTAAAATTCCAAGATGGTTCTATTGATTCTTGAAACCACTATCTTACATAACTTGCTTGGATATTGTCATTTAGACATGCTCCATTTCACGGGTGTGTGCTTCTCTGAAAAAAAATGAAAACACATGATGAATTTGGCCATGTGTTTATTCTATAGTCATAATTCAAAAACTGAAGCCTTGGTAGTAAATATGGGACTTGAAGTTGTGTGTGGAACCTGGCCTTAGGTTCAACACATAAGCATGCCCTAAAGTATGTTGCCACACATGAAAACCAAAGCTAAAAAAATGAACCTCACACTAACGTCAATTTTTCTTCCCTAGAAAGAATTTATCTTCAGGGTTTTGTGTGCATTAATAAAGTACATCTAAAAATCATCGTTTCTCCTAGCAGCATACAAGAGACACAATACAAAACCAATACCCAAATTAGTGTATATGATTTTACAATGTCATTTCTTATAGGGTCAATTCAACATGAACATAAATGTATACAATCTATAATGAGATTAGTTCATCCACTCTTCTATTATCTTGGTAAAATAAAATGTGTCCACCATCTCTTCTAGGTAATTTGGCAAGGTAAACACCTTTTTCATTGAGCATTTTCATAGTTGGTGAGGGAATAAGGCATAATGAAGATTAGTTGACCATTGGCATAACCAAGATATGATTCGACCTGCATCAGACAATAATCATGTCATTATTAGTGTCTTGAAAGGCCCACTGGTCAGCCTGTGGATTTATGGTGATGTATTCCAAGGATGTTCTTCAGGCTATCAATCTCATTGTAAAACTATTCAATGTTGTAAACAACAACATTCTTCTGCATTTGCCTTATGTGGTCAACCATTTTAGTGTCATTGTACTAATATATAAACCTATGAGAGGATATACTTCAAGACGAGGACATGACCTTTGATGGAGGATTGATCTCAGCCACATTGATGCTAGTACTTACTTAGCAACAAAAACTTTGGCAACATCTTCATACTCAGACACAACATGAATCTATGAAGGTTATCAAACTTCATTTTGGTGACATAATCATTAATGTTGATGGTAGGGGGAGTGGAAGTTTGTGGCCTATTTTTTAATTTGACCTCTTAATTTTGATGGTGCTATCCTCAAGATCACCAATACACCACTTCTTTATCTCTGTATACCTGTAGAAAATTTTCTAAAGTTGATTCCGTATGAGCATAAGCATGTTCTGGAATTCATAATTGTCAGTGAATTATAAATTAGGTAGCTTGTTGAACTTCTCATACTCTTCCTTGAAATATTTAGCATTTCTTGGTTGTGCTTTGTACATCACATGTATTTTACACATCTGTTAGTTGATCTATTGCTTAAAAATAACTTACTATTCTAAACATATATTTCTTAATCACACTTTTCTTATCATAATAGTTACAACAGGATTTCTAAATCACATTCCACATCAGCATAAGTAATACTAGATGGAACTAATATTTAAATGCAGATCGGAATCCTTAAGTCAACAACCATTTTTTATGTCATTTTCATTTATATTAAAATAATAGGTTTCTCATTTTGATCTTGTTTCATAATATGTTTTTTTTTATTTTAAGTAGGACACTCTAGCTCTATTTGTATAAGACAACACACCATGTAATTTTTTCCTAGAAATTTATTTCTTCATTTAGAATTATTAGATGAATATGTGAACTCCTAAACAAACATAACTAGATTCCAAGATTGAGACCCTCTTATAAATCAATTAAAGAGGTTTAACTCAAGATAAATGGTATATATGGTTTTTGATATATAGTTTGGACATTAATGTATTCTATTATCAGTTCCTTAGTTTCATGCATTCATTTTCATTTACTTTTTGCAGGCTATTTCCTATTCATTTATTGCATATTTGTTCATTTTGATATAGGTTTATGGAATGTTTCTCTTTATGGGCATGTAAATCACTATAGAATCAATTATTAAGTATTTCTATCAAATCATGCTAAATTATAATTTATAAGAGGACTTATGTTACATTTACATTATTTCAATTCGATTGAGCACTTGTATGATAGCTTGATGCTACTGACCAATGTGTTGATGGAAACGACATTGCATGAGGTTTGGACAAAGAAATTAAGAAATCTCAATGCTACTGAGTACATGCTTGGTACTACTGTGTAAGAAGTTGATGCTATTGAAGCTACTAGTTGATGCTACGAACTCACCATTTACGGAGCATTTGAAGTTGAGTTTAATTGTTTCAGTTCTAGTGACACTCTTATCGATGGTACTGACTTCAGCATTCTAGTACATCTAGAACCCAACAAAAACAAACTCAGTGCTACCAAAACACATGTCCATGGTTCAAGGGTAACAAACTTGCATGAAACTCAGTGTCACAGATACCCTCTCAATGGTACCAACCCCTTGTCATTTATGTAGATTCAAGATTAACTCAGAACATACTGATGGGAGTTAATGACGGTAAAATCCCCACTTTTGACGTAAGGGGAGTGCGGTCGAAAAGAGAGATCCAACATTATATCACGATGCAATAGAGAATAAAATTACGAATAGAGGAGACGAAGGAGATAGCCATGGATCGGACACTCTAGGCACTTTTGGAGGGAAGATTTGTGGCCAGAATGTTGCAAATCAAGGTGTTCACCAGGGGGATCGTCAAGAGGATTACACCAGGGGTTCTTACATTAGTTTTTCAATGTTTGGTGTATTTTATCCCTCTTCCTCTCTTTGTATGTTGATAGCAATCTTGTGGGGCTAAACCCCACATTCCTTAGGACCAATGATTAGCCCTGTATTGCTTTGTATTCATATTTTATGAATTGATAATATATTTATTTCATTTAAGACATGGATTTATGATCTCTTATCATTTTTTTATTCTTGATCAACATAATCATATTAATAGGCATCTAATTGTTTCATAAGAGGTATTAAGGATTGGAAAATTATAAATCCTAACAACTTATATTTCCCCTCTGTAGATGTCCTATGACTATCAAAGAACAACCTAGAGCTTTTAATAATGAACCTAACTAATTCCTAAATTGTTAATGGAATGGGATTTATTTTAGATAGGTAGTGTTTTAAAATGTGCAAGTAGATAATACTCACCACAATTTTTCGACAAGATCTTAGGGTTATCAATTGTCAATGAAATGAAATTTAAATACAATTCTTTTCATGGTGAAACCATATTCCATAGAAACCCATCCATTACTGATCAAAATCGTTTAATTTAGATTCATTTTTTTATGCTTAGTTATAAAGCAACTCATCAAACTTTTTCCTATGCCTAGCTTATTAGGTTTCAGTTAGTAATAGTCTTTGGTGAATGTTTCCATGAGTGAAATACTCAAGCATCATATCCCTATATTAAATGACATGTATACTTGTGTTTTACACACATAATTTATGTGTGTTAATCCTCCAGGTCACAATTGGACTTTCCAAAATAGTCTAGCTAATCATTTGTGATTCGTTGTGGATTATGTAAAGTACACACTAAATGTTCCTATTTTGAGTAAGTTTTTGGATTACAAATAGCAAAGTGATTCTAGTTTTAGGAAACCAAAACCCATGACTACCCTATCCAAAATGGTGGGTATCTATGGAATGCAACACATATGTAGATCAGATTTATGTCGTAGAGAGATTGGAACAATCCCAAGGACATAACCCCATAATGGAAGGAGAAGAACATTAAGCGATACTAGCACGTAGAAACATCTGATTCAATTTTTTTTTTGCAATTAAGGTGGGGCATCAAGAGTTCTCTATTATGTGTTTGCGTCGTAAAGGACACAAAACTTGTATAGAGGCTCTAGTAAAAACTTCATATCCGATGGGGATGAGTTCTACAACATGTAATGACAAGGAGGACAACTAAACTGTTGGATAATGACAACTTCATATTAGGATCAAGAAGTATGCCATCTATACAGAGTATAACTTACGTTGTTGTAGTATATCTAGAGAAATATATTCAATGTTCCTTCTATCTCCTTGGTATCATCGTAGTTTATGCATATGAAAAATCAGTTACATGCATTTTACTGGTGCATTCTTTGTAAATATATGGTGCCACTCCCATTAAATCTTACATGATAGCCTTTAGTGAATTCAAAAATAGTGGTAGGTTTTATTTGTAGAAAGTTTATACCAATATATCCATGCCTTTGCTTAATCATTCTTATTTTAGCAATAAACTTTGATGCTACATAGAATGAGGAACTTCAACATGATAAAAACCACTAGAACTCTTGTCACATGTTTATTAAGAAAGAAATTTCGTTACTTATTTTACTTTATTGGATTGGTGTTATTATTCATTTATCCATGTAAATCCCTCTTTCTTGACACACATGTGCAAACCATATCTTATAACATTGAATAGTTTTGTTATGTGGCCTACATTTGCATATGTTGAAATGTACTTATTGGGTAATTAGTGATTGTTAAGCTATTGCTCCTCTTTTATGGATAAAAGGCATTGAGGAAGAAAGATCTTTCCATCAATATTTTAACTAGTGACTAGGGTGGTGCATCTATATCTAGTATCAGTTATACTAGGGAGTAGACCATCACTAAAAGTAGTTATAATTGCAAAACCATAACCCATCTAACAAGAGAAGAAATTGTGTAAGCCTACAATCCAATGTATTTTTTAAAAAGTTATGAATGAAGATGTGTAGTTAGTAGTACTGGGCAAGTAAGGTCTAGATAAAACTCAACCTAGAAGTAGTTATTTAATATATATATCTATATATATATATTTATATATATATATAATCTAACCTCTTAGTTAGTCTAAATAATTTCCAATGTCAATTCATTACCTTGAAGCTAATACAATGGGGCACCAAATGTAGCATGTCGTAAAGGAACCACTAGAAAGAAGATATCAATTGACACCCGTGGATAATGAGTGAAAATTTATCTTGCATTTTTGTTTTAAAGGAAATTTGAATTGGTGATGTCCTTCGAAAATGGAAATGATAATTAATTTTAACTAGTGAATGTTCAAAATTCTCAACATACTGTGCTCAATAGAAAAAATGGTAACCGAGATAGTTCAATAGGTTACCAAGAACAATCATTTTGTAGTTGACTTACAACTTGTCAACACTTTCATTTTATTTAGGTAATTTATTGGAAGGAAATATGAAAAGAAAATCAAGTGAAAACCATGCTTTGAAAATATTATATCAAGCTAACAATTGCTATCATAGTTGTTGACTCCCTACATAAGATAATCAAATCAAAGAGATACAAATCTGAAGGTTAGGCATGACATAAACAACAAACCTACAAAGTATTTGTTAACTATACAATAAAATACCTCAATCCATACCGAATCAAAGATAGAAAACCTATGAAGACAAAAACTAACAAAATTAGAAGTTAATATATAATATATCAATATACTAACAAAATACATGTTATATATGACATAAACAATAGTATGTATGACATTAATTTTTTATACAATATAATATCCCAATTAATATAAAATGAGAAATAGAAAACTAATTGAGAACACAAAGACTAGATAGAAAAAAATAAGAAGGAAGTAGAATATATATATATGTATATAAATATGAGCATGTTTATATTGCCCGCGTGGGTATTTAACAAATGCTACTCGTGCACAAAGATGTGGTGGCATCCATTTGTAAATAGTCACCTTAGTTGGATGCTTGACGCCGAAATACACCTATGTGTATCTCAGTCTCATAATCGCTGATGTGCAACCGCCTTCTGGTGAGGGATTGCCCCCCATGCCACCTGTTGGCCACGAAAATCTGCACATATTGAATCGGTGGAACCTGAAATTCTTCTATGGACAAAACCCGCATGTCGGAGAAGCCATGTGGGTAGATTGGTTAAGTTGCCTGCTTGTCAAGCTTACTGAATTGCCAGCCTTTTTCGAAATCCCTTTTTTTGTTGATCCTCAGCGTTGCTGTTCCGGTCGTGTAAGTGGGGCTTTCCTTGACGGATCTAAAATAATAAGGACTCAGATCGGCACTCCAATCTTAGGTACCTTGTTGCTTAACACAGCAGTTGTTGTCATCGCTACCCACGAGCCTTTAGTGGAGATGTAAGCTGACCTAAAGTTGACTTTGTTATCCTTGACGAAGGGCTTAATCAAGGCAACAAGGTAAATGGGTGGATTTAAAACTTGTCCCTAATTGATTGTGAGATTGGATGATGCTTGTTGATGAGATCATGATTCTGCCCAGGCAGACGATGTTGTGAGTGTGTGTCGAAGCCCTTGGATTGATGGTGTTGGAGGCAATCAAACAAGGCACAGGGTTGTCTTTCATTGGGGAGCTAGATGCTATAGTTGAGCCTCCCAAGGAACTTGTCTCCTGGAACAAGAATTCGTCACCGAAGATGAAGATGGTAGTGGTGCCTCTCTAGATGTGTCTGAGAGGATTAGCGTAGAGCCATAGACACCGTGCTTGCCTACTCCCACCAAAAACATAATAAAAAATGGACCCAGGAAACCAACTCGAATAGTGGGCTATATGTGATTCACGATGGTTGGAGCTCTCGATGCATCACCTTAGAGGTGTTTGAGAGTGGGCATAAGTGGAAAATGTAAGGATATTGTTTGGTTCAATGTTGGTACCCAGATCTTCTGTGATGGTAACCTGTATCTATCCCTTGTATTTTCCATTCTTCGTTGTCCATGAGTGGTAAGACAGACTTGTTGGTATGTATGCCCATAGAGCAAGTCATATGATGATTGTAATGGGATACTTTGTAATTGATTTGAATAATAATAAAGGCAATTTCCAATCTATATGTTTAAACTGTTTCTGAGATGACGGTGTAACATGATAGATGTCTAAAGATTGATTTACTCAATGACGTATGCTTTTGGGTTGAGGACCTAAACGATGAGATCATACGGATGTTAAGGGTATTCTTTCTTGTTTGGTCCCTAGTCGGTTGTTATTGTGGAAATAACCATAGACATCAATAACACTAAAGACTAGATTGTGTGTTGGTTGATGATAGAATCTCATTAGTCATGATATGGTGATATCAAACCAAGCACATAGGTACTTGTTAGAGAACAAGGTACCGGACAGACCCACCGTGAGAGTGACACATGGAACCATGACATGGTAGTCATAGTCAGCTCTCACAGTGATGGTGGTGAGTGTGATTCTTAGACCTGAAATCACTACACTCAACACATGTCGTTGGGTACACTTTGACATCATCAAATGCAGTCCTGAAACATGGATTGTTATAAAGGTGATGATTGGGTGGCTTTGACACATGGGGCTTTTGAGGGGTGAGCGATAGATATGGGATTTGTCCCTCCTAAGGGAGTTTGATATCCTTGGCCACTTGATGAGTAGGATTGAGAAAGGCATGCGCATGCACGTGTAAATCAATATGTGATATTGATGTCAGACACATCTCACTCGGTCTACTCTGAGATCAAGGAAATGAATGAACATTGACAGGATGACTGTTCCATGCCTCGAGTTCATTCTGGATATCAGTGACAAAGGAATTATACATTCACTGTAACACCATTCACGGATTGTAGGATGAAAGTTGTTCTCCAACTGTCTACTTTCACTTGGGTAGCAATGATGTGTGACTAGGCACCGCTCTTTAATTGTGAAGTCATAAGTGTTATGGACTTTCACTACCAACGTGAAATGGACCTGCAGGGTCACACACATAGGATTAACCTGGAAGAGGATTTTTGTCCACAAGCAATGTTTAGATTGATTGCTAAAGGAGTTTCGTAGTTCAATTAAACACTCAATTAATCGATAGCTCAATATTATAATGTTCAAGGTGTTGGATGCATTGATTGGAGTATCGGATTGATTGAAATCACATTTGACTGATTCTGCACAATCTGCATTCCCAACCAATTGGTTCATGTGATGAACCGGTCGGCTGAGGTTGCTGAACCAGTCGGCTCAATTGTTGAACCTATCGGCTCATGCACAGAATGAAATGACCGGTTCAAGTGTTGAACCGATCGGTTCAACTGGTGCAATCGAGCAACATGGGAAAGTAGGATTGGTGAGAATTTTCCTTTCATTTCAATTATCCAATTTGATTGGAAATAGGATTGGTATTCGATACCGATTGGAAACAAAAGAAGGAAAGTCAATCGGGAACCAACCTAGAACCCCAACTGACCGGTTCATGAGTGAATCGATCGGTTCAAGGGTCCCAAACGATCGGTTCATTTGTGAACTGATCGGTTCAGGTCCCCAACCGACCGGTTCACTTGTGAACTGATCAGTTCAGGTTGCGAGATGGTTGCTTTTGTGGAAAATCCCGAACCCTTCTACTCCTGCTTTAGTCCCATATTGCCGGGCACAGAGAACCTTGTCCCATGACCCGCCTATATATATAGGGGTATTGGGGGATTCTCAGAGTACGACTCAGTGCAAGTTGATTGCTCTGCAAAGTTGTCGTTCTCTCTGGTTTTGGTAACCAAGAGAGAGCCCGAGCAAGTGCTTCCCGCAAAGGGAGGTGCAGCAAGGGAAGGACAACTACAGTTGCAATTGACAGCAGGAGAGTGTGTTGGCGACTAGTACGTCAACAGGAGGGTGTGACTCCTTCCACTTCATTGTGGGACAAGGAGAGTAGAGTTCCAGGTGGTCCGTGTGGACTACTTCAGAGGCGGGAGGTCACTGCCGCTCAGGAGGACAACTGTCATCCGACAGTCCAGTAGGAGGAGGAGTCTTCAGTCCTGGTGCGGCCAGGAGCTGCACAAACATCGTCCATGAATGGAGGTGAAGACCGCACAAGGCGCGTGGTATTGTCGCCGAGCAAGCCTCGGGACAAGGTATGATTCACAAACCATCTTTCCTATTATATAGATCTTGACGCGATTCCTTTTGTTCTGGGTTTGGGGAGAGAAAATTTTTGTTTCCGCTGCTTCTCTACCTCCTACAATTCCCAACAGGACTAGTGTTTAGCTAGTTCTGGTTTGGACAATTCACTTGTATCTCTAGTGATTTGATGTGTGCTTTTTGTACTCGTGACTTTCTGGACAAAGAATTCTATCTCCAGGAGGGATAGTAACTTGAGTTAAGGACAAAAATAACGGGAGCAAGCTTTAACGTTCGTGGACATTTTATACAGTGCATGGAGAAACTGTAACATGCATCTACAAACAGTAAAGTTGGTGGACATTTTGTGATGTACATAAAGAAATTGTAACACATAGGAGCATGCTATAATGTCAGTGGACATTTTGTAATGTGCATAGAGCAACTGCAACATGTATGTAAAAATTGTAATGTGCATAGAGCAACTACAACATGTATGTAAAAATCGTAATGTGCATAGAGCAACACAAAAAGTAACTATATGATGTCGTGCACAAGTATATGTCATTGTTCTTCAGTGAGTGGACATTGTCGACGAGGTGTCCGACAACTAAGGGTAACTGTAAGAACACTAAGAGTAACTATAAGTACACTAAGAGTAACTGTAAGAACACTAAGAGTAAATGTGACAGCAAAGAAAAGTAACCCTGTGATTCAAAAAAGTAACTCTTATGGTTTGCAAAAGTAACTCTAACAGAGAAAGGTAAAACATGTATAAAAAAAAAATGTGTATGGAAGACAGAGTAACATGGATAATGTTTGAATTTTAGTGTTTCTTTTCTAGGCTATCACATTTACTCTTATTACTGTTAGAGTTACTCGTAGTGCTCGTTCAGTTACTCGTAGGATTGTCACAGTTACTCGTAGTGCTTTTTTAGTAACTTGTATTGTTTTCATAGTTACTCTAACTGCTATTTGAGTTACTCATAGTGCTTGTTCGGTTACTCGCATTGTTTTCATAGTTACTCATAGTGTTTCACAGTTACTCGTAGGCTTTTTTCAAGTACTCGCAGGGTTTTTTAGTTACTCGCAGGTTTTTTCAGTTACTTGCATGGTTTTTTCAGTTACTCACAGTGTTTATTTAGTTACTCATAGGGTTGTGACAGTTACTTGCAGTGTTAGTTCAGTTACTCACAGGTTGTGATAGTTACTCGTAGTGTTTGTTTAGTTACTCAACCATTACTTGCAGTGTGCAGTTACTCGCAGGCTTGTTTCAGTTACTCGTAGGCTTTTTTCAGTTACTCACATTTTTGTTTAGTTACTCGCAGGGTTGTGACAGTTACTTACAATGTTTTCGCAGTTACTCTAACTGCTATTGCAGTTACTCACAGGGTTTTTTCAGTTACTCGCATTATTGTCATAGTTACTCGCAGTATTGTCATAGTTACTCACTATGCTTTTTTAGTTACTCATAGTCCTTTTTCAGTTACTTGCAATGTTTTTTCAGTTACTCTAGGGTTTTCATAGTTACTCGTAGGGTTTTTTCAATTACTCAACCATTACTCTCAGTTATTCAAACATTACTCTCAGTTACTCAAGAATTGATTTCAGTTACTCAAGCATTCTTTTCTATTACTGAAGCATTCTGTTACTTTCAGTTTAGTTACTCACATGGTTGTATCAGTTACTCATAGTGGTTTTAGAGTTACTCTTACAACATTCAAATCATAACCCTGTGATCACGGAAGTCACTTGTTCATTCACCTACAATTCCATTTGTTTTCAAAATTTTGTCTCAAAAAGTATCCCTGTGATTCAAAAACGTAACACTCATACTTTGTAGAGTAAGTCTAACATAGGAAGGTAAAATACTTATCACAAAAATAATATGTATGGAACACAGAGTAACAGGGACATCTTGTAAGTAACTGTACGAACATGAAAGCAAGTGTTCTATTATAAAAAAAGTATCTATATCAGAACTCACTGACAAATAAAAGAGATGAACTCGTCATTGATAAAGTAATTATAAGAACACCTAGAGTAACTGAAAGAGCACTCCGAGTAACTGTAACAATATAAAAGTAACTTTATGCATTCAAAAAGTAACTGTTATACTTTGTAAAGTAACTCTTGTGGAGGAAGGTAAGTCAAATAGACGAAACTAGTGTATGTGAATCACATAGTAACAAACTGACATTTTGTAAGTAACTGTACAAACATGAAAATAACTATTCTAATCCAAAAATGTAAGTATTTTAGAAGCAAGAGTTATTCATTGGACACAAAGAGAGACACATATTATTCAAAGAGTAACATCTGATCAGAAAATATTCTTTGTAACATAATCAATGTATACATACAACTTCTGGAGCTCAAGGTAACAAAACAATAGATTCCAAACACATATCAATATATTTCTATACTTCTACAAGAAGCATAAGCATGTGGGTACTATGTCCTGGTCAAAATTATCGTTTACGTGCAGAAGTTTATATTGATAAGTTTAGTATGTAATTTTGAGACGAACATGGGCTATATTTTGTGCAAAATAGTTACATTTTGTAGATGATAGTTACTTTTTTGTACATGGTAGTTACTTTATATACAAAATAATTACTTTACATGCAAAATAGTTACTTCTACCTACAAAAGATACCAATAGCTTTTTTTACTTCAATAAGAAGCATGAATTCGTCGAACCCTGGCTTTCACTCACAAACTAGGAACAAATTACATTTTGTGCAATATTGTTAATTTTTTTACAAGATTTACCAAGACTTGTACTTGTGACCAACTTTCTATTCGTACTTATTTATTTGCAACAATTAATTTATTTAAATTGAAAGGTAAGATAACTTTAAGCCAAGTAACATGCCACCGTATGTACTCAACCATATGCCTTGAAACCAAAGGACACCGAACCTCAATTATACTGTATATTTAATTGAGCATGTATTGTAACTTGTGTACCACATGATTTGAGATGAATCAAATGTGGGTGTTAATGACGATCTCCAAGAGTTCTTCAAGCAGAATCACAAGGAAGCACCGGTCTTCCTCCAAGATGCTATAAAAAAGGACATCTGCTAGGAATAAAATCAAACACTTTGTACACATGCTAGTTTCTGTAAGAATTCAATTCATTAAAAATCTCAGATTGTGTACTCATGTTAGTAGTGATTCATAATATTAGTAATGCACATCATTGCTTTCCATGCAGCTGCTAGTTCCAGCCTTCTTTTTCTATGTTTTTGTATGCCTTCGCTACTATAGCAGTAACATGAGAGGGTGTAGGTTCACATGCCAGGCAGTAGGGACATGAGGGGATGGAGGTTCGGCCCCTTCCTTCCGAACCATCAGGACGATCTCTTCAGATATCGAATCTCCAATTCAACCAAGAATGGATAATTATCCATCTACAATTTTCTTCTTCAACGAGGAACTTCACAATTGTAATAATATAGAGAAACATTATTTTCCCAATACTAACAACAACATTCTATAAAGAATGCAGGAAATTAAAGCAGTAGCAATCTCGTTTCGTTCTCCTCTCATATCTCCATTCCTAAAATCATTGCAGCTTAATTGTTTCCTTCTTGCTTTGCTCGACCCGTTTCACCTCAAGAAAAATGTCCTCCAATCCTCAGACCAAATCAGCCATCAGTCAAGCAACTCTGACATGGTCACACCCACTTCTTCTGCCTCATTATGGACTTCCTTCTCTCCAAGAAGTTCCCAACTTTCTCTTCCACAGACCAACGCCCTCCACCGCAGCAGTAGAGCAGGACTCCGCCTAGTGGTCATACAACCAGAGGGACTAGAAGATGACCTCCACCGAGGACCAGACGGATCGCATGTCTCCTATTGCCTCCACATAAAGTCTGCCGTAGAGTGTTGCTTCTCCTCCTCCCCCCCCTTGGTGTCGGTCCCATCCCCGTCCAAGGAAGTCGTGCTCCACGGGATCCACCACCGCAAGCGCGCCCACCCGATCCGAGAGGCCCTACCAATGCATCTAGCCTTCCTAACTGACGAGGTAGTGGCATCCATCGTGTAGGCCTCTGCCCAGTGGTCATACAACTGGGGGGGCTGGAAGACTGACTCCACTGGGACCAAACGGATCGCTCCTCACCTTTTGCCTCCACATAAAGTCTGTCGCATAGCGATCCTTCTCCTCATCCTCCCCCTCGGTGCCGGTCCCGACCCCTTCCAAGGTAGTCGTGCTCTACCGGATTTGCTACCACAAGCAAACCCACTAGATCTGAGATGTCATGCAGAAGCATCTCACCTTTCTTTATGACGAGATAGTAGCATCCATCGCGCCCCAGAATAGTTGGATCGATGGCATCGACTTGGATGTCTTCTCGCCTTGATAGATTGATGGAGCCATCGGAAGCCTGACCATCAGACAATATCAGAAAGGTTGCAAGGGGAGGCAACATGGTGACCATTTCATCACCGAGACTAACATACGCCGATGACAAGTGAAGAGTAGGGAAGGGCAGGGTTATAATTACGATGTTTGCCACCGCGTTCCCAAGCACAAATAGTCTAACAAAAATACATGCGTGAGCCACAAGCTAGAGTTGTTAACCTTCCTATTATTGAATCTACCATTCCCCCATTATCATCAAAAGTGAGCAGAGGCGAAGGCGTCAACGAAGGAAATAGGAAAACTTCTTCTTCGAGCCCATGTGGATGGAGGACGATATGTGTGAACATATAATTAAGGAATCATGGGAAGGTAGCCTATCTATTATCTTCTGGGAAAGATGGAAAGGTGTCACATGAAGATAAAGTCTTGGGCAGCCGAAATTTGGAAAGATGAAGATCTGGATTAAAGAGCTAGAAGGGTAGTTGGGGGAGGCTCATCTCTTACCGCCGGACAGAAGCAACCATGATAGGTGTACACGCATTCCAGCTGAACTACAAGAGTGGCACAGATGTGATGAAATGTGTTGGCATGCCAGGGCAAGGGTGAATGAAATAAAATCTGGTGACAAAGACATGGCTTATTTTCATCACAAAGCATCACAGGGGAGGAAAAGAAATAAGATTGAGGGGCTCATCGACGCTGTGGGACAATGGAAGGCAAAGGATGAAGAGATTGAGAAGATCATCACTGATTTTTTTAGGGGCTTTTCAAGACATCCAACCCGATGGGATGCGAGGAGGAAACAAAAGGGATAGAGATGAAAATTGGGATAATAGAAAGAGAAATACTGGATAGGGATATCACCACTGAAGAAAAAAATATGCATCCTAATAAGGCACCCAGACCTGATGGGATGAAGGCTATGTTTTTTCAAAAATATTGCCACATAGTAGGAAGCGATGTGGCAAATTATATAAAGGGGTGGTGGAAAACTGAAGACAGTATTGTTGATGTGAACTCTACTCTGGTGTTCCTCATTCCTAAAGTGAAAACTCCAAAGGAAATTGGGGAGTTCAGACTGGTGTGCTCCCGCTAGAGGCTTGCAACAGGTGCAATCCATGAGGTCGGGAGGCACGGGATGATGGGATCTTTGCTTTTGATATTTGTATGGTCCTAGATCGTGTTTTTCACTAAAACTAAAACAATTCACCCGTAAGTGTACAGGGTACTGTTATAGTATAGGAGAAAGGCAAGATGTGGGGTCGAACCACGGAGATAGAGGGGGTGCTAGAGTTTAAAGGTTGGTTGGTTGTTGATTAAGCTAAGAGAGCAAGTAAGAAAAGCAATATGAAACTAAGTTATCAAAAGGCTAAATTAGCAATCTAAGTTAACAAGCTATGTAAACAAGAGAAAGAACGAATTGCACTAGACTAAGCAAGCAACTAGCAAGTGAGAGCCTAAGTTAACCACTAATCAAGATCAAAGACATAAATTAACACTAGCTAACAAAACTAGGCAATCAACTAACTTAACTAAAGCAATTGAACTACACTAGAATTAACAAGCATACAGAGCAATTAAGGTTTTAAGAAATTAGATGAAGGAGGTGGGCCGTTTGGGAATGTGACCTAGACATTAATTGGGGTATGTCACCATAATAATCAATTAGCATAATTCATTCTAGACTACCAAATCAAACAACAAGGTGGGTGCTATGAGGATGTACCCTATGCTACTAGTTGGAGAACTAGGGCTAGGTGTAACTCTCATAGGACTTACCAAGTCTAGATCTCTAGGATAAGTGGTATTAGTCAATTGAGGACCAAGGGTAAGGATGGGAGTAGAGATGAGGATATTTGACCTCATGCCACTAGCCACCTCAGCCTTTAGGAAATCATAGGGAATTGCACTAATCACACTTATACTAGTCACTTAGAACTCACATTTGCATGTAGGAAGAAGGTGAGTATGTAGGGAGATAGGGGGCTAGCTAGTGATCCAAATTAAGGCCCTAGGAGCCAATCCTATGATAGCTACACAGAAACCAACACCCTAGAGGCAAATGTCGTCAGAACCACAAGGCAAGAAATTAACGTAATTAAACAAAAATCACATGCACAAGTAACGGGAAATGAGATACAAGCAAAGGAAATCATCATAGAAGTGAAATATGTTCATTACAAATTATATTCCCCTAACGTGGTATCACAGTCACATTTTTGCCCCAAACATCCCACCCAAGGGGGGCTTAGCTATACATGATCAAAACAGAAACAAAGGAGAAGGGAAAGAGAGTAGGAAACACCATGGATGCTTGATGAAGCTTGATATCTTCACCTCCTTGCTGCCAGCCATGATCCTCCTCCTCCAATGGTGCCCAAGAGCATGGAAATGGTGGAATGGATGGATAGAAACCTAGAGAAACTAGGTTTCTATGGTGGAAATGAAGGGAATGTGGATGGAAATGGGAGTAAATACAAGGAAAGTAGGTGGATGGGAGTAATGGAGGCAAGGGAACAGCTAGGGGTGGCTAGGGGGTGCTCTCTCTCAAGCCCTAGAAGCAACTAGTACTTATATAGGATCTAGGTCTAAGTGGGGGCAAAGTAGGAAAAACAATGGAAAGTTATACAGGGTAGGTGATCACCATGGTCGTGGTGGGTGTGCCACGGTCATAGTGAGGGTAGTGGGGGACGATTGTGGGGTTGTGAACATAGTCGTGGGGTGAAGGAAGTGGTGAGATGGTGGTGGCCACGGCCGTGGCAGAGTGCGACGGTCATGGTGGGTAGCAGGAACCACGGCCGTGTTGGGTAACACAACCGTTTTGGAGGAGTTGGAGTTGACCGTGGGGAGGGGCCGTGAGCGTCTTGATTAGCATCAGCCACGGTCGTGGCGACATGGCCATGATCGTGGCCGGGAGGCAAATTCCCTATTTGCGCCTGACTTCTTGTAATTTAATTCCCACGACCGTGGCAGGGTGCCATGGTTGTGTTCTCTTCTCCTGGCCACGACCGTGCTGATGGCCACGGTCGTGTTGTCTTCAGTGACCATGGTCGTGGTTGGGAGGCCACGGTCGTGGGTGATCTATGGAATTCCCTGTTGCATCATGTTGGACTTTGGCAATAAAGCCACGACCATGGCATTGTGGCCACGGCTGCGGTGAGGCTTGACTTCTTGATTTTGCTTCTTACTTTGTCAATTTCGGATGTCTTTGCTCGGAGATGACTCTTGGCCACTGGAGGTAGGTTGAGGGAGACTTTGGGGTCTTATTTGGGTCCCTCTATCTCTCTCTTCCATCTAATCATGGTCCAAGTACCTGAAAAATAGTGCAAAGAACATCCATAAGTGTATTTGCAATGATAATCATATTGGGGAGAATAACATGTAATTCAAATGCATTTGAATGTGATAAAAGTACAAAATTACACAAGATACAGTCCTAGAATAGGGTTGGATCACCACCCCAAACTTGAAACATACTTGTCCTCAAATATGCTCCAACTCAATCTCTTTTCCATTTTTACACAATCAAAAGGTATGACAAATGCAATATGATGGGTGACAAATGCTAAATGGGATCAATGGTGACTAGGTACATGCAAATCACTTCCCTCCTCTTCTACTTTCACAAACCAACCATGAAGGGAGCACAGAGTACATGAAATTCGTATATAATGCATGCATTGCACAATTTATCAATATCTCATCCATAAGGTTCCGGGTAGACCGTTTCATGATGATGTTAATCGCCGATGACTAGGAGTGTCGTTTCACCTTCATGCCTTCAACCTTATGTTTCAAGTTATGCCAAATGACCCACATGGCTGCAGAAAAGGGATAAAGTGAGCTAGGTTTGAAGTTTCCTAGCTCAGTGGGTATAAAAGTGGAAGAAAGGGATGCGGTAAGATTTTTGGAGTGTTTTTACACACTCATCTTTTCTTTATTTGAATTCTCTTAAACAGGAACATCCTTTTATTTTATTTTATTTTTTTTTCTTTTCTTTTCTTTTTCTTTCCCTTTGTGTAGATAGGGCATATGGTGGATAAAGTGAAGCGGGGAGATAAAGATGTGGCCACCCCAAACTGTTGGAGGTGGCCACGGCTAATATTTGCACTTTGGATTTTTTTTTTAGCCGGAGAGGTATGAAGATGATGAAAGAGTAGTCGGGTCAAAGAGGGGTCACTTGGCATAATCTTCCACATAAGGTCTCCTGCATGAAAACTAGTCTGACACTTCACCATAGATATCACATCACATGAATGAACCAAATGAAATCCATATATCAATCAAGTAACTCCACAAACATTAAACGTTCTATGCTTACTCGAATCATAATTCAATCAAACCAACACATTCCCAAGGGAGGTGATGAGCATGTAAGAAGTCACTCGTTGATTCCACATAGCACTTCATCATAGCATATCATCTTGTATTTGTCAAAGATAAGCAATTTCATTCAATATGGTAAAGATTGAGTCAAAACACACTTTTTGGACAAGAAACATCAAATCTGGGCAAAATTGGCCAAAAAGGTGTCAAATTGCACTAAATCACATTCAAGCACAATTTTAGGTAAAAAGCAAGTAAATCCTATCTAAAACATGCAAAAATTAGCAAAAACCTACATGAGATGCAATGTATGGCTGAAAAAAACCAAAAATTTTGAAAAATTACTCAAAAATGTAGAAATCAACTACATGTCATGCAACAAAAAGAACAAAAACAATAAAACTAACTAGATGGCAAGGTGATATCAAAATGACAAAAAGAGAGGAGTGGTGCCTACCGCCCTACCCACCCCAAACTTTAGAATCATGTTGTCCTCAGCATGAACTTATAGCTTACGTGAGATAGGGGAAGAATCAAGGCTACGGTGGCTGGTCCGACATCTGCGGAGGATCTGGAGGAGGAGCTGAGGTTGGGGCTGAGCTAGAAGGAGGATGCTGATAGTAGTGTGCCTAGTAGCCATCCTGGGGAGGAGGGTAAGTCTGTGGATACCCAACTAAACCACCCCAAAAATATGCGCCCATTCGGGGTTTCTTGCAGCTTGGGCGTGGTGAGACTGATACAAGTGGTTGATCTGATAATGCATCTGTTGTTGATCATACCACATTTTTTGCTGGGCAAGCTGCATGTCACTTTGAGTTTTTTGAATGTTCTCAAGGTGTGCCTGGATTGTGGCCATGTCGTAGGCATTCCCTGAGGGTGGCTGCAGCTGGGATGTCCCCTCATCCCTCCTTCTTGTTCTTCGGGGTTGCCATTGTTTTGCATCTTCTTGTTCCTGTCCTTGTACATTAGATTTTGCAACGCCTTCATGTACGGCAGTGGCTCCCCTAACATACGTCTCTCTTGGGTGTTCTTGCTGCCATTTGAAAAGTTTTTCTTTCAAATTGAAATGAATTCCCAATGCGGAAAGAAGAGGCACCGCGTGGTATGGCAGCTCGAGCTCGAAGTCTGGCACACCAGTAGTAAGATAGATCATCTTCTTTTCCTTTATCTTTATAGTGTGAGAGCGCACCAAGTAGTTGAGGTCCACAAACTCTGCCTCAAGTGCGTCCTGTAACCCCGAGAGATCGTATCCCAGCGCTAGTGCAATCGAAGTCACAAACCCACCCAAGACAAAGGGTTTTGTGCTCTTGTAGGGTATGGACTTCATATGATCAATCAATAGAACACCAAGGTCGAGGTTCTTCTTGAGGTACATCGATATCAAGACAAACATATCTTTTTGTGAAATGGAGCCTTGATTATCATACCTCCCTACAATTTTGTTTGCCATGACCTTCTGCACATAGCCCATCATTGGATTGCTTATGGCGGCTGTTTTTGATCTTCCTGCATCGTACACGCCACTGCATGTGATTGTCTCCCAGAAATAGGCATAATCTAGTTCTTTCACCTTCTCTAACAAGTCGTCATCCATCTTGACGGCCTCTTCAGGACTTGCTGCAAATATCCCATTCAGCTCAGTGGAAGTGAGGGTGTGCACAAGAATTGTCTAGAGCCATGACATGGGTTAGGCATGTGAGAAACGAGAAACCTAAGATGATGATTATGATATTGATGATGATGTTGATGTTTTATAGGACCCAAGATGTTTGAGGAAGGTTAAGTATGTTTGACGATATGAGATGAGTTTAACCATGAAAACCTAGATAAACCTAGCACCACTGGGTTGATGTGCTAAACATAGCTAGTGGATGGACATGCTTGGTTGTACCTAGTTTTGTACATGTTGAGATATGATATACAGTTTGAGACCAACACGGGCCTCAATCTCTTTACAAAGGAGGACCTCTAGCATGGGACATATGAATAGGATGACATGTTGGAAAAAGGTTAGAGTACCTAAACTCCAAAATATTTGAAATGTTGAATAATATGAATGATGAAATACTTTATGATGAGTCCCTAGATAGAATACTTCTAAGTATATGAGTTGAGTGACCTAGTGTGTGGTTTCCTTGAAAGTGTTGAACCCTAGATGTCCTATGAAAATATCTAACCCTAGAGATAGAGGCGATTTAAAAGTTGATTCTTTCTATATAGGTGAGGGAGATATCCCAAGATACTAAGATGATGTACATGATGAATGATATCTATGATGAGCCTCGTACTCGGGTTAGTAGTTGCATATAAAGGACTCTAGTGATTACCCTTAAGATGAGTAGAAATTGTTGTTATGGGTAGAATATTGTGGTTAACATGTCTTGTTGGACACATATATGTCTTAGATTGACTGGCTTGAAGCACTTTTTGATACAAGTGAGAAAGTTACGAAACCTCGATATTGATGTTAATGTTGTCCTTCATATGATGCTTGTTGCATGAAATAATTTCACTTATGTTTAAAACTTGATATATGCCCTATAAGTCAAACTCTTAAGCTAGACCAAGTATGAAATCAAACCATACATGAAGATTTAGTTTTGAAATCATGAACTTGATACGGTGATGCACAGAGATCGTAGCTTGAATAATTAGGGGTAACATGCCTAACATCAAACCCCCAAAAAACTGATTAACTCAATATGCCTATGCTCTTGGGATCATAACTTGAATGAACATGATGAATACATTGTTTAATTCTAATTTTGAAATGAAAGTTAACGAACATAATTGAGTAGAGTTCGTAGAAATTTTGGGGAAAACATAAACATGCATGAAACCTAGTATAGTGATGAAATTTACACATTCAATGATGGTCTCAGTTGGAAGTCATGATAATGAACACATACGTTAGAGAAATGATACTAAGAGATGGGAAAACCCTAATACCATGATAATGTCACATTACGATGGAACAATAAGTAATATGTATATAATCAAGATGAGTTCACCCTTGATGAGTATTACCTAGTATGCGTCCATCAGGCAAAATTCCTTGATAACCATGATTGGATACCTAGACTCGATGGATATTGACTTTGACGCTTGAACATGACCTTGGAAGAATTTCGAGGATGAAATTTCTTTTAAGGAGGGAAGGATGTGATAACCTAACCTTTTCTCTATCTTCAAGTGATATGTTCCTCTCTCATAAAGTGGCCCATTATTGAATTTGATGTCAATTTCATAATTGGAGAGTTGAGATTTTCTTTTTTTGGCCACCATAATGATCCATTTCACAATGTGGACATTTGATTTGCTCTCTTGACCTAACTTCACTATTTAATGATGCACTACTTTGTAAATAATCTTGAACCTGGTTAGTATGATCACCTTGCTCTGTAATATGTTTCAAAATATAGAGTGTTCATTCATATTTCCAAGGTACAAAAATGACCTCATTTGGACCATCCTAGCCTAAGATATGGGTATTTGAAAATGGACTCATTTAGTACATGTTTTACTTATTCTTCAACTCTTCTTGGGCCCAATACCAGATGCTTGGCCCATTTACCTTGTTGTCTTCCTTCCTAAAATAGAAGGGAATGCTTGATCAGAGAGTCATCGTCTCCCCCTTTCCCCTTCAGGAAAGCAACAAATAGCAGTAAATGCTCTGAAGGATGCTCGGGATTGCTGGGATCTAAACCCTAGCATCCATAATGTTCTATATATCCCGTCCCCATCTAACCCTAGTGCCAGTGCTTCTTTTTCTCCGTTCTCGTTCTTCCTTGTGCCACCTTTTCTAGGCTGTGAGCTAGTCAAAGTCAACGGCTGCGGAAGCCATCTAGTCCCCTCGCACGCCACCTCAGTGGCACTCACGGCCGGACTCCAAGCGGTCAGTGTGCCCCAAAACTCTAGAAGCTCTGCCACTTCTTCCCCAGGCTAAATGACCGCAGCAGCCATGGTTGTTGAGCAGGGGTGCGGAGCCCCTGTTCCTCCTCTATTCCATGGAGCAGAACAGAGGAATCGCGGACCGAAGGGCGCAAGAGGAGGGGGAGTCGAGCAGGAGTGTCGGATGGGTGGCACATCACGGACGGCCAAGATGACCCAATCTCGACCGCAACATCCAAGAGAGGACCGTGATGGTCCTGAAATCAACGAAGGATACATGCGGGCCGCTAGCACTAGTTGGAGCATGGGATGCGTGCATCAGATCTCAGGCCAATGGCCCAGATCGATCAATAAATATACAGGTAACACCCTAAGTCAGTTTCCTATGATTCTAGTGCAAATACTCAAAAATACATACCTCCTAGTTCCTTTATCCAAAATATGCAAACCAATATATCAAATCGATCAACTCGACGAGACCTACACATTGGGCCTAGTCCCAGACCCTAAATCAAATGTTTGTTCCCTGATTTCTTGAAAATACTAACATTAGTCATGTTTGAGCACATTTATTCACTATTATGATCAAATCTTGCATCTTTAATGACTATTCACTCTCGTGATCATGAAATTAGTAATATATATTCACCTTAAACCAAGTTGAGATCCTAAGCTCCCCTTTTGATCCATGGTTGCCCCTAATGCATGTTGTAGCTTGTTCATGGACTTTAATGCATGATTATGATGAAGTTTGAATTTTTGATATACTTATAGCTTCCTAAGCATTAAATCAATGGCTCTTTTGCTCTTGTGATCCTAATGAGGGCCCTAATCAACCCATTGTTCATGAATGACATTGATTGTACATATGTGCCTACTTTGGACTATAATGTTGAACGTTGCCTAGATTGCTAATCTCACTTCTAATGGACATACACCTCATATTGTTATATGCTTCTTATGACCTAATGTTGCTGATCTAAATCAATCTTATAGATCCAGACCTCTTGACTCGATGAATCATGATCTAGGGCGCCCTATTATGAGTCTTTTGACCCTAGAATGCATGTAAATGCCTTAAATCTTGATATGATTATAGAAAGTGCATGGAACATCATAATGGCATGAAACTTGATCCACACTATCATGATGACCTATAGATCAGTACAATATCATATAATGACCCAATAAGCAACTTGGAACCCACCTTGGCCAAAACCCTAAAATGCATCTAATTAGGGTTAATGATGAGATTCTAATGCATATATGTAATCTTGTTCTTAATCAGGTTTGGCATGTGGCTAGATGGTGAAGATATGTTAGGTTATGAATCTATGAATCAGGTATGGGCCTTATCTAGTTATATGACTACCACTTCTTTCTTGAAAAGACATATATTGTATGCTTGTTTCTCTATTTTCTCAAATATTGCCATGTAGTATTCCTATGTTTTACTCAATGTTTGCCTCGTCAGTTTTATAACTTGATCACACACACACACACACAAACACACACACATATATATGTATGTATGTATGTATATATATATATATATATATATATATATATATATATATATATATATATATATATATGGAACTCCATTATAATATTGTTGATAAAGGGCTCTTGGTTACGACCTTGAGGTCCCTCTCGTATAAAAGGGTTAGCTAAGCTTGAGCACCCTTACGGACCCTTCCGACGGGAAGATGCTCAAAGGCCTTAAACATGTTTGATATTGTTGGTATAATGGAGTGAAATGACATAAAATATGGTTTTGCATTTGTTAAACAATTAACATGTTTATTCTTGTTTGTTTAATCTTGAAATCATTTCAAAATTATGCAAAGCTTATATATATTTGTATCTTTTAGCCCATACTCAACACCTCATGTGTTGACCCATTTCTCGTATGTTATTTTTAGGTTCAGAGATGGCTAGAAGGTTGATGGGCTTGGTGAGCTATGCTAGGTGTACTTATTGTACGATCCAGATATAGTATACATGAGCAGACTTGTACAAAGTGGCTCTTGAATATGTAATTCAAATAGTGTAATATAATGATGTTGCTTAATATATATTGTTGATTGTTGAGATTATGTTGGTGCTTGTATCTTGTTATCTATTCATGTGTGCTAAGCTTTACACTTCTGCATGTTGCCTTCGATATGTGTTTAGTTCATGGGACTGGGATTCCGGTTCCGTGACAAGAACACAAACAATAAAACTAACTAGATGGCAAGGTGATATCAAAATGACAAAAAGAGAGAAGGAGTGGTGCATACCGCCCTACCCACCCCAAACTTTAGAATCATGTTGTCCTCAGCATGAAACTATAGCTTAGGGGAGATAGGGGAAGAATCAAGGCTGCAGTGGCATGTCCGACATCTACGGAGGATCTGGAGGAGGAGCTAAGGTTGGGGCTGAGCTGGAAGGAGGATGATGATAGTAGTGTCCCCAGTAGCCATCCTGGGGCGGAGGGTAAGTCTGTGGATACCCAACTAAACCACCCCAAAAATCTGCACCCCATTCGGGGTTTCTTGCTGCTTGGGCGTGGTGAAACTGATACAAGTGGTTGATCTGATAATGCATCTGTTGTTAATCATACCACATTTTTTGCTCGGCAAGATGCATGTCACTTTGAGTTATTGAATGTTCTCAAGGTGTGCCTGGATTGTGGCCATGTCGTAGGCATTCCCTGAGGGTGGCTACAGATGGGATGTCCCCTCATCCCTCCTTCTTGTTCTTCGGGGTTGTCGTTGTTCAGCATCTTCTTGTTCATGTCCTTGTACATTACATTCTGCAACGTCTTCATGTACGGCAACAACTCCCCTAACATACGTCTCTCTTGGGTGTTCTTGCTAACATTTGAAAAGGTTTTCTTTCAAATTGAAATGAATTCCCAATGCAGAAAGAAGAGGCACTGTGTGGTATGGCATCTCGAGCTCGAAGTCCGGCACACTAGTAGTAAGATAGATCATCTCCTTTTCCTTTATCTTTATAGTGTGCAAGTGCACCAAGTAGTTGAGGTCCACAAACTCTGCCTCAAGTGTGTTATGTAACCCCGAGAGATCGTATCCCAGAGCTAGTGCAATCGAAGTCACAATCCCACCCATGACAAAGGGTTTTGTGCTCTTGTAGGGTATGGACTTAATATGATCAATCAATAGAACACCAAGGTCGAGGTGCTTCTTGAGGTACATCGATATCAAGACAAACATATATTTTTGTGAAATGGAGCCTTGATTATCATACCTCCCTACAACTGTGTTTGCCACGACCTTCTGCACATAGTGCATCATTGGATTGCTTATGGTAGCTGTTTTTTATCTTCCTGCGTCGTACACGCCGCTGCCCGTGATTGACTCCCAGAAATAGGCATAATCCAGTTCTTTCACCTTCTCTAACAAGTCATCATTCATCTTGATGGCCTCTTCAGGACTTGCAGCAAATATCCCATTCAACTCAGTAGAAGTGAGGGTGTGCACATTGCCCATTATGGAAAATTTGATTGCGTCACAACCCCTCACTTTAGTCCTTTCGAGAGTGGCAAAGAATTCTTGGGTCAAGGTGACGTAGGTTGGTTGCAGTGTGAAAAGGATACCCCACAACCCTATTCTCTTTAAGCTCCCTTCTACTGCCTCCTTGATCCCTAGATCATCGATCACTTTCTGAGACCCATACTTGGTGGCGAAGGCTCGCCTCGTCATTCATTTAGGGTAGATAAGATCAACCTTCTTTTTCCTGTGTCCTCTACCATAGGACACCCCCTCCGGTGCTTTGCCTAGGGTCTTTTCTCTGTCCGCCTCCAAATATGCCACAAATTCTTCTCCTTCCGGCTCCAGCTCCACCTCTTCCTCCTCCCTATCTTGTTCTTCCTCCATCGCATAGGATTGTGACCCCGAGGTGGTGTCAAAATTGTACCAGCAGGCCGACTGCTCCTTGTCTTGCTGCAATTGTCGCGAGGGTTGTGGTTGCACACCACGCCTCGTCATCACCTGAGACGTCGAGTGGCGGGGTGGTGTAGACTTACGAGGCAACCTGGATGATGACGGTGCTGCTTTAGATTTTGGATTTCTTCTTGCGGCCGCCGGCTCTATTTCATCTATGAAGTTGTCCAAGTTGACCCCATGGACTCCTCCTCTTCTTTGTCTTCCCCCTCATAGGTAGCGTCTATGATGTGGTGGCTATCAGATGAGCGGGAGTGTGATCCTCTCACCGATTGCAATCGGTGGAGGGAATGGTAGGCGGAAGCAGTAGGTGATGGGGTGTGGGATGGAACGGACACATCAGAGGAGGCATTTTTAGAACATCGTTTCCCTCCGGTGAGGATATTCGTCCCCTTTGTGATAGCCTTCCCAATCTTCTTCATTGCAGAAATGGAGGTGAAAGTGGTGTAGGATGGAGATTTTCAGATTTAGTGGAGAAGGTGGTGTGGATGTGGTTTTGTGGGTGGAATGGAAGGATAGTGATGTGCAGATGGTGGTTATATGATTAGTGTTGGATTTGGGTGAGAATGGAAGGGTTTTTGTGGAGGTTTTGTGTAGGGTAGTTGCTGGGCGGAATGGAGATGGAGATGCGATTGGGAGAGATTGGACGGTGGGAATGGGAGAAGGATGGTTGGGGATCGATTTGGGATGGATTCGGGATCAAACAGATGTGTTTTTGGGGGTTGGAGTTGGTGAATGGGGGAGCACACAACCGTTTTATGCCACCACGGTCATTTTCTGGAGGTGGAAGATGATAGAATGAGGAGGGGGGTCGGGTTTATACGTTTAAAAACATATTTTTTTCTGAACTGGGTTCGGCCACGGTCGTGGCCAGGGTTGGGTAGCACGGTCGTGGCGGGTGCCACAGTCATGTTGTCGATGAAGAACTCCCTAGTCTGACCTCGCCATAGTCATGGTAGCGTGCCACAGTCGTGGCCTTATCCTCCCGCCACGGTCGTGGTCGACTTGCCACGGTCGTGGCTGATCTTGCGAAAACCTTGTATCTTCGGCCAATCTACAACATAAATTCCCACGGTCATGGTTGTAGCCCACGGTCGTATCCTACCTTCTTCAAAATGGCCGTGTTGAGGACCACAGTCGTGGGCAGTTTCCTTCACCACGGTCATGGGTAACAAGCCACGGTCGTGGCCGTTCTTCAAGACAACATGTAACTTTGGCCAATCTGGTGCTTTAATTCCCACGACTGTGGCTTAGAGCCACAGTCATGTTTGGCCGCTTGCGCCACAGTCGTGGTCGAGCTCCACCACCGTGGTGAGTTTGTCTCCTCAATTTTCAAACTTTAAAATATGATCTTTCAGTTTCATTTGTTCTATCGCCACAAATTTGAATTAATGGCCATGATTTACTTCTAAAACTCCTTTCTCTATTGTCTAACACCTGCACCTCATCAAAACTCAAACAAAAACATCAAACAAAAATATATGTGTGTGTATTTGTGTAAAAGAAAACTACAGTATAGAAAAGGTTCGAGAATCTCAAACCATGTGGGTTGCCTCCCACTAGCACTAAATTTTACGCGTTCAGCCAGGCTTATTGATTGTTTGGCTTTTTCACTTCCTCGGAACTTTTAAGAGATCTTTGTAGTAAATCCCTTTCTCATCCTCATCTAAGCATTCTTCTTCATCAAATTCTTCTTCTACCAGCATAACAACATCAAAATCTTGGTTGGCCTTGTCTTGGCCGACTTCAACGACAGGTTTCAACCTTTGCCCATTAACGGCAAATTCCTTAGCTCCTTCTTTTGCAAAAATGATCACTGCCCCGGATGGGTACACCTTCTTGACAAGGTAAGGACCCTCCCATCTAGACTGAAGCTTTTCAGGAAAGAACTTCATCCTTGAATCGTATAGCCATACCCATTTGTCGGGCTCAAACTCTTTCTTTCTTATGATCTTTTCATGTAGAAACTTGGTTCTTTCCTTGTAACTCTTTGACATTTCATATGCTTCATGCTGCATTTCCTCTAGCTCATCCAATTGAAACTTTCTTTTTATTCCAACACTCTCTTCATCAAAGTCCATCTTCTTCAAGGCCCAAAGTGCCTTATGTTGCATCTCAACTGGAAAATGGCAACTCTTACCATAGACAAGCTTGAAAGGTGTAGTGCCAATCGGGGATTTATATGCTGTCCTATATGCCCATAAAGCTTCATTGAGTCGAAGTGACCAATCCTTACGGTCCGGTCGCACCGTCTTCTCGAAGATGAGCTTTATCTCCTGATTTGCCAAATCAACTTGACCACTCATTTGAGGGTGGTAAGGAGTAGCTACACGATTGTTAACTCCATGTTTCTTTAGCAGCCCTTCGAAGGTGCAGTGGATGAAATGACTCCCGCCATCACTAATCATAGCCCTTGGAACACCAAAATGGCTAAAGATGTTGGATTTCACGAAATCACACACCACCTTATGATCATTTGTTCTTATTTCCATAGCCTCAATCCATTTTGACACATAATCTACGGCGACCAAGATGTAGACATACCCGAAAGAAGGAGGGAAAGGACCCATAAAGTCAATCCCCCAAACATCAAACACTTCTACCACTAGAATAGGTGACAAAGGCATCATGTCCCTCTTTGAGATAGTGCCCACTTTTTGGCACTTGAAGCAACTCTTGCAAAAGTCATGAGCATCCTTGAACAATGTCGGCCAGTAGAATCCACATTGAAGAACTTTGGCGGCCGTGCGTTTTCCTCCAAAATGGCCTCCACACACTCCGGAATGGCACATAGATAAGACTTCTTGCTGCTCCATCTCCGGAATGCACCTCCTAATGAGTTGGTCCGGGCAATACTTAAAGAGGTGAGGGTCATACCAAATGTAGTTCTTTACCATAGCAAACAATCTCTTGCTTTCCTCTCTTGCCCACATGCTCGGTATCCTCCCACTGGCTAGGAAATTTGCTATGTGCTTGTACCATGGCTTTTGGAAGATGGGATTAAGAGGAGTTGTTCATGTGGCATTGTCTCTTTGATTGGACTTGTCATATCAAAAGGTCCATCAAGGCGGGAGAGATGATCTTCTACACCATTTTCTACTCC
Organism: Alisma plantago-aquatica; assembly: GCA_963693085.1. NCBI lineage: Eukaryota > Viridiplantae > Streptophyta > Magnoliopsida > Alismatales > Alismataceae > Alisma > Alisma plantago-aquatica. Next base: position 382,276,558 of record OY856412.1, read on the forward strand.
TTTCTTATCCACAATTTCTATCTCAAATTCTTGGAGCAACAAAATCCATCGGATCAACCTTGGTTTTGAGTCTTTCTTGGACATGAGATACTTCAACGCAGCATGGTCCGTGTAGATTGTCACTTTTATTGCAAGAGATACGGCTGGAACTTGTCAAGGGAAAAGATCACCGCAAGTAACTCCTTCTCGGTGGTCTTATAGTTTCTTTGAGCATCGTCCAATGTTTTACTTGCATAGTAGATAGCATAAGGAATTCGGCCAATGTGTTGACCCAACACAGTCCCCACCTCCATATTGGATGCATCCGTCATGATCTCAAACGACAAGGAGAAATCTGGGGGCTGCATGATAGGAGCAGAAATAAGCCTTTCTTTCAAATGATTGAAGGCTTCAACACATTTAACATCAAACTAAAATTCCACATCTTTCTCAAGTAATCGACAGAGTGGTCTTGAGATTTTGCTAAAGTCCTTGATAAAGCGCCGGTAGAAACCTGCATGTCCCAAGAAAGATCAAACATGTCTTACGGTCGAAGGAATGTTGAGTGTAGAGATAAAGCCCACCTTGGCCTTGTCAACTTCAATCCCATCTTTTGAAACTCGGTGTCCCCGAACTATACCCTCAGGTACCATGAAATGACTCTTTTCCCAAGATAAAACTAAGCGAACTTTCACACATCTTTCCAGAACAATAGATATATGTAGCAATCACTCATCAAAGGTTTTCCCGAAAACTGAAAAATCATCCATGAAGACATCAAGTGAGGAATCAAGCATGTTAGCAAAGATTGAGGTTACACATCTCTGGAAAGTGGAAGGGGCATTGCACAGTCCAAATGGCATTCTTTGGTAGGCAAATGTACCACTTGGACAAGTGAATGTCATCTTTTCCTGATCCGTCGGATGCACATCAATCTGAAAATATCCTGAGTATCCATCAAGAAAATAGTAGAAGCTATGCCCATCCAATCTTTCTAGAATTTGATCAAGGAATGGGAGGGGATAATGGTCTTTCTTCATCATTTCATTGAGCATCTAGTAATCCACACACATTCTCCACTTGGATTGCTCTCTCATCGGCATAAGCTCACCATCGGCATTTTCTGCAACTGTAATCCCACCCTTCTTGGGCACAACTTGTATGGGACTCACCCACGTACTATCAGAGAAGGGATAGATAATCCCTGCATCAAGCAACTTTACAACCTCTTTAGTTACAACGTCCTTCATCTTTGGATTGAGACTTCTTTGCATTTTACGGGTCGGTCTTGCATATTCTTCTAAGTATATCTGATGCACACAAATAGAGGGGTCAATCCCCCTCAAGTCAGCAACAAACCATCCAATGGCTTGGATGTTCTTTCTCAAGACTTCCATCAAGACATCTTCTTGCTCAGGAGAGAGAATGGAGGAAATGATCATCAGGAGGGTGTCATTTGAGCCAAGGAAAGTGTACTTCAATCCTTCAGGAAGTTTCTTCAACTCAAGAATGGGGGGTGCTTCAAGGGAGTTCTTCAATGGTGCAGAAATAGAAGGAAGGTCTTGACTTACAGCCACTAAGGCTAGCTCACACTCTTCATCCTCTTCATCATCATCGTCAGGGAACTCAACAATTGGTTCAAGACCTCTACCTTGGGTGGCAGTCTCAATCCACGTAGGTAGGCACTCTTCAACAATATCGTCTAGGCATTCCACCAAATAACAACCTTCCTCGGTGGCCCCTATCACTTCAACTGTAGTAGAAGACTTGAAGATGTTCAACCTGATCTTCATTTGCATGAATGTAACATACATGGTCCCTTTCCTCACATGGATCACGACATCAACTATGGCTAAGAAAGGTCTCCCCAAGATGATTGGCACCTTTCTAGCTTCCTTTTCCATATCAAGAATGATAAAATCGGCTGGGAAGAAGGGAAAGTATCCTCATCAAGACGGACCAACACATCATCCACACGCCCTCTAGGCGTCTTCACATATCGGTCGGCCAACTGTAGAGTGCAATGGGCTGGCCTCAACTCCCCCATTTGGAGCTCAGCAAACAGATCATACGACATCAAGTTTACGCTAGACACCAAGTCAAGAAGAGCCTGGTCTATGTGATGTGCTCCGATGTAGCTTGAGATGATGGTAGCACCGGTATCTTTTCTTTTCCGGGGAATGGTGTGTTGGAGAATGAAACTCACTTGCTCAGTGAGCTTGATCTTCTTAGGTGTCCTCCCTGTAGTCTTTCTTTTGAAGGTGCACAATTCTTTAAGGAACTTTGCATAGGATGGAATTTGCTTGACTGCATCTAGAAGAGGTACATTGATTTTCACTTGCTTGAAGACCTCCAAAATATCATTTGCATGCTTCTTCGTTTTCTTTGCAACAGAAGGCTCCTCAAGTGCATCAGTATATGGCGGCAGTTGGGACCCCAATCGGTCCAAATCAATAGTATCATATACTGGTATCACTGGAATCGCAATATCACGACTCAGTATCACAATATCAATGCTAGGTGTCACAATATCAACACTGCCTCTTATCACAGTATCATCCATCTGCATCTCAGTATCAACCTGCTCTGCCTCGGTGTCCTCTCTGCCACCAACTGTATCATGGGGTCTCTCCAAAGTCCTACCACTCCTCAATGTAGTCACAACCTTCACATGCTCATGGGTGGTAGAAGAGGGAGCTTGTGGAGGTGGTTGTGGCTGTAGGGGTGGTGGAGGCCTTTAGTGAGGGGAATTGGGATTTTGGAGGATGAATTGGGGTTGCGGTTGTTGTTGTGGTGGGGTGTGATATTGTGGAGGTGGTTGTTGGTAAGTGTGAGGTGGAGGTGGAGAATATTGATAATTGAGCGGCGCTTGAGGAGGCGGAGGAGCATAGGGGTTCGGTGGGGCTTGGCAAGATGGTGGAACATAAGAACTTGAAGTGCTCCCTAGAAAAGTCCCATCGTTGTTTGGATTTGGCATTGGTTGAGAGGGGAGTCTTCCTTCTTCTCTTTTAGCCAAAGAGAGAGAAATCTGATCCAACCTCTACTCAAGACGGCTTATAGACTGGCCATGTGCATTGACGTCCTTTTTGACTTCATCTAGGCTTCTTAGCCTTCCATGAACCTTGTCCTCAACCTTGGAGTTGTAGCGTGGCTTCTGCTGCCCCTGTCCTTGTCCATCCTCATTATGTTGTTTCCAAGAGAAATTTGGGTGGTTCCTCCACTCGGGAGTATAGGATTGGGACATTGGGCCCTGGTTGTTGTGGCCACCAAAGGAATGTAAAGCGTTAACTTCCTCGTCTACAGTCTCAACAGCCATCGTGGATTGTCTAGAAGAATCACCCACTTGATTCTTCATCATTTGCATCATATCTACCATCATTTTCATCATATCGGGGTTGGTGGCATTGCGTGTGGGAGCCATGGAGGAGGGTGGGGAAGGGTAGTCCCGGCTGCAATGCCCCCCTTTTGTGGAAGCTCGGTGGTGAGAGTTCTCGGCGAGATGCTCAAACAGCAGCCATGAGTCCTCGGGCGGCTTTGCCATGAACGTGCCCCCGCAAGAACAATCTCCATTGTTTTGGCTCTGCTCCTCAAGCCCGGTGTAGAAGGCCTGAACTAGCTGTCAAAGAGGGATCTCATGGTGAGGGCAGTCACGAAGCAACTTCTGGAACCTCTCCCATGCCTCATGGAAGGGTTCGTTCTCTTTTTGGGCGAAGGACGTGATGCACCTTCTCATGTAGGATAACTTGTCTATTGGAAAGAACTTCTTCAGAAACTCATTCTTTACTTCATTCCATGTGACGAGCTCTATCCTCAAAATGTACCAATCCTCTAGCCTCAAAACGTACTAATCCTTGGCCTTCTATTTGAGAGAGAAGGGAAAGAGCGTCCTCCTGATCGAGTCGTCTGTGGCAGCAGGCGTGCATAAGGTGGGCACGTTTCTAAGAATGCGTCTATATGGTGGTAAGGATTTTCGTTCTCCGTTCCGTAGTATGTGGGAAAAAGCCCCAAGAGTGTCGGGGGGATGGAAAACTATTGACCGAGCATTTGGTCAACTAGCATGGTGATGGGGGAGTTGTAGTTCCCCGATGTGAAATACTTATGAAGCGGGCAGTGTAGTGGTGGAGGTGGAACATCCGGTGGCAGGTTGTTCTCGGGCATCTCGGCCTCTCGGTGTAGGTTGCGGCGAGCTTGACGTCTTCTTCTCCCAATCTCGGGGTCGTAAACCACCAAGTCGGTGCAAGTTGAACGCGTACTACGCATGCACAGCTGTCACCTGCGCAAGTCACAAGCAAACAACAAGGTGCCAAGTTAGCGAACCAATATGCAAGAGTAACACAAAGAATAAATAATAGCAATGGTGAGGGAAAAAGAAAAGGCTAAGCTACACTATCTAACTAGGCCGAGCGCCTTTATCCCCTGCAACGGCGCCAGAAAGCTTGGTGCGCTCCCGCTAGAGGCTTGCAACAGGTGCAATCCACAAGGTCGGGAGGCACGGGATGATGGGATCTTTACTTTCGATATTTCTATGGTCCCAGATCGTATCTATCACTAAAACTAAAACAATTCGCCCGCAAGCGTACGGGGTACTGTTACACTATAGGCGAAAGGAAAGATGCGGGGTCGGACCACGGAGATAGAGGGGGCTCTAGAGTTATAAGGCTTAAGCTACATTCCTATTGCGGAGAGTAAGGTTTTTAGGGTTTAAGGTTGGTTGGTTGTTGATTAAGCTAAGAGATCAAATAAGAAAAGCAATATGAAACTAAGTTATCAAAAGGCTAAATTAGCAATCTAAGTTAACAAGCTATCTAAACAAGAGCAAGAATGAACTGCACTAGACTAAGCAAGCAACTAGCAAGTGAGAGCCTAAGTTAACTACTAATCAAGATCAAAGACCTAAATTAACACTAGCTAACAAAACTAGGCAATCAACTAAGTTTATGAACTACACTAGCATTAACAAGCAAACAGAGCAATTAAGGTTTTAAGCAATTAGATGAAGGAGGTGGGCCATTTGGGAATGTGACCTAGACATTAATTGGGGGATGTCACCATAATAAGCAATTAGCATATTTCATTCTAGACTACCAAACCAAACAACAAGGTGGGTGCTATGAGGATGTACCCTATGCTACTAGTTGGAGAACTAGGGCTAGGTGTAATTCTCATAGGACTTACCAAGTCTAGGTCTCTAGGATAAGTGGTATTAGTCAATTGAGGACCAAGGGTAAGGATGGGAGTAGATATGAGGATATTTGACCTCATGCCACTAGCCACCTCAGCCTTTAGGAAATCCTAGGCAATTGCACTAATCACACTTATACTAGCCACTTAGAACTCACATTTGCATGTAGGAAGAAGGTGAGTATGTAGGAAGATAGGGGGCTAGCTAGGGATCCAAATTAAGGCCCTAGGAGCCAATCCTATGATAGCTACATAGAAACCAACACCCTAGAGGAAAATGTCTGCAAGCACCACAAGGCAAGAAATCAACGTAATTAAACAACACTCACATGCACAAGTAATGGGAAATGAGATACAAGCAAAGGAAATCATAATAGAATTGAAATATGTTCATTACAAATTATATTCCCCCAACATGGTATCACCGTCACATTTTTGCCCCAAACATCCCACCCAAGGGGGGCTTAGCTATACATGATCAAAATAGAAACAAAGGAGAAGGGAAAGAGAGTAGGAAATGCCATGGATGCTTGATGAATCTTGATCTCTTCACCTCCTTGCTGCCATCCACGATCCTCCTCCTCCAATGGTGCCCAAGAGCATGGAAATGGTGGAATGGATGGATAGAAACCTAGAGAAACTAGGTTTCTATGGTGGAAATGAGTGGAAAGTGGGTAGAAATGGGAGTAAATGCAAGGAAAGTAGGTGGATGGGAGTAATGGAGGCAAGGGAACAGCGGGGGGCGGCTAGGGGGTTCTCTCTCTCGAGCCCTAGAAGCAACTAGTGCTTATATGGGAGCTAGGGCTAAGTCGGGAGAAAATAGGAAAAACAGTGGAAAGTTATATAGGGTAGGTGATCACTACGGTCGTGGTGGGTGTGACACGGCCGTGGTGAGGGTAGTGGGCGACGATCGTGGGGTGGTGAACATGGTCATGGGGTGAACGAAGTGGTGAGATGGTGGTGGCCATGGCTGTGGCGGAGTGCCACGGTCGTGGTGGGTAGCAGGCACCACGCCCGTGTTGGGTAACACACCCGTTTTGGAGGAGTTGGAGCTGACTGTGGGGAGGGGCCACGAGCGTCTTGATCAGCATCTGTCACGGTCGTGGTGACATGGCCACGGTCGTGGCTGGGAGGAAAATTCCCTCTTTGCGCCTGACTTCTTGTAATTTAATTCCCACGACTGTGGCAGGGTGCCATGGCCATGTTCTCTTCTCCTGACCACGAATGTGATGATGGCCACAGTCGTGTTGTCTTCAGTGACCACGGTTGTGGCTGGGAGGCTACGGTCGTGGGCGATCTATGGAATTATTTGTTGCAGTCTATTGGACTTTGGCAATAAAGACACGACTGTGGCATTGTGGTTACGCTCGTGGTGAGGCTTGACTTCTTGATTTTGCTTCTTACTTTGTCAATTTTGGATGTCTTTGCTCGGGGATGACTCTTGGCCACTGGAGGTAGGTTGAGGGAGACTTTGGGGCCTTCTTTGGGTCCCTCCTTCTCTCTCTTCCATCTAAGCAAGGTCCAAGTACCTAAAAAATAGTGTAAAGAACATCCATAAGCGTATTTGCAATGATAATCATATTGGGGAGAATAACATGTAATTCTAATGCATTTGAATGTCATAAAAGTACAAAACGACACAAGATACAACCCTAGAATAGGGTTGGATCACCAACCTATAAGCTTGTGCGATGTAATTTATAAGATTGCTGCAAAAGTCCTAGCCAACCGCCTGCGACCTCTGATGGACAAGATTGTTTCTGAACAACAAAGTGCTTTTATCCATGGAAGACTCATCACAGACAATGCGCTTATTGCCTACAAGCTTTTTCACACTATGAAAGGCGAGAAAAGGAAGAAGAAGGGACATATAGCTCTGAAACTTGATATGTCAAAAGCTTATGACAGAGTGGAATGGGGGTTCGTGGGCTTCATACAGGAGAAGTTGGGGTTCAGATAGCTATGGAGGAAGAAAGTCATGAAATGCATGTCATCGGTATCTCACTCCTTCTCCATCAATGGGGATCATACCAGGAAGACTCAACCATCCAGAAGACTGCGCCAGGGTGACCCTCTCTCCCCATATCTTTTTATTTTAGGTGCTGAAGCTTTTTCTTCTTCACTAAATTAGGCATCACAACAGAATGATATCCATGGAGTGCGGGCTAGTCGACATGGGCCACGCATTTGTCATCTTTTCTTTGTAGATGACTCTTAGCTGCGATTGTCAGCCAGTATGAACGGGCATCCGGACAGAAAATTTACTTATCAAAGACTGAGGTGGCCTTTAGCAAAGGAGTCTATAGGGAGAGGAAGGACGAGATATGCCAAGTGTTACAAGTAGTAGAGGTAGAGAAACATGGGAAGTACTTAGGCCTACCTGCAGCGGTAGGAAGATCCAAAAAACACACCTTCTCATACATACAGGATCGGATGTGGAACAAACTTCAAGGATGGAAGGAAAAATTATTGTCCAAAGTGGGAAAGGAGGTTTTAATCAAGGCAGTGGCTCAAACAATCCCATCGCACCTGATGAGTATTTTCCAATCACCGAAATATCTCTGTTACCCTATTAATAGTTTTATTGCCAGATTCTGGTGGGGAGCCAAAGACAATGAACGGAAAATTGCCTGGGTCAGCTGGGAGAAACTTTGCAGACCAAACAATCAAGGAGGCATGGGATTTCGTGATATTAGTATATTCAACAAAGCTCTTCCTACTAAACAAGTGTGGCGCCTTTTCCACAGGAGACAGACATTGGCTTACAAAGTCCTCAAGGCTAGATACTTCCCATCAAGCAATGTCCTCAAGGCCCGCAGAGGACATAATATGAGTTTTACTTGGTAGAGTATATGGAATTCCAAGAGTATCATCCTAGAAGGCATGCAATGGAGAGTGGGAGATGGAAAATATATCAACATATGGTCGGACAATTGGATACCCAATCTAGGCGACATCATAGAGTCCAAATGGGATTTTCTGGGACCAACAGTACAACAAGTTCACCAACTCATTGACCAGGAAACAAGAGATTGTGACCGAGGGATGGTAAATGAGCTGCTATCACCAGAACGTGGCTGACTTGGTGTTGGACATTCCGTTAGGGGTAACAACGAGGACAAATGGGATTTTCTGGAGACCAAGCAGAAGTGGGGAATATACGGTGAAGTCCGCATACTGGATGGCCACCTAACAACCGAATAACACCGAGCAATCATGCACCCACGTGAACAAGTAGGTTTGGCAGGCAATCTGGAAGACAGGTCTAGCTCCCAATAGTTGCACATTTCTTGTGGCGTTGCATTGCCGACTCACTGGCCACGGTTGGATGAATGTTCGATAGGTACTGCCACCATGACGGAATTTGCAACATCTGCCGAAGGGAGAAGGAGGACATAACCCACATGCTCTTCAAATATGAGTAGGCGTGGGAGCTTTGGAAGGAATATCCGGTGGGCGTGCAAGGATGCATCCAACAGCTGGGTACAAAGCCCATAGCTGAAGCAATTATAACAGCGGTCTGGCCGGAAAATGGGTCTATAAATGAAGATACGGCTGCAACCCTATGGGCAATTTGGACAAGACAAAATGACATCACCTTTGGGAACAAGGTGTGCCACCCGCTTATACTGAAGAACTCAATGTTGCCATTAGTAAAAGTCTACAGGGACACGACCAACACAATGGTCATCACAGTAACACGGATGAAGCACGTACAATGGAGCAGGCCATCGCAAGGGGTCATGAAAGTTCATTGTGACGTTGTGGTGGCTATTCAAGGAGCGGATGGTTTTGGGATGGTATGGAGGACTGTTGAAGGAAATGTCACCCGTATAGCAGGAAGAAGGTAGCTGACTCTCAAGGATCCTAGATGCGCTGAAGCACTAGCTATCCGAGAAGGCCTCAAGCTATCCAAAGAAATGAACCTCACGATTGTTATTCTGGAATCAGATGCCGAAGCAGTGATCAAGCTCATTGCGGCCATGACTATAAGGGTAGATCTCCTGGAAACCATCCTCGAGGACATAGCCTACCTTAAAGTTTTCTTTTCCAGCATTTCTTTTGTTTCTTTCCATAGACAGGCTAATGGGTTGGCACATAAGTTAGCCCAGATGGCCTCTAGTAGAAGCTTTTCATTCAGTAGCTATAGCTCATTTCCTCCCTTTGTAATGAACTGCATTAGAGCAGATTTTCTTAGCTAATGAAAGTAGACCATTTAACCTAAAAAAATCCCATATATATGTATATATATACATATATATACATAAATATATATATATATATATATATATATATATATATATATATATATATCAATTTAGTGATATATCACACAATATAGAATATTTAGATCTGTGAGTCTATTTTGATTAAAAATCCAACATCATGTCTTACATAGTACAATTTATAACTAAACATTGTCTATACTATTTTCTATCTGTGAATCGTCACTGTTATGGGCCAAGACAAAATACTCTTCCATAGTCAGTACTAGAAGCTACCAATAGATCAATGTTTTTACTTCAAAAATTAAATTTTATAGCAGATCAAATGCACAACACATCGATTTTGAGTCTATTCTGAAGTAAATGGATGTGAAGCGTTTGCGAAAATGCAAACTTAGATATTAATTCAGAGGGAATTCACAACAACAAAACTAATGTAAATTACAAATAATAGTGAATCATTGAAAACAAAAATTTCATACACTACATGTGAAATCACAATAAACTAGATCAAGGAACATAAGTTCACATCATGTACACGTGTTCTATACTAAAATAATCCAAATGTGAACTATGAACTATTGAACAAAATTTATCACTAAATGTTTTCTATATCATTGTCTAAATTTGAATCGTTATTGTGTACATTTGGTGGGCCAAGATGGAATAATTTTCCATAGACAATGTAGTAGAAGTGACCAATGGATGAGTATGTTTACATCATAAGTTCAATTTTATACCAGATCCTTGGTGCAACACATTGACTTGACCCAATAATGCCACACGTGGGTATGAATCAGTTGCTGAAAATACAAACTTGGATATTAATTCAAAGGGAATTCACAAGAAAATGTATTAGGCGAACATAATAGTCAATCAATGAAATTAAAAGTTTCAAGTAAAACATGTGAATTCACAACAAACTGATACAAGCATAAGACAACATTATGTTTGATCATTCTATACTAAAATATTAAAAAAATATTGAATTAAATTTATCATAAAATGTTGTCTATATCGTTGTCTATGTGTGAATCGTCACTATATCATTCATCATTATTGTGTTGGCAAACATGTCTAGTATTCAACATATACAATTAGAAAAGTGTTGGATGAATTTAGATATTGTATCATTTCTAAAGAAATTTTGTTGAATTTACATGTGGATTAATGTGTGCATATATTGGTCATACATACATCATAAAAGTAATATAAAACAAGTGAATTGATAGTTTGTCTGCCTTATGTTGTATTTTCTGATCTCTAATACCCCTGAGTGTTAGCACCATCATGATTTATATTAGGTCCAGTTTTTGATATCTTTTGGTATCACAATTAACACCAATTACCACTATATTTGGAATTAGTATCTAAATTTAAATGGATGTGAATCACACATTCAATCAACTATCATCACTTATGACAAATAAATAAAAATACACATACTAGAGAAACTAATGTTGTCAATGTAATAAATGATTATATTTGAATCAATTACACTTTGTGAAATGTTATACCATTATACGATGAATAGACTTTTGGTTTGGTGTCATTTTGTTATTGGTATTGTTCTTGGACAAAAGATTTTTTAATAAATTATTAGATATAACACATATGATGTTAAACTAATCACCGGCCAAGTTTATACTTCTCTTTACTCATAAATATAAAGGCTTAACGCACTATGAAAAATTATATAATGAATTTGAGCAAGTGTTTGCATAGTCTCATTGTATAAATTGTATAGCTTTGGCTATATTTTATTACTGACTTTTAACTTAGTAATAATATTCGTAAAAACATGACTTTGTAAAATGTATATTGATTGATAAGTGAAAGACAAAATAAAATAAAATATGACGCGCTATGTTAGTTTATATTGATCTAGTTGTTGATAATTTTTAGTACCGGATTTCACACGGTTAAATAATGATTTTTAGCGTAAAAACAGAATAATTGTGTAAAAGTGACTGGACCAACATTATACGCAATTGAAAAAACCAAGGGGGAAATGAAATTTTCAATTATTTGTTTTGTTAGCAAGATAAAAAATAAATGTGGTGGTTGGTTGGGGAGTATTTGTATGGCAGAAGTACATTTGTCAACAATTGCATATATACATGTATATCATCAAAGAATATTGTAGACTTCTTACGTGAAAGAATGTTGCACAATGCTAGTAAGATTAAATACTGAAGGTGTTACTATGAATGGGTTCGCTTTCCCGTGGATCTGGTATTCTTGAATAATTTTCCATTCATATATAGAAGTGAGAAAATGATGGTCAAACTAGATCGGACCAATTAGTTCAATCCGGTCCGGTCCATTCTGAGTTCGGTATGGTCCGCGGTCTGCAAATTTTAATGAGTTCGGTCTTGGGTCCGAACCGGTCCGAAAATGGTCCGACTCTGGACCGGATCGCAAACCAACTTAATATAAAATAGATATATATATATATATATATGTCAGTATATCATGTAACAAGTACAAATAAAGTGCATATATAAGCTTTAGTAGTGTAAATATTTGCCACTAATGTTATATAATTATTAGAAATAACTAATATATCTACCTTTTATAATTAAATAAGTTGTGAAAAAATGTAAAAAGATTGATTACGGTCCAAACAGTACGGTACGGTTCGGTCTATCTCAAAATGGTCTGGTCACAGTCCAATCCTACCTCGAAACGGTCCAATCTACGGTCCACTAATACTTACAAAGTTGATCCTCGATCTCGTCTGGTCCATATCTAGACCCATGCTCACCCCTAGGTATATCCAAAGAGATTGAATCATATATAACATGCTATACAAATCATACAATTGTAACTTATATTTGGGCCTGTTTGGTTCTAATGAAAACCAACGTCACTACTGGAAATCTTATCAAAGCCGAAGGCCAATTCCTTGACCAATACATGTGAAACCTTGACCAATAGGTCGTGGTCAGGGCCAATCCCTGACCAACGTACCCTCACCAAAAGCTTGGTGACCATAAGTGAATGGCTAGGACCTATCCCTGACCAATATGGGTGGAATCCTTGGGCAACCATCACCGGATTTGAAAAGAATCTCTTGGAACAATACATTGTATCCAAGGCAAATCCTTGACCAATAGGAAGGTATGTTATTTTGTTATATATCCATATATGAACACACATAACATCCAAAATATTACACATTAGAAGTAGATTATCACACATCAGATGACAACACTTTGAATATAACAAAAAATATCATTGCATTGAATTTGTATTGTGATGTCTACATCCAAAAAGTATGATTGAAGCATCATATTTTTTCCCAAAAAGATAACTCATATCCTCTAGTAAATCACATTGTTATAGCATTCATATGCATTGCACTACATATCACATTCTTTCAAATAAAAATAAACTTGCATATCTCCATCCGGATCTAATTACTTCATTCATTCTCCCTAGCATCACTTCCACAACTTCCACCATGAGGGCTTTCTCCAAGATTTGCTTCGGTCCTTCTACTTTGTGGAGTGTTTCCAATATCCTGCATTTTACAAATATATCAACTTTTTACAACAATATACAAGTTCATAAGGGACAATCAAAAATATTCGTAGAATGTATGTAACAAAAGTAATCAAATGTATTGGGCTGAAAAGGATAACAAAAATTTTGTAGCTTGTGTCTTTCTTTCATCTTTTATGCTGTTGGGGATCAATCAACGACTATCTGAAAGCATTTTTATAAAAGCTAAAATTGACCGTATTGAGTGTTGCTGCAAGTCTCAGCAGGAAAACGAAATCTCAATCAGCTCTCAATTACACGGCAGACCAGAGAAATGAAACCGCCCAGGTTTTGGGCACGGTTCCAACTCTCAGTCGTGCCAGTTCATGTATCTATAGGATTACTTTGCATTTTATCCTCCTGGGAGGGGTACAACTGTCCTTGATACTAGTAACAAAAAACTACATGGGTAAAAAGCATCCTACCAAATGAAAACAAACTAACACAACCGGTCTGGAACACGTTAAAACCAAACGAGTGAAGTTGAGTTCCAATTCACGCTGTTTATTTTCCTATTTCCCAACTACTATAGTCATCTTCTTCTATTGTATGTGGTAAGTAAGAGGGTGACGCTCCTTATTGCACCAATAACACGAAATGTGATACAACCACAAATTTTAGAGGCTGCGCACCTTTAAAGTTCTCATCCAACGTTGCCTTATCCATACATATCTATTCACCAATAATCACTGACTCATCTCCTTGCCATGATCTAGTTGCATATCTATTCACCAACTTAGCTACTTAATCATGTATATTTCAACGGTCAACAACATATCAAGGAACATATCTCCCGTTTGAGTCAGCATATATAGTAGCGTGCTCAGCATTACTGATCAAATATCTTATTTATATATGCATGACACATAACACATGCTTTCATCATCATATATAGTAGTCATGTAGTTCTGTTAAACAAGCACATAAATAGAATGCATCAAAAGTATAAATAGCAGCCATGTCATGTTTTAAATAGATGTTTCTTTCTATAAAGAAATAAGTTCTCTTATTGTGGATGGTGGGTACAACACGCCGGCTGCTTGGGTTGTAGCCACCCAGAATTTTTTTATTTTGTAATTCTGATACCATGTACATATTCTAATTTCGTAATTTACATTTTGCTACAACATATGTCTGCAATATAATGTTATAATACCAGGAATCAACAAAGACATGATGAAGTTTGGTTGCTTCATGCACAACCATGGGGGCAAGTTGTATGGAATCAACACAACAAGCCAAGTACTATGAGAAATATGTAGGGTGTCAAAGGGATTGAAACCATCACTTGCTAGCCCCAGACGGACATTACGTGGCTCGCTGCCAAATTTAGGAAACTTAGCATCGAATGTTTTCCATGCAGTAGAATCTGCAGGATGTCGCAACTTTCCATCTGTCACCCGTTTCTTGTGATGCCATTGCATATCCTCTGCCACAGTTGGACACATGAAAAGCCTTTGCAACCTAGGAGTCAAAGGAAAATGAAAGAATTTCTTTGTAGAGATCTTTGATGGTTTCTTTTGGGAGAGTGTTTCTGTTTTCCATATAGATGTCCCACACCGAGTGCACACTTCAAGTGTTGCACGATCTTTATAATAAATCATGCAATCATTTGGGCATGCATCAATCTTCACATATTCAATACCTAAGTCTCTTAATAATTTCTTGGCTTCATAAAAACTATTAGGAAATGATTCTGCCCCACTAGGAAGATCCTCTTTTGTTAATCTCAATTGTGATGTAAAAGACTTATTGGTCCATTGAGATTCAACTTTGAGATTCAACATTTTTACTAGATAAGATAGTTTGGAATGGCTCGTACAGCCATGGTATAAAGGTTCCCCAGCTTTATCTAGAAGTTCATAAAATTTTTCAATATCAAGATTGACTGGAATATCTGCATCAATATCATCTACTGGAGATGTCTCAGGATTCTACACACCAAAGACATCATGCAACAAGCCTCCGATGTTGTCTCCATCAACATTGTCACCAAGAAGAGTAGTTGTGGATGAAGATTGTCTTTCTCTTCCAGGAATTTCTCCATGGTCAGTCCATATGCAATAATTAGGAGTGAACCCTTTGATCATTACATGTTCAAAAACCTCCTCCTTAGACTTGAAATATCTGTTGCCAAAAACTTTACATGGGCACAATAATTGATCACTCCTCGCATGAATTTGGTTGAGGAGATTGTGATCAATGAAGGCAGACAAACCATCTTGAAATTCCTTACTATGAATATGATTTTCGATATACATCCAACTTCTATCTGCTATGTAATCCATCTACACAAGTGAAATATGGATAAGCAAACCTCTAAGTCTTATATATTTGACCAAAAGTAAACATATTAGTTTCTAATAGAACAATGATAGTAATATGTATTCATATGTGCCACCTATCCCATTCTTGA
The DNA here is from genome assembly GCA_963693085.1 of Alisma plantago-aquatica. Classification (NCBI taxonomy): domain Eukaryota; kingdom Viridiplantae; phylum Streptophyta; class Magnoliopsida; order Alismatales; family Alismataceae; genus Alisma; species Alisma plantago-aquatica. The sequence continues at coordinate 382,291,906 of OY856412.1, forward strand.
ACACTAAATCTCACTAGTAAGTGTATAATGTGTGTTTGTTTTTTACAGAAATTTCAGCACCATTTCCCCTTAGTTCTCCAAGTACACCAACATAGATGGGAAAATAACCCACCTAAGTATGTACCCAGAGAACAAGTGAGGAAATGACTACCAAAATATTTTTAAAACCAGACACAATATTATACACTCACGTCCTAAGTGAGATTAAGTGTTCGAGAACAGTCCCAAATTGGGGACTATCCAATATTTACTCCTAAAGAGTAAATTTTAGATGGGTTTCTAAGTCAAAAAAATATATGTATAAATATTTAATATTGTGTTTTATAAAAATATGTTTGAAGTGTTGAAATAAAATTAAATTTTAACTCATGGAGTATTTAAAAATAATAATAAAATCAATACATATTACTATACTAATCGATCTACCCAAGTGAAATATGGATAAGTCAAATGTCTAAGTCTTCAATATTTGACTAAGATTAAATTCATTAATTTCTAATAAAATAATAATTAGCATATTGATAAATGGGTTCCACCTACCCTATTTTTGTACACTAAATCCCACTAGTAAGTGTATAATGTGTGTTTGGTTTCAAAAAAAATTTGGCAGCATTTCCCATTAGTTCTCCAAGTACACCGACTTAGATGGGTATATACCCACCTAAGTATGTACCCAGAGAACAAATGAGGAAATGACTCCCAAATTTTTTTTGAAACCAGACACTACATTATACGCTCACATCCTAAATGAGATTAAATGTTCAAAAATAGTCCCCAACTGAGGACTATCTAATATTTACTCCTAATGAGTAAATCTTAGATGGGTTTCTAAGTCAAAAAAATTTATATATACTTACCTAATGTATATATAGCTCAGACAAATATGCATATGACTTAAGTGAGATTCTAATGTTGGTGTCAGTTTTTTAAAAGACTGATATTGAAACTTCTAATGTCTATTATTTAAAAAAAAACTAACTCTTTGTGAAGCATTGTTGAAGCTGAAAAATATAGAGTGGTATGGAACTAAATCTTGACATCTAAATAAACCAAACAAATCCAATGAAATTAGTTTAATATTCCATTATCTAAATGTTTTCAAATTGTTGGACCATAACTAAATTTTGATTCATGGAGCATTTAAACAAACTAATCCAAACTAGCATGAGTTTATATAGTAGTAGTATGTATACTTATATTGTGTAATATTTCTACACTAACTCATGACAAGTTTTCTTTAAATTTAGACTAACGAAGATAAGATTTCAAAGTTTCCAACTATTGTATGTGTTTCTTCATTATAATTTAAAGGTGAAAATAACTAAACAAAAGTAGGTACATCGTTAAATGTTTTTCTTTGGTAGGTAGGAGAACAAGAGAGAAGGAAAATACATCTGACCATACTTTGAAATGGTCGAACCAAATTGTGAACACATATAATTGATGAATTTGTTGAAAACAAATCCTAATATCATTTATTAAACATATAATATTTGCAATTAGAGTAGCACCTTTGGTGAATACTCAATTATAATATAGAATTGGATAATATTAGTATTCAATTTATTTAATCATTTGTTTAGCTATTAAAAAATTCTTATAACAGAATATGAAAATTTTGACAAACAATACGTGCTCACTAAGAGATGATTCAATTTTGAAATGCAATTGAAATAATTTTTTTTCATATTCTTCATTACTAAATCAAGTTGAATACACAATTATATAAGGTAAATATAAAACATGTCATATTAGATGACATTAGTTTTGATTAAACATATGAGTTCTGACCTACCTCTGGATGTGTTCTCCGTTTCAAGTACCGTCTTCTGTTGTCAACTATATTATATGTTGTGCACAAAAGCTTGGGGCAGCAGGTACGCACCTATATTATAACAATAAAAATTCATATATATTTTTTTAGTTACTTTCAAATGGTCCAACCTATTTGATAAAAAATACTAAATAAATATGATGGAATAAACCATTAATAATCATGAACACTATGGGCACTTCTACAAATACTCATGATTTTTAATTTCTATCAGATTGGTATAACATAAGTGGATTAGAAAAGACGACATCACAATTTAGGAATAATAAGTATTATAGATAACAATTTTTTAATGAAATTACAATATATAAAATTTCGGTTAAGAAGTGCCAGCCACATACAATTTATAAATATATGAAGGAGTTTGATGTATTTTATTTAGGCATTGTCCTAATGGAAAAAAGAATAATATTGTTTTAACAAGTATTATAATTGGTAAGATGCAAGAGTATGTTTAACGTTAAACATCATTAGTTGTTCTATGGACATAGTTCCTATAAGAATGAATGAAATAAATAGTTAGATTTTTTACTATATTCTATTACGTCATGATGAAATTACAAGTAAAACTTGAACTAGACTGATTGATTGAATCTCCACCTTCAGGTCTGTCTATCTCGTGTCAAGAATAATCGACTGTGAGCAACTTAGATTTACGTGTAAGTATAGTATGTATATTCAGTGATGGAAACAATCTGAGGTAGTTTAATGAGTTGGTCGGACATATTTAGACCGTAAGCATGGTCAATGAAAATTATATAATTTCTAACAGAGTGATCTTATATATATCAAAAAAGATACTACATTTTTAATAACTAGGTTGAAAAATGGTTTCACCTGGGGGTACAAGATTCATCCTTTAGAATGTTTATAGTCGAAGAAGTCACCATAAGTGTACTAAGCTGCTTTTTAAATGCATCCTGTAAGTCCAATCTTCTTTGATTTGCACAACAGATCCAGAGAGCACCCCTAACATTGCACTTGTAACCAGAAGAAGAAGACAGATCCACAAACTTTACACCTAAAGATATCCAGCGTAAGCAACTTACAATACAATTGTATAAGCACCTTTCAAATTCTAGTGGTCAATGGATAATATACTAACACAATCTCAACTGTAGAATGTACAATGTTTGACGATCATAAAATATGCTAACATAAAGGCTTATTTGGTTGTATGAAGTTGCAACCAGTAGAATGATTTTGAAGACAAGAAAACCAAAACAGGAATTAGAACACAATATTTGGTCTGTTCGGCAACGCGTTAGAACTGAACGTTGATGCTAGTCAGCCACCGTGAGTATTTGATATGCGATGGGAAATAAACAGAGTTGAACACAACTTATGCTGCATTCAGCAACGCGTTAATAAGCGACTGGGCAGCGTTGATTAGTCTCGGGCAGAATTTAAGCGTTGTAACTAAAACACGGATTACTTGCCGTGCCTTTCTATTGTTCATTTGTGTTGTGTGGAGCGGTCAGTTTAATAGATTTCTAATCGCATCAAAAAGACACGATCAATCAGCTAGTTGCGGCGCATCTATGATGGAAGCAGACTCGTTACCAAACACATCATTAATAGAAAAAGGGACCGACTGCCCAACCTCTGTCGCATGTGTTACCAAACGTTACAAATGTGCAACTTGATCTGGTAAGACAAGAAGAACGACGAAGGACGCTCTCTATAGGCGGCGCGGGACAGAGTGACGGAGATAGCGAGAGGGAGGCGGCTCGGAGAAAGGGACTTGTAGAGCAGAAACCAAACTAGCATTACCTATTGAACAAGGAGCAACGAGGCGAGCCGAGCGGCAAAAAGCTTGCAGCGCCGGGGCGGCTGGCAGCCAACGGTCGGCTGCGGAAGAAGTCCAAAAAGTCGACAGTGGAGACGAGGTGGTCAGGATCCTTCGTTGTCCTGACGCGGTGGTCGTCGATGATGGCCAGGCAGTTTGGGTCGTAGATGCTACCGAGTAGCCGGAGTCACGGCTGCGGCAGAAACTGATCGTCGGTCGACTGCGGTAGAAACCGTCTGCCAGAGTCGGGCTGCGGCAGAAACTGTTCGCTGGAGTCGGCGCCGACTTGAGAGAGAAGTTGAAGAGCGGGGGACTAATTCGCGGGCGGGTGTGAAAGACGAAGCAAGCGTGAAACGAAACGTCGCTTGGTTGCATTAGCGCTAAAAGGCCCGCTCAATCTGGGAAAAGAAATCTAAAAAAAAGATATATTTTGGCCAGGGATTAAAATCACATTGGACAAGGATAGGCCTTGGGAACCAAATCTAATTTGGTTAAGACTTTTATCCCTGACCACTTAACCCTGACTTATAGTAGATTTTGTTGTAGTGCGTGATCAGCTCAAAAACACAACCATTTCTATTTTTTTCATTTGGTTCGACAGTGTTGCAACACATGGTCAGAAAATGAACTACACGATCATGGTAAATTGAATTAGAAGTTAGGGAAAGCAACCATGTCAATAATGTGCGCGGTTTGTTTGCGTAGCCTCTTCAGCCATCGAGTCACCATCTGGTAATGTACGTCCACTATACTAGACTTGTCTCTAGCAGTTGCTATTAGAGGACATAAACGATAAGAGATACGCTACACATAGTCCCATCTATACCCTGCCACATACCCGTGTATCAGGAGTCCACAAAAATGTGGTCACTGCCAGCTTTTAATACATGCCAATTAACTCCATGCAGCAGGCTTTTAATACGAAATAATATCACGCCAATTAACTCCATGCAGCAACTGAAGAGTCCCGAGATTCTCTCTCCACTCCTTTCTCTAGCCCTCATTCTCCTCTTTCCAGCTCTATTTCAACCCACCAACATTTCCACTCCTTTCTCTCGTTCTAATCTACCCACCAGCATTCCCGTATTAGTACATAACCTACAGAATCCAATAGCAACATTGATCTGGAAGCATAAGCACAGTACCTACGTAAAAATCAAGCATAAGTACAATACCTAACAAATTACAAAATCAAGTATAATTGTATAACTGATCTGGAAGCATAAGTACAATACCTATGGAATGTAATAACAAGCATAAGTACAGTACCTACGGAATCCAATATTTTTAAATATAAGTACAATACCTACCAAATTATAAAATCAAGCATAAATACAATACTTAACAAATTACAAAATCAAGCATAATTGTATAACTGATCTGGAAGCATAAGTACAGTACCTATGGAATCTAATAATAACATTTTTCACCTGGACACTTTTTTTTACAAAAGTGTAGTGCACATCTGGTCAATAATCAACTATAAAATGCATCTATAAGTATTGTACCCAATTATTAATTTTCAATCCAGTTTGTCAAATATAAGTACAATACCTCTCAAATTCACTTGTGAATGTATATGTATTTATTGTGGGTACAGTACTTATGTAATCTGCAGTGGGGATAAATATACAGTAAAAATATGGAAATCGAAGTTTGAGGGAAAATACATATTTCATTTTTGGTGGAGAGATAATCATCTCTTGCATAATTTTTGCATGTAGAGACATGCAGAATAAATTGGTTGTAGACATGTTTACACTTTGCATGAGATTTGCATGGCTGCTGCATGAGCAATAATTTAATCAGTCTGGTGCAAGTGGAGCATTGCGCCATACATTAAATATCGCGTGTTTTCAACTTCCGGGTAGACCACCGGGTACACAAGTGACTGTAGGTAGAATTTTTCAACGATAAAGGATATGCATGGTAACCTAACCAGATCAACAGTGATACAGTCTCTAAATGTACAAGTGCTAATCTCATGATGTAACTGCATCAAACCGAACAGCAGCAAACGAAAACGGTGAACTCGATTTACATCCAACCAAATTAAAAATATTGAGTTATAATTTATTTCTTTTGTTATTAGTTTCTAATATATGTTAGTTTTACACATAATCAAACTAACCCTTTTGCAAAATAGAAATACAAACTTTTATCGTTCACATTAAAAATATGAAGGCTTTATACTTTGTTCACCCAGGACACGAATCATGGTTTTATACTTAGGGTCAGTTTGGTATGGTGTGGTAGGGTGTAACTGCATGATTCAAAAAATGTTTCAAATATAATCAAATATTTTATGTTGCATCCATTTCATTTGGTACGGTACTGAAGATATTCAACGAACTCTTCGGTCATTGTTTGCTATCTGACAACTTTTTGATGGGATCTCGCTTGTTACAACTGTAAAAACATGAGATAAATGTAAGGTTCCGCAGGTGCTTGAGGTAATGCGATGCTTTTGCACCCGACCACGTCGGTTTTAGGCACGATACAAAACCTGTGTTTTTGGGGCTGATGATGAGGTGTGATGCAGTCAAAATGATGAAACATAATAATGTCACAAGAATATTTTATCTCAAAGACATATAGTTTGGGTTCATGCTTCGAACATGAGTATGTATACTTAAGGTACTCATTCTTATTACATCCCTAGTTAGATATTATTGTGGATTCTAACAGGAAACAATAAAAGTAATGAATAAGCCACTTTAGTCATTAAATTGGATATCAAGTCAGACACATATACTTGTTAGAAAATTAGTTGTACTCAACATATCTTCCTTGAGAATGATACATGGAAGTCATATTCATATGTCAACGTGATAGTGGTGACTTTGATCCTTATACATGATGTAATTGCAATGATCACATGTTGTTCCATGTACCTTAGCACTACCTGATATGAATTTAATATAAGGGTTTTTGTACCTATTAATTATTGTGAGTGTCATAGAATGATTTAGTCCCTCCTATCAGAGTGATATCCTGGACACTTGATAAGTGAGATTATGAAATGTATATCCATACTCATATGACAAAATATATGATGTTTGACATATTAAATATAAATAGTGTACTCTAGTTCATGAAACATTGATTGAATGTTAAAAAAATGAATACTCCATGCCTCAAGTTCAATATGGACATCTTGAGAGAGAAGTTGAAGAGCGGGGGACTAATTCGGGGGCGGGTGTGAAAGACGAAGCAAGCGTGAAATGAAACGTCGCTTGGTTGCATTAGCGCTAAAAGGCCCGCTCAATCTGGGAAAAGAAATCTAAAAAAAGATATATTTTGGCCAGGGATTAAAATCACATTGGACAAGGATAGGCCTTGGGAACCAAATCTAATTTGGTTAAGACTTTTATCCCTGACCACTTAACCCTGACTTATAGTAGATTTTGTTGTAGTGCGTGATCAGCTAAAAAACACAACCATTTCTATTTTTTTCATTTGGTTCGACAGTGTTGCAACACATGGTCAGAAAATAAACTACACGATCATGGCAAATGAAATTAGAAGTTAGGGAAAGCAACCGTGTCAATAATGTGCGCGGTTTGTTTGCGTAGCCTCTTCAGCCATCGAGTCACCATCTGGTAATGTACGTCCACTATACTAGACTTGTCTCCAGCAGTTGCTATTAGAGGACATAAACGATAAGAGCTACGCTACACATAGTCCCATCTATACCCGGCCACATACTCGTGTATCGGGAGTCCACAAAAATGTGGTCACTGCCAGCTTTTAATACATGCCAATTAACTCCATGCAGCAGGCTTTTAATACGAAATAATATCACGCCAATTAACTCCATGCAGCAACTGAAGAGTCTCGAGATTCTCTCTCCACTCCTTTCTCTAGCCCTCATTCTCCTCTTTCCAGCTCTATTTCAACCCACCAACATTTCCACTCCTTTCTCTCGTTCTAATCTACCCACCAGCATTCCCGTATTAGCACATAATCTACAGAATCCAATAGCAACATTGATCTGGAAGCATAAGCACAATACCTACGAAAAAATCAAGCATAAGTACAGTACCTAACAAATTACAAAATCAAGTATAATTGTATAACTGATCTGGAAGCATAAGTACAGTACCTATGGAATGTAATAACAAGCATAAGTACAGTACCTACGGAATCCAATATTTTCAAACATAAGTACAATACCTACCAAATTATAAAATCAAGCATAAGTACAGTACCTAACAAATTACAAAATCAAGTATAATTGTATAATTGATCTGGAAGCATAAGTACAGTACCTATGAAATCCAATAATAACATTTTTCACCTGGACACTTTTTTTTTACAAAAGTATTGTGCACATCTGGTCAATAATCAACTATAAAATGCATCTATAAGTATTGTACCCAATTATTAATTTTCAATCCAGTTTGTCAAATATAAGTACAGTACCTCTCAAATTCACTTGTGAATGTATATGTATTTATTGTGGGTACAGTACTTACGTAATCTGCAGTTTGGGATAATTATACAGTAGAAATATGAAAATCGAAGTTTGAGGGAAAATACATATTTCGTTTTTGGTGGAGAGATAATCATCTCTTGCATAATTTTTGCATGTAGAGACATGCAGAATAAATTGGTTGTAGACATGTTTACACTTTGCATGAGATTTGCATGGATGCTGCATGAGCAATAATTTAATCAGTCTGCTGCAAGTGGAGCATTGTGCCATACATTAACTATCGCGTGTTTTCAACTTCCGGGTAGACCACCGGGTACACAAGTGACTGTAGGTAGAATTTTTCAACGATAAAGGATATGCATGGTAACCTAACCAGATCAACAGTGATACAGTCTCTGAATGTACAAGTGCTAATCTCATGATGTAACTGCATCAAACCGAACAGCAGCAAACGAAAACGGTGAACTCGATTTACATCCAACCAAATTAAAAATATTGAGTTATAATTTATTTCTTTCTATTTCCTGTTATTAGTTTCTAATATATGTTAGTTTTACACCTAATCAAACTAACTCTTTTGCAAAATAGAAATACAAACTTTTATCGTTCACATTAAAAATATGAAGGTTTTATACTTTGTTCACCCAGGACACGAATCATGGTTTTATACTTAGGGTCAGTTTGGTATGGTGTGGTAGGGTGTAACTGCATGATTCAAAAAATGTTTCAAATATAATCAAATATTTTATGTTGCATCCATTTCATTTGGTACGGTACTGAAGATATTCAACGAACTCGTCGGTCATTGTTTGCTGTCTGACAACTTTTTGATGGGATCTCGCTTGTTACAACTGTAAAATCATGAGATAAATATAAGGTGCCGCAGGTGCTTGAGGTAATGCGATGCTTTTGCACCCGACCACGTCGGTTTTAGGCACGATACAAAACGTGTGTTTTTGGGGCTGATGATGAGGTGTGATGCAGTCAAAATTCTGCCAACCACAACGGCAAAGCACCCTACCAAACAAAAAACCTAAAAGTAGTCATTTGACATAATGTCTGAGACAAGAAACTGGACTGATCCTTGATCTTAAAGAGCCGCTGACAGGCTATCACCAATGCCGCGAAACGTGTGGACGATATCATTCTACTACATGAGTTTCTGACCACAGACGCTTTATCCTCGCTTGTTGACTTGGCATTTGGCATTGACGTCGTAGCAGCCAAGAAATGTCGCCTCAACAGCTGCAAACTGCACTAGAACTCAATGTTAGTGAATAGCATCTGAATATACTGTTGCGGCTGGATCTAACGTCTCTTCTTCAGGTAATTCAGTGTTGATTAATTGGAGAAACGTTTCTGGTTTTTATATTTTTTCCCACTGTTGATCTCTCTTCTTTTTTCCTGTAACGCACACCTCAGATCTGGTCTTCTGATATATATACTGAATCTCTTCGAGCTTTTGTTGTGATTTTCCATCCTTGTTTTCTTTCAACCTTCTACTGATTATATATAACAGGGGTGTACATCCTCCATAGATGGAACCAGTACAGGAAAGCAGGCAGCTGGATGATCTTTCCGATGCATCCGCCCCAGCAGGATCATGGGATTCAGATTCACCCTCTTCGTCACGATCCGTCTCAACTGCCAACTATGATTATGACCCGGATGATTTTCCTAGACTGAATGAGATTGAGGAGCTCCAGTCTCCTTCTTTCTTTTGGCCACCTTCTCCTTCTGTTTCAGGAAGACATAATTCACTAGGGAGGTCAGTGCTGATTGGTGATATTCTGCCACAGTCCTCTGTTTCAGTAAAATTTATTCGATTTTCTCTTCTTTAGTTAATTATCATCTTTTTCTCCTTTAGATCTACATCCATTCAAGGTAGCAAGAAGATGCCAAAGAAGCTAGCGGCCAAGTTACAGACGGAAACGGACTACCTCGCCATTCTTCTTTCCCTTTCCGCCCCTGCTGCTGCTAGTTTTGCCGGCGATGCTGAAAGTATGGAAGTAATTGAAGGAGCGCAGCAGACCCTCGACAAGGCATCGGCCCCCGCCAAAGCTCTGGATCTCAACAAGGAGGATTTGGATGAGATTTTCAGAGCACTCCAGACATCCGTAACCAACATCTGCAGCGTGCTAGAACCTACTAAAGTGGCGCTGGCAAAGCCAATCCAGCTGGCGGAATTAGTTGCTAAGACAGCAGGAGAAGTTCCGGCTCGATACAGCTGGTACAGAGAGTGCCAGGAGCTGAAATCCAAGTCGGAGCGGCTGACTAGGCTCCTCATGTTTGCAGCGAGCATCAATCTCTATGAGAAGCCGCTGTCATTCATCGTTGTCCGCGTTGAGGGAATCTTGTTCATAGCTGGTCGGATAGCCGAGAAGCACCGCAACCCTGGAAACATAGCTAACCGTGTATTAATCAACAGTACCTCTGCCTACACCTTCAAGAAGATTGCGGTGAAGCTACACGACTGCATCGTCGACATATCCTGGCTTATCCGGAAATGCACCTCCTCCAGACCCTTGCATGCCGACATCCACGAGGATATCCATGGCGTGCCCCCATTTGCCGTCGACAAGCCCATGCTTTGTTCGATCTGGGAGGGGATTGCCATGCTGCTCAACGGCTCACCCCAGGACAAGATCGAAGCTGCCAAGTCGTTGGCGTCCCTTGCCGCAGATGACGACCAGTACGGGAAGATGATCATCGAGGAGGGAGGGGAGGAGCTGTTGGTGAAACTTGTCAAAGAAGGGGAAGCTGATGCGCAACAGGAAGCAATCAAAGTGTTGGGCTTTCTCGGACGTAACCTGGACAACTCCATGATGTTGGCACAGGATGCCAGCAACGTCTTCTCCGTATTGGCCAGTGTCCTCAATGATGGACCCATACAAGTGCGGGCCAATGCGGCGTGGGCTGTAAACCAACTGGCAGCTCACTACCTTCCAGGAAGCCGCCGCTTCGAACACCTTGCACTCATTCTAAAACCACTTGTGAACTACCTGATCGAGTCATCCGCCTACACTTTAGAGCCGGATGCTATCAGGACAGTGTGCTTGTTGGTGAAGGAAGACCCTGACTTTTTGAGGAATGCCGTAGACGAGAATGATCTTAATCGGCTTATGCTCTGTATCCCGGCTTTTATTACGAGGGGAACACCAGAGGTCCAACACAACACTGCAAAGCTGCTCTTGGAGTTTGCCAGCACCGGCGAACGGGACATTGCGTTCAAGAACATATTCTTCGACGAAATGAACCAAGCAGCAACAATTCGAAAGTCTCGGATCGAACGGGAGATTGCATTCAACATGATATTCTTTGACGAAATAAACCAAGCCGCAACAATTCCGGAGTTTCCTATCACACCATTGCTGAAAATCTCTAAGAAGACTGAGTACAATGAACCTCTTGTCAACAGAACCACGGAGGTGATTGGGTCTCTTGTTCGGTTGCTTAAGAGCCAAAAGGAAGAAATGGTGTTGGAGGCTATCATCGCTCTGACAAAGTTCACGCATGAATATTGCACTTTGCACAAGATAAAGAACCCAGGTATAACCCCGATCGCCATTGCAAAGCCCATCATCTGCTCGATATGGGAAAAGGTTGCCACGTTGCGCAACAAATCTGTGGATGAGGTCGTGGCTGAAGCTGCTTTGTGGCTCGCGTTTCTTGCTTTGCACAGTGACCAGTACGGCAGGAGCATCATCGAGGAGGGAGGGGTTCGGCCGTTGTTGAATCTCGCCAATGATTACTCGCCAGGTAGATTTGATTTGTCGGTAATCGCCACCAGTGCGCTGGGTTTCCTCCGCCGTGACTCAACCAACGCTATGATGATGGGACTGATACAGGAGTCCGAATTCACTGTTCCGGAACCCCCTGCCCCATCATTTTTTTAGGAGGTGGTTTTTAGGTTAGATGTGTGGCTAAGATCGGTTGGACAAGGGCGGAGGCAGAGAGAAAAGTAGACGAAATCTAAAATACGAAATACAAAATCCTGAAAATCCTTCGGATTTAGGATTTTAAATTTTATATTCCAAAATTTCAGATAGAATATGAGATACGGTTGTATCCGCTCTAAAAAAATTTGAATTCGATAAATATATATTAAGTATAGATATTATATCATAATATCAATATTTTTTATGTATAATATATTTATAACTTCGGATCAGATATTATCCGAATTTGAATATTACTCATCTAGTCAAATTTCAGATAATATTACATTTTAACTTTCGGAAATCGGGTCGGATATCATATCATTTTTTTTAAATTCAGATATCAAATATAGCAATATCCACTTCGTATTCGCTCCATTTACGGATCTAGACAAAAAAACACTCAGGGCTTATCAATTTTTATCACATAATATATATATATGGATATTGGGGACCATAGCATTTGGACCCAGAGGCCAGAGCTGGCTGTATAATGTTATCGTGCTCTTGTCATTGAAAAATGATTCGTTATATGTGATATCTAGGGCTGTAAATGGGTAGGATATGATGCGAGTATGGTCATATCCATAACCGTAACCATTTAGTTAAGAGGATATGGTTACGGTTATATACCCGCATTGTCGAAAGCTATACCCGCAACTACCCATATCCATATAACCGCCGAGTATATGGATGGGTAATTGTGTATATGGTTATGTTTAACTTATTATAATAATACACTACAAACTTTGAGATGCAACAAACTACCACACTTAAATTGATTCGATATGGAGTAATATCATTCAAGGCAGAGAGAATAGACGAGCGGAATGAGAGAATGACTTTATGGCCTTCTTAATTTAATTGAAATGTACTTGTGTGGCTATAAAGGTGTGTCAATGGATTTGCTCATTATCCTACTGCAAGGTACTTATATGACTAGATTTGAATGCTACAATATGGAACACTACATTCTAATATAAATGTTTACTATTTTAAGATATATATACTTGTTAAATGTGAGTCCTACAATATGCACCATTACATCTTAATGTAAATTATCTATATAAAAATATAAGTAAATGGGTGTATGGGTATACAGGGTATGCGTATATACATAACCATAACCTTACCCTATAAGAGGCAGGTATGTGGGTTTAAGGGTAAGTGGTTACATAGTTATAAAAATTTATACTCATGACAGGTTTAGTAGGTATGGGTTTGAGAGTATGCGGGTATACCCATGTCCATTTACAGCCCTACTGAGAAACGTCGTGCGTCAAGATTAATTTTCCTCCATGGTCAATGCATTCAAAGCTACCAATGGATAAAGTGCTTTCATTTCACGAATTCTATTTCATGTACCAGATCCATTTTCGAAATATTATAAATCTCTATGTAGAAACTACATGAACCACTTACTACGTCTATTGGTGCGGCTATCGTGCAAAAGTTGAGTGGGTTCGTTTCCTATCATTGAAACGTATCATCGATAACTTTATTTTTTACAACTATATCTTAGATAACTTAATCAATTACAAAAACTAACAATCGACAAACTTAGCCAGATCTAAGGAACGCAATATAACATCATATATGAGCATTCCGTAATAAACGTAATCCACATGTGAATCAAAGAAACACTGAATCATTTTTTCTTTTCTCTAAAGATTGTGTACATTATATGTGTATGAATGAAATTATACATTACGTCCCTATGTCGGAAAAGTAGATTACCTAACCACTCATATAGCTCAGCTAATTAGCTAGAAACTATTCAAAATTAATGTCATCCTCCAATGCATAGTCTGTACGAACTTTAACTGAAAATGTTAGACTACACATATGAAACTGAAAGGCCCCACCGAGTCAATAAACTCCCACTCTGATAAGAAATAAGAATCGAGTTGTGCCATTATGATCTAAATCATGTATTGTCCTACATAATCGGTTTCAAACCCCGTCTTAACAACTTAGACTGGTGCATCGGGCTGAAATTTGTCGCCTAGATTTGTACACAAGGTCAGATCCGACTAAGAGTAACCCTGACCCAAATGCCCATATTCCTTATCTGTACATCTAACATGTATACTTAATCATCTAATTATACAAGATGTTCAATTTTTGAAAGATAATTTAACTACTTAATTTCCAAATCATATTTCATCTTATATGTGTATAATTTGTCATATTAATAGGAAAAAATATTTAGCATAATTACATGTATATTTGTATATGTCAATGGGATATGAAAATACTACATCAAATGCTTGTAAATAATATACTTGAAGACCCAAGTTATCTCTAATTATTCTTGAGGTCACTATCATACATCACTTGCTAAACTATTGTCATTTAGATAGGCTTGTTTTTGTTGGTATATAGTACACGAGAGAAGATCAAAAACTTCCTTAATTTGATATAGTCATTTCATTCTCTAGTTTTAGATCCAATACCTGAAGTACTCACTAAGAAGAGTAAGAAATTTCACTTTACAAGAAAATGTGAGAGATGATGTTGTATGTGGAACCCAATCTCAGGGTCAACACATCACCATACCTGAAGCAGGATGCCACCCACTAAAACCAAAATCAAATCAATCTTAATATCCACAAGAAACATAGTACACTAATAATATATGAAAATAAACTTATTCTCCTTGGGTATAGATCATTCAAATAGTTATATGAAATGCATGCATCCATTAACATGTAAATACACACACTAATGCATGGGCATCATGTTGGTTGTATTTCCTTGGAGGTATCACATGATTCCTATAATGGGATATTTTATACATGATTTGATTACTAATCAAAGGAAGCCCCACTTATTATACTTGTTTCAGCATTTAGATAATGATGAAACATAATAATGTCACAAGACTATTTTATCTCAAAGACATATAGTTTGGGTTCATGCTTCGAACATGAGTATGTATACTTAAGGTACTCATTCTTATTACATCCCTAGTTAGATATTATTGTGGATTCTAACAGGAAACAATAAAAGTAATGAATAAGCCACTTTAGTCATTAAATTGGATATCAAGTCAGACACATATACTTGTTAGAAAATTAGTTGTACTCAACATATCTTCCTTGAGAATGATACATGGAAGTCATATTCATATGTCAACGTGATAGTGGTGACTTTGATCCTTATACATGATGTAATTGCAATGATCACATGTTGTTCCATGTACCTTAGCACTACCTGATATGAATTTAAAATAGGGTTTTTGTACCTATTAATTATTGTGAGTGTCATAGAATGATTTAGTCCCTCCTATCAGAGTGATATCTTGGACACTTGATAAGTGAGATTATGAAATGTATATCCATACTCATATGACAAAATATATGATGTTTGACATATTAAATATAAATAGTGTACTCTAGTTCATGAAACATTGATTGAATGCTAAAAAAATGAATACTCCATGCCTCAAGTTCAATATGGACATCTATGATAAATGTATTATAGAAAGAAACACCAAAGGTTCCCTCCTGATCATTATGTAATAATATGTGGTTGTTATGTCCCTAGGAAGATATTCTTGTGGATGTTATCAAACAACAATAATACATAAGTATACAACATTTGCTAATTGATGACTATGCCTCTTTAGTCATTAATTTGGATATCAAGTCAAAAACATATGTACTTGTTAGAGAATTAGTTGTATTTGATAGACCCAACTTCAGAATGATATATGCAAGTCATGTCATGGTAGTTAGAGTCATATCTCAATGTGATATTGATGACTTTGATCCTTAGACCTGACGTCACTACAATGATTACATGTGGTTCTATGTACTTTAACACTCTCTGACATGACTTTAAACAAGGGTCATTGTATAGATTAATTATTGTGAGTGACATAGAGTGATTCTATCCCTCCTATTGGAGTGATATAATAGACATTAGATATGCGAGACAATGAAATGTAACTCCATTTTCATGTGACTCAATATATGATGTTGAGCTCATTAAATACATATACTCTACTCTAGTTAAAAAACATTGTTTGAATATTAAGAGAACAACCACTCTATGCCTTGAGTTCATTATGAACATCTATGACAAAGTTATTATACAATCATGATAATATTGGTCACTTACATGTTATCATTGTTCTTTAAATTATTTCAATTACTTAGGTAGAAATGATGTGTTCCTAAATATCATTTATTTTGTGTGAGGTCCTTGACATTCCCACATGTGTAATGTGAAACAAAAAGAGTTGCAATCAAAATCATAATTAGAATGGTTCTAAATTATTTATAGACTGGATATTGATCCAACCAATTGACTAAGATGTCTCTCAATCGACTAAATGATTAATGGATCAATTGCTAAACTAAGATGTTAGTCAATCGACTCAAGAGTTGATGGATCATTTGGTCAACTTAGAGTCAATAGATTGATAAATCATTTAGAAAGGTAACAAATAGATCGAATGAACAAGTTAGACAATATACTGAATGGCGATCAGGAAGGCCCAAGAAAGGTCTCTAGGATTCAATTGATAGGCAGAATCAGAATGAGAACTTCCCAAAATAGTTTAGACAACAAAATGAAATTCAAATGAATGACTCATAATTGTGTAAAACTATTATGATTTTGTGCTTGCTTAAGGATCACAAATAGGATAAGTATTAGAATTTCAATAAACACTAACCCATGAATCTCATATATAAAGGAGTGAACATCTAAGGGATGCACATACATGTGCATCACAAGAACATCCATTAAAGTAAAATAAAGAAAACTCAAGGATGGAATTGTGGGATAAGTGGAGGAAAGGACTAAGCCACACTAGCAAATCATAGAGTCTCTTTTGACTTCTACTTCGTAACCAATGAAATACCCTAATTTCTCCACTCGTTCTCGCAGATAACGTCGAGGCCAAGGTACACATGTGGTGGCTTGGAGGACAATATCCATTATCAAGGATGGCAACTTCTATGTCTATAATTGATGCGAGCATAACTATATCGTCACACTACACCAATTTAGATCTAGATCTTTAAGGATTCAAACAACATTTACCTAATTCATCTAGTTGTTTGACATGTTCTAAACAATAAGGTATATCTAAAAACATAAGGATTTACAACTGATAGTGATGTGAGCAATGAATAAGGGCCAATAGATTTTAGATAGATGAATTTAGAATATGAGGAAACATGGAATATCATTTGTCAAGGATTTGGCTAGGAATCATAACTTATAATAGGTGACATGGGAAATTTGAAAAGAACATGTGTTATAATAACCAATTTTGTGGATATTTTGTTTATATTTTACCTTCATATCACTTGCTAATTATGCATGTAGAAGCGATATATTTATTATTAATACATTCATTTTTGTTTTACTCTTTTCGTAAGGGTAACTCTTAATATAGGGCATAATTACCCAATTATGAAAAACTCCTACTAAAACATACATCACCATCATATTAACATGTGGAAGTAGCGACCTAAAGGGCCATTCTGGATATAAGAAGAACCACATTTACCACCTTGGGCACATGTATAACTAGCAACATCTAGTCCCTAACATACAACATCAGTAGTGACCATGTGACACATCGTTACAAACCCTAAAAACATAACAAAGACCTTGATGCAACAATTTTCACACTGAATAAATTCACCTAGGGATGAATCCCTAGATTTTACCAAAACAATAGTTCAACAATTACCACCCACAAGTGGACAGGTCTTATCATATTATAGTTGAGGGTCAAATCCCAAAGGAATTATCTTTTTAAAAACCTTTCTAGTTGTTATCTAGTCAGACTAAAAATAATATTTAAAAGCACGGTTCTGAGTTGGTTGAAGTTAAGGGTTGAAATAAAGCTAGGTCTAGATAATGATGGAAAAGCACTCGGGTAGAATTAGGTTTCATCACTACTACTCAAATTTGTGAATTTACTAATATCCAAAATTGTATGACAATTTGATTACTATTGTGAAAATTTCCCCTTTTGGCTTTTGAAATTTACATGAGTGAATATCATTGTAAGCATGATGTATCATAACCTACAGATCATATGTCCACTATACAAAAGAAATCTCATCATATGATCTCGTTAGGATACTAACCAACACTAATCGATATTAAATCTTGAACATTAAAGTCCACATGACCAGAGATTATAAGAAATCACATAAAGAGGGTGATCAATCCTCAAAACACTTGTTAAACTATTAGCAATGAATTAATTGAGTTCACACAAGACTTAGAATAAGAATGAGGTTGCATGAAATGGGTGACGAGGCTAGTCCATGTACTCCAGTTAAAGGACTATTCACACCTCATAATAAAGTTAAAAGTTTTACAACTAACTAAATTAGAGGGAAGATCTCATAAATTACTACAGATAGGTGGTAGCTGGTCTAGTCGATTGAAGGAGGTTGATTGACCTACTGGGTTGGAGGTCGATTGTTTTAGGTTTAATATGGTGTGTTAACAACAAATCTGCTAAGAGGTCAATTTCTCTTAGATTACAAATGTTGAATATGTTGAGTTTAATAATAGTGAGACCGGGCACCTAGACATCAATCATAACTGAGTTGTTGATGATTGATCATTGTTAAACTAATGGAAGTCAATTTCTCTTTTGTTGGAGAGTTTGATTTCCCATGATAATAAAGTAGACTGATCAATCAATAACCTTGAGAGTTCAATCAATCTTATTAGAGAGGTCTATCACTTTGAGCAACAACAAGTAGAGTTCTTATCCTTTCATGAAGAACAAATAGAATTTGACCTACCTTGGGTTAGAGAAAGATTATCTATAGGTGTACAATGGGTATTTATAGTTTGTGTACCCTATATGTCAATAGATGGATTTATGACATGTGTACGGATGAGATCATTGGTTGGTACCAATAGAACCTGGGCAAGGTTGAATCTTGGAGCTTGAGCACGAAGGTCGATTGACACAAGTCAACTGATTACGCATTAACTGGGTGTGTGTCTGAGCTTTGGATAATGAATTGTTGAGCCATTGACCTTGAAAGTCTATGTGATGCTTGTGCATTGAGTGATTTCTTGGATTTGTTGGTGGACTTTGAGATCTAGTTGTTGACCTGGGAGGTATGAAGATGGTCTATCAAAAGAAGTTGATTGGCTCGGAGCTCAATTAAAAATTTGATCATTGTATCATGATTGATGTCATTGAAGTTCTTGAATAGTTCCATCCACTTGGAGGTTGATGGTTCTTGATCGACCAAAAAGTTCAAGCATCATAGCTCCCTAGATGGTGGTAATTGAAGGATGATCGATAGGTCAATCATCTAGTCAATGATGGCCTTGGAGACAAAAATTGTTGATTGATTTTCCTTCTCAAAGTGTACAAAATCTATTTTGTTTTAGTTCTCTTCCCTTCTCCTCACAATAGGTGTCCTTCTCTCAAGCTGGGGGCAACACCCTTATCTATCCACACCTACCGAACCAGTGGGACCCTCTTAGTTATACTAGTTCTATGAGACCCCTGACCTTGTTTTTTGGTTGAACTTGCTTTGTTATCATAATTGTATGCTTAAAACCTTAATATAACCCTACTATGTGCTTTTATATCATGTAAGAAGCTTAATTTTTAAGTTTAGTCTAGTTTGGAAATTGTTTGAGAAAGTAATGAAATTGTGTTCACATTTTGGACTTTTATGCAATTTATCTACATCTATAGTTTTTCTTGCAGTTTGTCACATTATTTTTGTTCCTCACATGTTTTCCTATCATCTTTGAGTTTTTGTACCTTGGGAAACTGATATGTACCTTGGTTTGATGGTTACATCTTTCTAGGGTTGAGTTAGGGTTTCCTTCTCATGGATGAGATACCTTGGATCATGGAACTCGATAATTCCCCTTTATTTGATGGGATCTAATGGTGTTGGGATCCGATTTTGGTTCCTTTAATGTTCCTATAGGTATAAGGGTCAATGGTTTCCCCTCTTTGATCTCCTTGGGTTGGTGGTTCATCAAGTGGTGGTGCAAACCGATGGTCAGGCTAGCGTTTTCACCCTTGATCAAGAACTTATTGTCACCAAGATGTGAAACATGATGGACATCCTAGGGAGCCATAATCCAATGTCCCTAAGGACTCCCACAACTGATGTACCTACTTCTTTGCATGCATGTGATGGTTTCAATTATTGACACATGGCAAGCTTATCTACACACCTAAACCTTTTCTCCTCTCTTCCTCATAGATTTATATACCTCCCTCCTTGGTTGCAAACGAGCTCTTTACACACCCCTCCTCAACTCTTTATCTTCCTTTCTTCTTGGATCTCCGTCCTTCATTATTTAGTGGAGAAGAATAATTCCAAGTTTGAAGATGGTGGCCGATCTAGCTTGCATGTGGCTTAGGGTCCCAGATCTACCCTCTCTTCATGCTTGTGGAGATTTCTTAGTTTGTTTTTGAGCTAAGTAACTAAGCTCTACGTCTTTCCCTTCATTTTTCTTGCTTTCCGACCTCCTTCTCTCTTCTTCTTAGTCGGACCCATGGTGTTCTATGGTGGAACTTGTGCTAGAGCTTAAAGAACACCCCTTTCTTACTTCTTTGACTTAGGGTTTCTTCCTTTCTAGGAGAAGCAGCTAGCTTGGCCATGTGGAGTGCTCAAGCTAGGGTTTTTACCTTCTTTCCTCAAGATTTCTTGATGTTTGGATCTTCAACTTCACCCTATAGACAACTTATATAACTTTCTTCACGTTTATTGCTTGCTACTAGCTTGCATGTACATTATCTTGTTCTAAAACAAAATTCTAAGCATAAAGAAACTACCTTTGCCTAGGGTTTGAGTAATGTGATCATTCATGAGTACTTTATCACCATGGAAAAACTATAAACATTATGCAAGAACCTTCCTTGGAAGAGGAAGCTCTATACTTTGCTTGGATGTGGACAAATAATGATTTATGCTCTCAAACGATGGTCATGATTTTGGGTTTTTGAGTTGTTTTGCCTTCTTCTTTTGCAACCCGATGATTTAGTTTTTGGTGACCTTCATGTGCCAACCAATGGTAGTCCTAGTTTTTATTTTGGACTCTCTCATGAGCACACAACTGATGGTTATGTTTTCCCTCACAAAGAATGGCTTTACTCTCTCAAATGATGGTCCTTTGCTTAAGGTTTTGAGTTGATTTCCCTTCTCATGTTGAAACTCGATGGTATATGTTTGAGTGTTGTTTTTATTTTGTTTGCCAACTGATGGTCCATACTTAGCTTATATTTGGACTTTATTTACACTTGAGAAATGATAGTTAAGTTTCACCTCAAATGATGGTTTTGGTGCTCATTTGTTGGATCTCATTTGGTGGTTTCACTCACTCTATATATCAAACAATGGTTTTCTCTTTGTTTCTGGATTAGTTTCTCCACATGTTGACAACAATTGATGGCTTGAATGGGTTCAACACTCGATGGTCTCAGTTCTCCATCAACCAATAGTTGTTCTAGTGCATCAACTAATGGCTCATGTGACTCATGAACCGATGGTTCACAATCAATGGTGACCCTAGGTATCACAACCGATGATGATCATGTACACCACAACCAATGGTGGTCTTGGACATCTAATGCACTAAATAATTGTCATTTTTGTAGGTTGTTTTACTATGTATTGTGTGAACTTATTGACCATTTTCATATTAATTATGCATGATATGATTTATCATTATTTTGAAGATTATGTTTGCTTTTGTTATATATTAGGTGATTTTATAAGAAACGACACATCTTGATGCTACTGACATTAGAAAAAATGGAAAATGTTGAGTTAAATCAAATCGATATTACCAACTTCTGGTTCGACACTAATGACATCTTAACAGGAGCGTTCAGAATGAATATCAATACTTTCGATCTTCAGCTTGGTGGTATGGACTTTTACTGAAAATCCAACAGTGAACTTCAAATATAATCTGAATACTACCGACGGTCACCTCTGTATTACTGACAACTTACTACGGCTCACGACTAATTGAGAGTGTTGATACTACCGCGCCCTGTCGGTATACTGACTCACTAAGATCAGGCCTGATTGATAATTACAATAAATCTGATAGAAGGGACTCAATGAGCCCTATGTCAATTCTATGACTTAGGGGGAGTGCGGCCATACCTAGGTATCAGATTCTTTTCCATTAAAAGACAACCAAGAGGAACGAAAGGAGAAAGAGGATAAGTAAGCCACGTTCTGGGAAACTTGGGAACCTCCAGAGGATGGATTTGCAGCCAGAGGATAGCAAATCGGTACATTCAAGAGAGGGAGTCATCCAGACCATCTTCTTCAGGGGTTACTTTAGTCTTATAATGTTTACCACGTTTTTCTTTTCTTGTTCCACGTATTTGATGATGGGAATATGTGGTTCTAATCTCCTTTGTTCCTTAGGACCTAGTAGTAGCCCTATTTTGCATTGTAATCGACTGTTATGAATTAATATATGTATTTCTCTTAATTTATGGACATATTTCTACAATAGAATCATGAATTATTTGTTCATGATCACCATAGGTAGTTGTTTAGATCATTAATTTCTTTAAGAGAGGAATTAGGGGTTGGAAAAATTGTAGATATACACAATTTATACTGCACCGCGATAGAGGGCCTACAATTATGAAGAGTATAACCTAGATAATTTAGTAAGAACCTAATATTTATGAAATGATATTAATTGTAATGTGAACTGAGGTAAAACCATAATCCTAAGGAATTCATTCCAATTTTTATGACAATTGGTATCTTTAGTTTTAGTTTTTGAAATTTAGTTAATTAATCAAACAATCACTCTTTTTGTTAGGCCTAGATGATTAGGTCATAGTTAATAGTAGTCTCTACATATACCTTTTCCTCGTGTTTGATATCTGGGCCTCTTTAGGCCTATATTACATTAATACTGCACTTGCATTTTTTATGTGTAGTTTATGCGCATCAACATCACATCTAATGGTGGTCTTGTGGTCCATAACTGATGGCTTGACTAGGTTAGGTTGACTCCTCTTCTTGGTCATAACTGGATGGTTTGGCTAGTGATGAAGTTTTGCAACACCACTAAAAATCCTAGAGATGATGAATCCCTAAGTTTAGCCTTGCTAGTACTATGGTAAGAACTCCACCAACGTGTGCTAAGACACGCGGAAGTCTTATCGTAGTATAGTTAAGGGTCGAATCCTCGGGACAACGGTCTTGATGAAATCAAGATGGAAAACGTTTTTAGTTGAACTTAACTTCTTAACAGTTGATATTTAGATCGAAAGTTTGATTTGGTTTTAAGCTAAGTGCAAGGAAAGTAAAGCAAGAAAGTAGAAATTAAGGTTGTAAGCAATGGTTAAAAACCACTAGGATGTTGTCGGGTTTCACACCACTACACATGGATCACAAACATGCAACATAATAAAAAGACATGCAAAGAGAAACTAATCGGCTAGTATCTTTGTAGACTTAGCTTCCTTTCGGATAACCAACTACGAGGAGTGTGGAGTATTGCAATGCCATACATCCCCTAACGAATGGTCACTTACTTTGCATTACTCCTTCATGAAGTGTGTTCCTCGACCTTACCAAGGTTGCACTTCCATACGTCAACTGATTCCATTTCATAGTATGAAAGTGCAACGATGGGAGTGAGTTTATTCCACTCGTGAAAGCACTCCTAGATACCGAAACAGACATATGGTGACTACATATATCTAGAACTAACATTCAATCGATATTCAGATCTAAAGGTATAAACGTAGACAATTCATACCAAAAGATAATAAGTAACACAAGTTGGTGATCAAGCAACAAGCATTCATTAAACGATAGATGTTGAGCCAAAAAGGAGAGTATCTCTATTGCAAACGATTGAATTACATTGCATGAAATGAAAACATGGGTAGCGGGGCTACTCCCTGCACCCTAGTGAAAAGGACTACTCGCTCATCTCAAGAGCAAAGGAGGAGGCGAGAAGAGAGAGAAAGAACGTCATCTCCACGGAGGAGGGAAAGTTGAACCCTTGGTGAAGAGAGCAATGATCTTCGCACTTCGTGGTTGAATTGATGAAGGATCTTCTCTTCCCACCTTCTTTGCTTTTGAGAGGAGAGAGAAGATAGCTTGGTGACGGAACGCGGATCTCAAACTGGCAGCCTTGGGGCAGTGGATGGATGACAAAAGTGCTCTGGAGTTAGAGAGGCAGCCTGTGGACGTCTGAGATTCGATGTCTTTGAAGTGACCCTTGAGGTCCTATTTATAGGCTCAAGTTGAGCCCAAACGGTCTTGACCGTTTGGTCTCAAACGGTCTTGAGATCGTTTGCCTTCTCGCGGTCTTGGGACCGTGAGGCCTTCTCTCGGTCTTGGGACCGCGAGGCCTTCTCGCGGTCTTGGGACCGCGAGGCCTCCTCGCGGTCTTGGGACCGTGAGGAGTCTTTGTAATTTTTTTGTGTTTTCTATAATGAAAAAGAAGAAAAGTTAGTTTATTGGTGTATCCGCAACAAAGTAAAAAAGTTTAATGATTCTATCTAATTTATCTAAGAAAGAGTATGGAAAATTAAAGATAACTAAATAAGATAACGTCACAAAATGGGAGGTTATCACCCCCCCCCCCCAACTTAGAGTCTAGCTTGTCCTCAAGTTAGATAGAGCTAAGGCATGTAATGGCGAGGCGATTTTATTTGATTAGGGTTTCCATACTCTTGCTTCAATTCTAGGTCAGAGATCTAGTGAGGTCCTATTAGGGATTCTGCTAACACTAACTCTTTTGAGTATCAAAAGTTGCATGGATCTCAGGTTCCTTTCATATCGTGAATCTCGCATTGGGACCACCTTTCTTATTATGTGCATGTCATCGACTCTAATCAGTTTTATACTTCTTTGGAGAAACCTACCGGTACCTAGAGTGGGTATGAGGGATGGCTTAAAAGGCTTATTGTGTAACTCCCCCTTCAAGTGGGGAAGGGTTTGTCTATGCTTTTTAGAGACTCACTACCAGGCACGACACATCTGCCTTCATGAGGGCAGCTGAATGTATCGGCCGGGTGAGCTCTTTTATCAGCCTTTTCATATATTAGGAAACCTTAGGATCTCATTATCGGGCACGACACATCTGCCTTCATGAGGGCAGCTGTATGTACCGGCCGGGTGAGATCTTTGTTGGCTCTTCGTATAGGTCCTTATGCATGGCACAACTCTCATGTTTTTATTCAACACTCTGGCTTTTATAAGAATCTCACAGGCTTAGGAAGTGGGTTTTGTTAGGGTTTTTGATTGGGCGACCAAGCCTCTTTTATTGAAAGAAGAAAACTATTCTTAGGGTTCCTGACATGCAATTTTTTTTAATTGGTGGTCCGCTCGCGAGATTTCTTGATTTTGGATTTCCCTGATTTCCCTCTTGACATTGAGAGTTTTCAGTTCGCTTTGGCCCTGAAGTTGACCTGTGAAGAGTCTGAGATAGAATTGAAGTAAAAGTATAGAAACCAATAGTGAATGAAATTTATGAATTCGCCATATCATGCTTGTATGCTAATCTAATTATTTATATGAGGACTACTTTATCTCTAACTTAGCTAAGGGTGATTGTTTCCAGGATGAAAGTTATACTTAAAAGTTATTTTATTGAAAAAATTTACTGGGAAAAAGTCTAAATATGGACAGATAGTTTGAAAATTGATATGAGAAAAAAATAGAAGGGTTGAAGCAGAATGATACCTCACCCTTGTCCAATGCACTCCCCCCCTAACTTATCACGCACTCTGTCCAACGAGTGTCAAAGTGATAGGTTGAGAAATGCACGGACAAGGGCATTCAGGCTTCGGTTAATCCTTTATTTGCCCCATGTGTTCTGAGTAAGTTGGCTGCGAACTTCCCCCGTAGTGCGTGGTAATCCACCTCTGTCATGTCCTCTACCGGCTTGTGAAGGGCCAGAATTGTATACATCCAGTAGAGGACGTGGAAGCCACAGTCATTTGATTCTCTGATTTGCTGGGGGCACCTGTGGCAGAAGGATGGTGATTTGAAGTGATGTCTGTCATATTCCCGCGTGTGCTGACCCAAAAGATTGTGTAATTTGTCAGCACACTCCTTCGCCACCTCCTCTGTTGGTGTCTTTGGAGTTGTAGTGTATGCTTTCCGTTTTGGATCATACTGGCTGTCGGAACTGTTGTAGATTATTGTTGTTCCTTTGTGAAGATTGGTTGCCAGTAACATCCAGTGCTCTTGATGAAGGAAAGGTAACATGATGAATTTTGGAGTTGTATGTTGGAGATAAGAGATGGTTGACTCCTTTGTTCCGAAGTTCTTCAACCCGAGAAGATCATCCTTCATGTAAGCTAACACCATATAGACCGTGTTGTGATTCCGTGCAAGCAAGTATTGATAAGCAGTCATTACACTTACAGACATGGAACCCTTGAACTGTAAGGTCTCACGGAGGGCATCTGCCATAACCAATATATCCCTGTCAATATATACCATCTCGTCTTTTTCGGCATATAGCTGTGACATTATTAGTCGGAGGTCGTTATCTGAAAGAGTTTTGCAAGCTTCCGGATCGAAATCGGGAAATGAAGGTTCAATGGCAGATTGGGGTACCATATGTGATGAAGATGTCTTGATGGCTACCCCTAATATCAGATCAATGTCACCTTTATCTGGAGCCAGATCGAAGATGGAAGGATTCCATTGGCTTTGCTTGGTGACATTGGATGGGTGTTTTTCTTTTGTCAATGCCGTAAGGGTTTGTCTGAAAGGTCTCCTCTGCGGACGTTGAATAGATGAAAAGAGATAACGAGGGACGTCGTCTTCCGCCATGGTAGGGTCGTTGAAGAACCTTCTGTCGCAGATAAGCTCCATGGCGTAACGTCCTCGCAGGGAGTGGAAATCGTCATTAACGAGTTCAGCAAAAGGGACCTGCTGGTTTCGCGCTAGGATGTGCCTTATGACATAAAAAGCACTGTCCCTGGAACCTTCAGCAGCTTGGACTTGTGGGTTAATTATTTTGAACCAGGGGGAGCTCCAGTCCTGGAGGAGAGAAGGGCACGCGGCCCATATGAGCTTTAGCAGCCAGAAAGGGATGCATCTCGCCTCCCCGACTTCAATTCCAACAAAATTGATTATCTCGGCCTTTAAGTCACTGGCACAGAAATTGTACACTCTGGCGTCGCGGGCGACAGTGTCCACAATCATGAGCAACCAGTGTTTACAAACTTGGAAAGGCACGCTTATGTATCTCACTTTTCTTGCGATCCCCCTGTGCAACCTTGTAATGGATTTGTGCTGGAACTCTTTGTACAGTAAGCACAATCCCAGTGTGGGTGAGGCGTTGCGAACCGGTTGCTGACACCGAGAGCTTTTGTAGATCTCGGTAGAGCTGGCAAGGAGAGTACAAAACATTGCCATCTTCACCGGCGACTGGGGTCGAAGTAAGGAACGGAAGTCTTCACGCGTCAGATTGTGTTTGGTCTTCGTGTTTTGATATATGACATCCTCCCCTGCTTTGGCATCATCTACTATAGTGTTGAGGATGAAGATATCATGTGCGTCTAAGGTAGAGATGGCCGCCATATCTAAATCGTGCATTTTGTTAGGTAGAGGTGGCGGCGGAGGTAGCTCTTGCGGTGTGGGGGAAGAAGTTTGTTCTATGCTGTCCATGTACTGCTGCAGCTCGTAATCTTTATCAGAATAAGGAGTGTCTAAATCGTCATCAGTGTCTAGGCATACTCTTTCTGATTCTTCAAGTTCAGGCACTAACGGTTCAGGTGCATAGATTTGCTGGGCTGCTGTGGCTGGTATAGTGTTGCTGGTTCCCTGAATACATTTTTCGAACTCAGCAAAAACCACTTCTTTGGCAGCCTCCCCCAGAGATCCCGCATAAAAGTTGAGAAATTGATCCCCGAAGTATATGTTTATGTTCTCTATATGAGCAGGGGATTTGTGATCTTTATCACCAGTTTGGTGATCTTACTGGTGTTTTGGTTCTGCTCCTTGGCTGGGGCCTGCCCCAACATCATCTGGCTTGTCAGAGTCATCAGCTGAGGAGGTACTATTGTTTGAGTCAGCGGAGGAGTCAGAATCTTCCTCGTCAACAGCATCATCGTCATCGTCATCAGTTGTTTTCTTTTATGCTTTCTTTTTGCACAGACGATGGATGGATTGGAGCTCATCGTATGCCACTTGCACGTGCTCGTGTGTTTCGAGCAGTGCTTCGTGGGTTTCTTTTAAATCAGAGTAACGCTGTTCGATGGAGAGGAGTCGTGCTGTGAGGTCGGTTACTTGAGCTCTTAGCTGAATAAGCTCATTATTTGACGACTCCTCCTGGCGATTATGTAGTTGCATGAGGGTGGTGTTGATGTCGTCCAGGCACGTGCTGAAAGCTTGCTGTTGCTGCTTCAGCTCGCGGAGGGTCTCTAGCAGAGGTAGAGTCTGCGTAGAGATCCTATCGACTTGCTTTGCCAACACTTCATGCTGGCATTGTACTCCATGGATCCACTTGGGCAAGTTTTTACAGTGGTCGTCAATGTGGTCGACTTGCTTGGCCACTAAATCTTGACGTTGCTGGATTCCTTGGAGGATGCCTGGCATGGCATGGTTCTACTCGCCAATCTGGGCAACCTGTTGTGTTAGACCCTGCACACATGAAAAAATAGAATTCAAAATGTTAGATGGGTCGGTGAGGAGGTTTCGGATGGTGTCGAATTGACATCCGAATTCCGCACCGACGTTAGTATAAGGGACCCCAGTAAATGAAGAGTGAGGTGGCTGGGGTCGGGGTGGAATGGTAGTGTCATGCGGAAAAGACACTGTTGATGGACCCGCGAATTGCGTGGTGACTATGGATGGGGTCACCAGCGATGTCGGGGTGGTGGTGGGTGGAAAAAGTGGTGGCATACCCAGAGAGAGAAATGGATCCGGGAATGTTGATGGAAAGTCGGTGGATGTGAAAGAGGAGAATTCGGACATTGTGGTGGAGAATGGGGTGCCCTAAGTGAAGAAGGGTGGGGGTGGTGGTATGGTTGTGGAGAAGGGTGGTGTAGTGAAAAGTGGTGTGGAGGATGATTGAAGGGTGGTTGATGGTAGTGGGGTAGTAGATATTGGTGTGGTGGAAGGTGGAGAGGTGGTAGTGAGCTCAACATTTAGACTCATTATAAAAGAGTCTAGTGATGAGGATGTAATATGTTCTTCTGGGAGGGGGGGCTCAGGTTCGGGATGAGGTTTTGATGTTGGTGTCCCCGACAGCTCATGTGCCTTTATGAGCCGTCTGGAAGGTTGTTTGACTAGAAGTTTTGATGTTTTGGCTGCTGGGGCGTTTATAGTGAGTTCTTCCTGCCCTGTCGTTGCTTTCTTGTCTTTGGCTTTGACTGAGGCTATGATTTTGTCGATCTCATCTTTTGTGAATAGGAGCTTGTCCTTGTCATAGTCAGCAAGCTCTGGAAGTGGCAGCAGGGTTTTGGAAGATTTTGTGGGGCAGAACACGTAGTGCATCTTTCCATCCTTATCTTTTAAGATATAGGAGTTCTTTAGTGTCTGTTCGTTGGTAAGGATGTCGCCCTTGATTGAGTTGCATTTGGGTAGAAGTCTATCCATCTTAAGATATTTGATGATAGATGTGATATGACCACCCGTGGAAACTTCTTTTCTGAGGGCGAAAGCTGATAGCTTGAGCAGCATATGTCGTCCAATGTTAACGGGTATTCCGTTTAGGACTGACCAGAGGACAAAAAGGTCAGATATAAGAACATTTCCTCCTTCGGATCTGGGGAAAAGTGCGCCAATGATGATTTTGTGGAGCGTGCGCACTAGGCCAGAATGAATGTTGGAGGCCTTGCTTGTCCTTGCATCAAAGGTGGGTAACCCCGTTAGTGTTTTCCAGAAAGTATGCTTGTTGAATTTGGGGTGTTCTGTACCAGCGGCTTTAGCTTTCTTCAGCTGGTCTTGATTATCGATAACGATTTCATTTAGAAGATTTTCAGTGATGACCACCTCGTTATGAAAGATTCTGGTGGTTATTCTGCGGTCACCTCCGTCCCTTTCTTTATCCATGATGTCCACCGCTTCTTTGTGGAAGTAGGTGAAGAATTCTGTTGTTGGATCAATGTAGGGAATTTCAGATACGAAGCATAGCCGGGAGAGGTTTGAATTGTCAAGAAGAGTGAGGATTCTGTTATAGATCCCCATCTTCATAAGTATGCTGGGGCAGACATACTTGGTTGGTTTAAGGAGTTGGCTGATGGAGGGGATGTTATGGAGATGAAGGTTTTTGGGTGGTGGTGCTGTGGTGGTGATGGGAGGAAAAATAGGAACAGTTATTGTGGCAGGGGTGGTAGTGGTGGTGGTGGATGGTGGGATGTACCCTGCCAGGATTTGTTCCCTTACAATGGCGGGGTGAACCTGCTTCCTAGCTCTCTTCTTAGGTGCTGGCTCAGTTGTGGATTCTTAAGCCATTCTCTTCCCCTTAGATTTTGTAGTGGGTGATTCTTTCTCAGGGGAAGGCTGGTATTCTGAGGCCTCGTCAGATGAAATCTCTTCTACCTCCTCTTCAGAAGGTTCTTCATCTAAGCAGCGGTTGATTCGCTTTATGTCTTTCATGACTTCAATCAGGTTCACTTGTGCTGGGACCTGTCTAGTCTTTTTGTACTGGTCAACTATGTTTTGGAGATTTGCTCATTCAGATAGTAATTCCTCTTTTGTCCAGAAAGGAGAATCTGTTGTTCCTTGCTTCACAGGTGAAGTCATTCTGAAATGATTGACAATAAAACAAAAGTTAGAAATCGTAAATTTTGAAATTATAACAAAGTAATATTATTTGAGTTTTTTTTACACGGTCTTGAGACTGCGAGGGACCTCACGGTCTGGAGACCGCGAGGAAGACGAACTGCGCGGGAGATGAACCACACGGTTTTTCGTCGGCAAAGAACCATGAAAACGACGATGGCGACAAGGGAAAAGAGGAGCTCGAACGAAAGCGATTGTTTATCGGTGGTGTGGAGCGGTGAACCGTTGGGTTGTTAACCTGTTGGCGTGGACGGCGAGGAGCCTGGGTGCGGCGAGCGTCAGAACGGGAGTGACGACGGAGCAGAGTAAGAGCGGCGAAGGTGTGAAGCAGCATCGCAGAGAAGAAGCTCTGAGCGCAGAGAAGGAAAGCGTTCAGAGAAGGAAGGCGCAGAGACAGCGTCGGAGAAGGAAAGCGCAGAGAGGAATGAAATAGGAAGGCTCGGGAATTCGGGCTTCTAGAAGAGAAAACGTAGGTGAGGGGGGTGTATTTATAGGTTTATAGGGGGGGGGGGGCGCCTCATACCGAACGGTCTTGAGACCGAGAGAGCTCAAACGGTCTTGAGACCGCGAGGGCCCAAACGGTCTTGGGACCGAGAGAGCTCAAATGGTCTTGAGACCGCGAGGGCCCAAACGGTCTTGGGACCGAGAGAGCTCAAACGGTCTTGAGACCGCGAGGGCTCAAACGGTCTTCAGACCGAGAGAGCTCAAACGGTCTTGAGACCATGAGGGCCAAAACGGTCTTGAGACCGCGAGGGCCCAAACGGTCTTGAGACCGTTTGGCTCCAAGATTATGTGGATTTTTATGTTTTTTTTAGATTTAAAGGAGAAAGAAAAACAAAAAACGAAGAAAGTAAAAATAAAATAAAATAAAAGGCTAGAAAATTAGGGAAGGTGATACTCAGGTCTTGGGCTGCCTCCCAAGAAGCGCTTTGGTTTAACGTCGCTGGCTCGACAAGATTTTGCTCCGGTTATGCTGACTTTATAGGATCATGGATCTCTATGGTTTTCCTTGATAATTTGTCTGCCGGAGTGTGGTATTTCTTCAATCTGTGACCATTTACGGTCCTGTCTCCTCCATTATCATCGAAAATAATGACAGCTCCTGTCGGGTATATGTGTTTGATTGTGAACGGCCCCGACCATTTAGTACGCAATTTTTCAGGAAACATTTTTAATCTGGAGTTGAATAGGAGGACTTTGTCTCCGACGGTTATATCCTTTCTTTTTATGTGGCCATCGTGCCACATCTTAGTTTGTTCTTTGTAAATTCTTGCGTTGTGGTAGGATGTTATTCGTAATTCTTCTAGTTCTTGGAGTTGCAGTTGTCTGAATTCACCAGCGCCTTTGAGATCGAAGTTTAGTTGCTTAATGGCCCACCAAGCCTTATGCTCTAATTCAACTGGAAAATGGCAAGACTTCCCATACACTAATCGAAACAGTGTTGTTCCGATTGGTGTTTTGAAAGCTGTACGGTAAGCCCATAGAGCGTCAGATAGTTTGGTTACCAATCGGTGCGGTGCCGATTGACAGTCTTTTCTAGGATAGCTTTAATTTGCCTATTGGAGACTTCGACCTGTCCACATGTATGTGGATGATACGGTGTAGAAACTTTGTGGTTGACTCCGTATTTTCTTAATAAGGCTTCAAAGCTCTGTTCCAAGAAATGTGATCCGCCGTCAGATATTATCGTTCTTGGGACGCCAAATCTGGGGAATATTATCTCTTTAAACATCTTGATTACCAATTTTGAATCACAAGAGATGGTCGGTAGAGCTTCTACCCATTTTGACATGTAATCCACAACAACTAAGATGTACATGAATCCGTAGGATGAGGGGAAAGGGTCCATGTAATCTATTCCCCATACATCGAAGAGTTCGATTTCTTGCCATATGTTCAATGGCATTTTATTTCTTCTGGTAATTCCCCCAGATAGTTGGCACTTGTCGCATGATCGCACGTATTCATGTGCGTCTTTTACGATGGTAGGCCAATAAAAGCCAGATTGCAGGACTTTAAGAGCTGTCTTTTTAGAACTCATGTGGCCCCCAGTGGGGCCTGAGTGACAGTGCTCAAGAACCGAAGTGATTTCCGTCTCTGGAATGCATCTACGAAAGAGTCCATCTGCGCATAAGCGAAAAAGATAGGGCTCGTCCCAGAAATATTGCTTAGCGTCGTGAATGAACTTCTTTTTGTCGTGATAGGATGCAGACGGGTGAATGATTCCTGTTGCCAAATAATTAACAATGTCCGCATACCAGGGAAATCCATTAGCGACTTTCATTAGTTGGTCGTCCGGGAGGGAGTCTCGGATAGGTACTTTGTCTTCATCCTCAACTCTAATACGGCTGAGATGGTCAGCGACGACGTTTTCCACCCCGCTTTTGTCTTTGATTTCCAAATCGAATTCTTGAAGCATAAATACCCAGCGGATAAGTCTAGGTTTTGCATCTTGCTTCTGAATTAGATACCGTATAGCGGACTGGTCAGTATAGACAATAACTTTATCTCCAATCAGGTATGAGCGGAATTTCTCAAACGCGTAGATGACAGCTAAGAATTCCTTTTCTGTAGTGGTGTAATTTTTCTGTGCTTCATCTAGCATTTTAGATGCGTAGTATATAACATAGGGTTTCTTTTCGATTCTTTGCCCTAATACGGCCCCTATGGCATAATCGCTCGCGTCACACATTCTTTCGAATGGTTGTGATCAATCTGGAGCTCTTAGAATGGGTGCGGAAATCAAGGCATTTTTTAGAGTTGTGAAACTTTGCAAACATTCTTGGTTAAAATTAAATTCCATGTCCTTGGTCAGCAGTTGTGTCATGGGTTTTGCAATTTTTGAGAAGTCTTTGATAAATCTTCTGTAAAACCCAGCATGACCTAAGAAAGCACGTACCCCTTTTACGTCTTTTGGTGGCATCAATTTTGAGATGACATGAATTTTTGCTTGATCCACCTCGATCCCTCTGTCGCTCACTCTGTGTCCGAGGACAACACCTTCCGTTACCATAAAATGGCATTTTTCCCAATTTAAGATGAGGTTTGTGTCCTAGCATCTTTGTAAAACTTGAACCAGGTTGAGCAGACAGTTGTCAAAAGAGTTTCCATAAACTGAGAAATCATCCATGAATATCTCCATTATAGATTCTGTTAATCCTGCAAAGATAGCAGACATGCATCTCTGAAAAGTGGCTGGTGCGTTACAAAGCCCGAATGGCATTCTTCTGAAAGCATATGTCCCAAAAGGACAGGTAAAAGTAGTTTTCTCTTGATCTTCTGGGTGTATAGGGATTTGGTAAAACCCGAAATAACCATCGAGGTAACAGAAGAATTTCTGATGAGCTAAGCGCTCGAGGACCTCATCTAGGAAGGGCAAGGGGAAATGATCTTTCCTTATTGCGTTATTAAGTTTTCTATAATCTATGCACATTCTCCACCCAGTTACTGTTCTAGTAGGTACCAGTTCATTCTTATCATTAAGAACAACAATAGTCCCCCCTTTTTTAGGGACCACCTGCACGGGGATTACCCATTGAGAATCCGAGATTGGGTAGATGATACCTGCCTTCAGGAGTTTGAGAACCTCGATGCGAACTACCTCCTTGAGATTAGGGTTCAACTTCCTTTGGTGTTCCCTCGATGGTTTGAATTCTTCCACCATAGGCAATATGTGCATGCATAAAGCTGGGTTTACACCAGTTAGGTCAGTCATTTTATATCTGATAGCTTTCTTATGTCTCTTTAGCTCATCAAGAAGACTATTTTCTTGGTCTTCTTCCAGAGTAGAGCTGATAATCACTGGACAAAGTTTCTCGCTATCAAGGAAGACTTGTTTGAGTCCTTCAGGTAAGGCCTTCAATTTAGGGGCCTTAGGTGGCTTAGTCGCTTCTATAACGGTGACAGCCTTGAGTTCTTCAAAGGTGGCTGTTGGGGCTTCTTCAGCTTTTTCTAAATATTGAAGGCATTGTTGCACTAGCTCGTTTTCCGAGAATTCTACTTCCGGGTTTGTCAAGGCACTTTCCATCTCATCAGAGGGTTCAGACATTTCTAACTGGGACATTTGATATATAGCATCCAGGAGAAAAACTTCCTCTTGAATGCTTGGACCTTTCATGCTGTTAAGAACTCTGAACTGGAAAGCTTCCTTCCCAAGTCTCAAGATTATAGTTCCTGCTTCAACATCGATAAGTGCTCGGGCAGTAGCTAGGAAAGGTCTGCCAAAGATTATCAGGTATCTCAGGTCTTCTTGGATGTCCATAATAACGAAATTGCACGGGACATAAGAATTCTTTCCTATTCTGACAGGAATATCCTCGATAATTCCAAGAGGGGCAGTTATGGTAGAGTCAGCTAACTGAATTGTCATTGTTGTAGGTAACAAATCAGTGAAGCCTAATCTTTTACACATCGAATAGGGCATAATAGATATACTTTCTCCTAAGTCTGCCAATCCTTTCTTGCTGGAACCATTTCCAATTGAACACTGGATACCGAAGGAACCCAGATCCTTCTTTTTCTTTGGCATCTTGTTTAGCAGAATGTCTGAAGTGGTCTGAGCAAGTTTCATCGTTTCATGCTCTTCTGTCATATACTTTCTCGACAAGAGGGTTTTTAGGTATTTGGCCCAAGCGGGCACTTCAGAAAGGGCATCTAGAAAGGGGACATCGATATACAGTTTCTTCATAGCTTCTTTGAATTTCTGGAACCTAGTATCCATTTTGGTTCCTTTCAGCCTGTTCGGGTAAGGAATTCTGAGCGGAGCTTCTGGCGTAGGTCCCTTTTCGTTTTCCCTTTCAGTAGTTTTAGTGGAATTTTCCTTTTCACGAGTTGAGCTTTCTGTTGGCGAAAGAATAGCTACATCATCATCATCATGGATGATTCTAATGGTATCAAGAAGGACATGACCAGACCTCGTGGTGACAGCATTCAGTTGCTTAGGTTTATTTTGGTCATGCCTTGGGTTTTCCTCTGGTTGCCCAGCGAAGGTACCTGCTGGTGGTTTCAACTGAGCAGCAATCTGTGCTAATTGGGCCTCCACCGCCTTTTATTGAGCTTGTTGATTCGCAAGCATGGTCTGCTGAGATTGCAGCATCTGCCTAATCAAAGATATTTCATCAGATGGTTGGGAAGGAGCACTCCTCTGTTGATATTGAGTGACTTGTTGCCCCTGGGGTTGCTGTGGAGGTGCAGTTAACTGTGGTTGTTGGGGCTGCTGCAACTGAGGTTGTTGTAGCTGCGGGTGCAGACCTGGATGGCCATATTGGTAAGAAGGATTCCTGGGATAGTTAGATATTTGGAAACCCTATCTATAATTCCCTTGACTGAAGTTATTCTGAAATCCTGGTGGTTGTCTATTGAAAAATCCACCTTGAGTCTGCTGTTGTGGGTTGGCGGTCCCTGCAGGATTCCCGTATTGGAAACCAGGATGGTTCCTTGGTTTATCTGGATTGTAGTACACCTGGCCAGGTATTGAATGGATGGAGTTGACTTGCTCTGGCATTTGGTCCTCGGGATGCTCAATAATGGGTTCATATTGCGGCATAGGTGGTTGTAAATCCATCATGACATTGTACAACAAACCACATGATAATGTGGGATGATCAGATGCATGACAGGCTTCACAAGTTCCAGTAGCTGCTTTTACTTGTTGAACCTGAGAGCTTTTCTTCTTGTCATATTCCCTAACAGAAGTTTCGGGGGCTTGTTGCTTGCTAGCAATAGTCTTCAGGGCCTCTATAATGGCCTTGAGTTCCATTGATTCTTCAGCTTTGTATACTTTAAGAACTCCCTTGGGTTGGTTAGATGACCTTCCCCAATTGGATTGGCTCTCAGCCCCTAGCGTAACTATATTCCAAGCATCTTCATAGTTCTTTCTCATAAAATTTCCTCCAGATGAGGAATCGAGAAATTGCTTGATATCATCACCTACTCCTCTGTAGAATGTTTCTATTAGTTGATTTTGAGATATGCCATGGTGAGGACACTTTCTCAGGAGTTCTTTGAATCATTCCCAAGCTTCAACAAGTGTTTCTCCAGGTAGTTGGGAAAAGTGATTAATCTGTCCCCTAATCTCATAGGTTAGCAAAGGTGGAAAGAATTTCTCAAGAAACTTTTCTTCTAAAGGAGTCCAAGTAGTGATGATGGGGTGTCTATCCAAAGCGTTGTACCAGCTTAGTGCTCTTCCAGATAAGGTGAAGTGGAAAAGGTGTAACATTATTGCTTCCAAGGCGATTCCTGCTTGGGGTACAAGTCGGCAAAGTGACTTGAATCTCTTAAGGTGATCCATGCAATCGTCTCTGGG
Organism: Alisma plantago-aquatica; assembly: GCA_963693085.1. Taxonomy (NCBI): domain Eukaryota; kingdom Viridiplantae; phylum Streptophyta; class Magnoliopsida; order Alismatales; family Alismataceae; genus Alisma; species Alisma plantago-aquatica. Next base: position 382,328,976 of record OY856412.1, read on the forward strand.
TGCTCCAGAGAAAGAGATGCCTTGCATGATCTGGATCCATTGCGTCCGGATTTCAAAGTTTGGTATGTTAATAATCGGTGGTCGGACTGGGTGATCATCTTCATAATTCTTCGGGACTGCGTAGTCCCGAAGTTGCTTGTTTCTTAGTGCAAGTTGAGCAGCAGCATGCTCTGCTTGGATGCGGGCTTATTCCTCAGCTCGAATCTCAACTTGCACTTGAGCACGAGTGTCTGCAATAAGTTGTGCTCGTTGTGCTGCTATGGCGGCGTTAACTCTTTCTGCAACAAGGCGTTGCTCTTCAGCCATCTGTCTGGCTCTTTGGCGGTTAAGTCTAATCCTTCGGTGGAAACTTCTTTCTACCTCAGAGTCGTACTCTGGTTCAGGGGAGAATCCGATGTTATGCAAGGGTTGCATACACGTTTTCTACCCGAGTAGAAAGAAAATCACACGTTAAGATAATGGAAGGAAATGAAGAAATCAAGAAGATTTGGAGTAGTTATCAAGAAAAAGTGTAAAATCCTAATCAACCAAGAAGTTGTTAAGTAAAAGCTAAAACGTTCCGTTGTCCACGGCAATGACGCCAATTTTTGATGAAGTTTTGCAACGCCACTAAAAATCCTAGAGATGATGAATTCCTAAGTTTAGCCTTGCTAGTACTATGGTAAGAACTCCACGCATGTGTGCTAAGACACACAGAAGTCTTATCGTAGTATAGTTAAGGGTCGAATCCTCGGGACAACGGTCTTGATGAAATCAAGATGAAAAACGTTTTTAGTTGAACTTAACTTCTTAACAATTGATATTTAGATCGAAAGTTTGATTTGGTTTTAAGCTAAGTGCAAGGAAAGTAAAGCAAGAAAGTAGAAATTAAGGTTGTAAACAATGGTTAAAAACCACTAGGATGTTGCCGGGTTTCACACCACTACACATGGATCACAAACATGCAACATAATAAAAAGACATGCAAAGAGAAACTAATCGGCTAGTATCTTTGTAGACTTAGCTTCCTTTCGGATAACCAACTACCAGGAGTGTGGAGTATTGCAATGCCAGCCATCCCCTAACGAATGGTCACTTACTTTCCATTACTCCATCATGAAGTGTGTTCCTCGACCTTACCAAGGTTGCACTTCCATACGTCAACTGATTCCATTTCATAGTATGAAAGTGCAACGATGGGAGTGAGTTTACTCCACTCGTGAAAGCACTCCTAGATACCCAAATAGACATATGGTGACTACATATATCTAGAACCAACATTCAATCGATATTCAGATCTAAAGGTATAAACGTAGACAATTCATACCAAAAGATAATAAGTAACACAAGTTGGTGATCAAGCAACAAGCATTCATTAAACGATAGATGTTGAGCCAAAAAGGAGAGTATCTCTATTGCAAACGATTGAATTACATTGAATGAAATGAAAACATGGGTAGCGGGGCTACTCCCCGCACCCTAGTGAAAAGGACTACTCGCTCATCTCAAGAGCAAAGGAGGAGGTGAGAAGAGAGAGAAAGGACGTCATCTCCACGGAGGAGGGAAAGTTGAACCCTTGGTGAAGAGAGCAACGATCTTCGCACTTCGTGGTTGACTTGATGAAGGATCTTCTCTTCCCACCTTCTTTGTTGTTGAGAGGAGAGAGAAGATAGCTTGGTGATGGAACACGGATCTCAAACTAGAAGCCTTGGGGCAGTGGATGGAAGACAAAAGTGCTCTGGAGTTAGAGAGGCAGCCTCTGGACGTCTGAGATTTGATGTCTTTGAAGTGACCCTTGAGGTCCTATTTATAGGCTCAAGTTGAGCCCAAACGGTCTTGAGACCGTTTGCCTTCTCACGGTCTTGGGTCCGCGAGGCCTTCTCGCGGTCTTGGGACCGCGAGACCTTCTCTCGGTCTTGGGACCGTGAGGCCTTCTCGCGGTCTTGGGACCGCGAGGCCTTCTCGCGGTCTTGGGACCGCGAGGCCTTCTCTCGGTCTTGGGACCGTGAGGCCTTCTCGCGGTCTTGGGACCGCGAGGAGTCTTTGTAATTTTTTTGTGTTTTCTGTAATGAAAAAGAAGAAAAGTTAGTTTATTGGTGTATCCACAATAAAGTAAAAAAGTTTAATGATTCTATGTAATTTATCTAAGAAAGAGTATGGAAAATTAAAGATAACTAAATAAGATAACGTCACAAAATGGGAGGTTCAGCTAGACATATGATTCAAGGGTTTTGGCTTGTATCTCAACTATTGGTTTTGAATATCTAGCAACCAATTGTCTTTTATGAAGATCATGATTTGATGATTAGGGTTTGGTGTTCCAAAATCCAATGGCTTTGGGGTTACGCATGGTTTGATGGTTTGGTTTTGATGATGTAGAATTGATGTTGTGATGTCCTTAACTTTGTAGTCTTATGTTTGCCTTCGTGTGAATGTAAATTATTAGCTACCAACATGAGATTATGTGTTCCCTAATGTACTCCGACGATAGTGATTGATCATATTTAGCTCTTTTACATGGATAGTGTTATGATGGAATGCCCTCTTAATTGTTTTTTTAAACCCTAATTTGTTTCTATATGAAAATAATTGCTCTTTGTTAAGCTAAACTTAGTCACATGAATGATGATGTTTGTTGAACCTTGTTATAAGGCATGGAAAGAAAAGGATGATCTTTGAGGGAATGATGTGATGGACTTAATGACATTTGGGCATGGTTGAGCCCTAATGGAGGTGTAATCCTCTTCATTATGTGACAAGGGTTGGAACCCTAGAAAAATGTGATAAGGGTTTATATCCTGTGATAATGTGATGGCTAGTATGGTCTCATGAATGACAGTGAATAGTATCATGTTGTGTTGTGAATTAAGAGTTATTCTCACACATTTTATATCTTTCAGAGTTATTATACATATATGCTTACTATAAATGAATTAGGTTTTGTATGTCCCACCTATTTGACACAGCCTTAATTCACCCAATTGGCATTTACTAATCATGTGAAACCCTAATCATGTAGTGCCTTCTGCCATAGATCCATTCCAATGTCAGAACTGGCTGGATGATGAAATGAGTCTTCCTATGAGAAACTCGTAGTGCATATTGTTGATTACGTCAGGTGAAAGTGATTGTTTGTCCTTGACATCTTGATTCCAAGGTGCATGGAGGATGACTACGGTCATGCCTCAGTGTGAGAACAACTATGGTCATATCTCAATGATGTGAATATGTGATAATTTGAGGACAACTGGGGTTGTACCTCGGTGGCATGGTTTTTATTTTCCCTAGTGTCTATCATCGTGACCTATACCAAGGCGGTCTAGGTGTTTTCATCTTGACTATATGTCATTGGTGGAAGGTTGACTGATATGTCAGTGCAGTGTTATTTGTACTGACTGAGGGCAGTGGAGATCATAGGAGTCTGACACTCCTAGATCTTGTATGTCACTGATTTTGACTTAGTAGTGATCAATTGGAATTTGAGTGGTACGACTTAAAATCCTAAGTACTTAAAAGTATAATACAACCGTTTAATATATCTGACTAGGGTTAAACATGCTTCACATTGGATGGTAACTCACATTTTCTCTTTTCACATATAAATTATGTATAGTGGAATGAAAGAAATATAGATGCTTATGTAGTTAGATATTCCACTACTATTGGTTATTTCTACGAGGCTATTTACCTCATGTTGTTAGCAATGCTTATACTTCTATCCATGTATGTGCAGTTATATATGATTATATTGTTAATCATGCTTATGTTGGTAGTTGTTCTTACAGTGTTAGTTCTACCAATGACTTAGTAGTGCTTATCCTATTAGACATGATACTACGGTTAGGTATGTACATGATGTTAATTAGATTCATGATGATAGTTATGCCCATGATGTTACTTACACTTGATCTCCTGAGAATAATGTTAAACTTTCAATGCTATAAATAAGACTTTGATTAGAATTGTTCTCAAGAATTTTACATCCACCATTTCAAATCTATTATATAACCTAATATATCTATTTCATCTGATTAATCTTCTTATCTTATTTAACTAAGTTATCTACTTTAATCAATAAGTGTTGTTGAGAGTTATATCTCTCTCTAGGACATGGGTCTTACCTCGTGGGTCACCACATCACTTTATGTGATCGGAAGCAGCAATAGTCGACATGTGATAGACAGGACCAACTTTGGTGATGGACCTTGTAGAAGGTTGTTTAGATGTCTAGTGTGTCCTAGAGTCATCCTTGTACCCTCAAGTATGAATGGAAAAGTTTGTACAAAATATTTTGATTGACTTGAGCTTTTGATAGAATTTTGATGCTTATACATGTGATATATGTAGATCATGTTCTTCTATATATAAGTATGTTGTGTTTGAGGCTAGAAAGCAATGTGTAAGGGATACTTGGCGTTATATATGAATATATGCAGAATGTTAGACTTATATTGTAACACTCGGGCCCACTGCCCTAGACTTTAGTAGAGTTTTAGGAATGACGACTGGCCCCACAGACCACCACTAGCCTTAACTGTGTGCTTTTGTCCACTCACACGCAAGCCAGGATCAACTTCCTGACTGGTCACCCATCCTAGTACTACTCCAAGATGAGCACACTTAACAATGGAGTTCTTTAGAGATGGGCTCCCGGAAAAGGAGGTGCACCTTGGTGATATGGGTAGTCCAATCATTCCTTTTAAGATCATGTTATCCGAGGCCTCAAATCCTAGGATGTTACAAATATGCAAATATTTTTGAACATGTTGGTGATGTTGAAATGGGTTTTAATTATTCCCTTTTTCGGCTATGTGGTTAATCAGTGTTTGATCATGTTTTAAATTTTGAGTGATCTCGTATTGTGTGACAAGTTCTCTTAAGTTTGGTTGATATTGATAGACAAAACTCCAAACTTTCTAGGAGTTCTATGAAAATTATCAAAATTCTAATAAGTTATTATAGAATTAAATGAAAATGTTCCTAAATAAATTGATAGATCAAAATACAAAACTAGTCTAAAATTACACTAAAACTAGAATGAATATGCATTTATTAGACCTTCAATAGCAAGGTTTATCATTGCTACTAGGGTAGCTACATCATTCAAAAGCCACATTCAACAACAAGTAATAGCTACCCCAATGACATTCTACCCCGTAAAAAGTTGTTTCTAGTAGGGGAGCTCAATATTGACTCTGTAGTCCTGCTACTAAGGTCATTACTAGTTACCATGATGCTATCCCCACCAACTAAAGCAGGTTGGAACAATAACCACAATTGTTGGTGTATGGATAGAAGGAAATCTATGTGTTGGGAAATAGGGGTAAAATATAAGGCAACAAAAATAAAAAAATTATAGCCATATCCTATAAATGAGCAGATTATGTCATCAATTATATAATGAAAATAATGGTTTCGAAGTTATACTTGGTCCTGGAGCAAGTCCACCGACATATTCCTCATCATTGTAGATGCACAATTGCTGTTTTTTTGCTCTTGGATGGTGTCTGTGCAACTCCTAGTCTTCACCACAGGTAGTAGATTGGAACAGTGTCTATAGCGGCTCTTGCAGTCTCACCATACACTACAGGTCGATGTTGTCCTCCAAGTGACAGACAATGGCCTCCTGCCTCTAGAGTAGTCTACACGAAACATCGAGAACTCTATGTTGTGCGAATAGAGCCAACGAGAAGGAGTTGTCCCCTTCTTTCAACATACTAGTCATCAACATGCTCTCCTACAACTAATCCTCAATCGTTCTCTCCCTTGCTATCCCTCCCTTTAAGGGGTAGGACTTGCTCGGGCTCTCTATTAGTTACTTCAACCATAGAGGATAATAATTGTCAGAGCAGCTGATTCTCAATTGTGTGTCTTAGGAAGCCCCAATGCCCCTCTATTTATAGTAGAGTCCAGGGTTAGGGTTCCCGATCAGTGGGGGAATAGAACGGTCTAGAATCATGAATGTTTTAGAACCTGCAAAATGCATGACGACCATTTCACATAGCAAAATGATCACCTCACATAGTTTCCTATTCTGAATCAAATTGGCAATTCAAATTCAATTAATTTCACATCATGACATAAACAATGATCCTTGATGCAATTGAATTTCCAAACAAATCGGACATCTCACTCATGCAAGTTAGTTGTCTAGAGACCAAAAACCAGTCATATCCCTCACGCAAGTCATTCATCTCACAACCACAAACTGGTTGTCTCGCTCGTGTGAGATAGTTGTCTCACAACCAATACACAAGAAGGCTGTCTCGCTCACAAGAGACGGACCTCTCGAGCCCCAATTCTGGAAGAACTCAGCCAATTCATTTTGTAATCAACTTAACACTCCAAACAGTCAGTTCAACACATGAACTTGATGGTTTTGAGTCTAGTTAGTTGATCTATTGTTTTTTTGAATACCTAAACACCTTTAGCATTTTATTTAAACATGATTCATGAATATACTCCTTTCATCCAAATGTATCCTATGAGTGTGATTGTATAGGTCCAGAATTAGATTGGCAATGACTATCCATAACAAACTTATGACTTCACAAGCAAAGAGCGGTGCCTAGTCAGACATGATTTCTACCCAAGTAATCTGGAAAGTTGGAGAATAACTTCAACCTACAAATTGTGATTATTGTTACTATGATCATGTAGTTCCTTTGTCTCTAATATTTGGATTAAAGTTAAGGCATGGAATCATCATACACGCATTGTTCAATCCATGTTCCTTGAACTAGAGCAAACTGTATGATTTTCAATATCACATATTGAAACACATCAGTACATCCATACATTTCTCAGTTTCTGTTATCAAGAGGCCTCATAAATTAAACTCTTATAGGAGGGAAAAATCCCATCTACATCACTCACACTTAGTCCCCATGTTTCAAAGATAACCAATCATTACCTTTTTGACAGTCTGTATTTTAGGATTACGCTTGATGATGTCAAAGTATTCCCAATAACATGTGATGAGTGTAGTGACTTTAGGTCTAAGAATTAGAATCAGCACTATCACTTGAGAGATGATTCTGACGACCATTCCATGGTCTCCATATATCACTCTCATGGTGGGTCTATCTAGTACACTCTTCTAAAACACATACTTGTGTGAGTGACTTGATATCATATATCATGACTAATGAGACTCTATCATCCGTCAATGCACACTCTAGTCTTATGTATTATTGTTGTCTATTTTTCTTCCACATTAATATCCAACTAGGGACATAAAAAAAATGTATGTATTCTTATCATACATATGATCTCATTGTTCAGGTCCTCAACTTGAAGATATTTGTCATCGAGTAACATCATTATCTATACATCTACATATGTATGTGTAATCATCTCATGACTGAGACAAACATAATAGACAATATTATCTTTATTATTATCAAATCATGTATCTTATGCCACATTTCAATTATCATATGATTGGCTCTCTAGGCATATATACCAACAAAATCCCACTTGCACTTGGAGCCAATCACCCACAAATCATATTCCAAGTGGTCTTAACATATCCATCATGTTTCTGGTATGCAAACACTTTTATAGAAGGTCTAGAAACATTTTCTAAAATTCAATATTTTGTGATTTTCACATCTCATCACTGTAAAACATTTCATATGAGATGGAAGTGTTGTAGTATGCTATCTAAGATTACCAACCTATCTTGTACCTACATTATTGTCACAAAATTTCTACAACATTATCAATTGTTGGAACCTCACACAAGTTCACCAATATGAACTTCTTGGTCCATACATTATCCTCTGTTATTCTCATAACACAAAGATCAATTTGTAGATTTGAACAATTGTCATTAGCTCATAACCCTTTCTAGCTTATAGTTCTCATTTAATTTCAAACATAAATTCAAATTGTGGTCATTGATTTGTCAATTTGGAAGCTTGCATTAGTGTAATCTTTTACACCCAAATCTTCCTTATTACCATAACTATGGAACCAATCCTTTTAGTGCTTCACAAGCCCCAAAGGATGTTTTTTATGGTAGTCTAGTGACGTTCACTGGCATCAGACATATACCCTCTCATCATGTCTATTAATCGGGGGATTGCTAGATAGGTGTGTATATATATGTGTGTGTGTCATCTCATCATGTCCAATGCATATGAGATGACTGGATATCCTCACATCATGTCCAATATTTTCAAGATAATTGGATAAGTACATAACATTCCATAAAGGATAGATCCAATTGTGAATGCACATGGCATCTATTTTATGTGTTTCTATTCTTCATAAGAATTGGGAGACTAGGCTCCAGAGAGACTAACTCCATGGAACATGGACAAGTTCTCTCTCATTGAGTCTTACATGATGAGTATCTTAACAATCTATATTCTATTACTAAGGTCAAGAAGCTTTCCAAATCTACCTCTATAGACCTCGATCCCTATCTCATAAGGTGCTTCGCTTAAACCCTTCACACAGAAAGTACTTTCCTTGCTAGGTTTTAACATATGTAGGATTAAGGACGTCATTCCCCATCATCATGTAGAATATGAAACAAGCTCCCACTAAATCTTTTGTAATCACATATATTATATTCATTTTGACTCAACTTAAACTCTTTGACTGTATTGTCAAATAGTAGATCCCAACTCTGAGATGCTTGCTTCAATTTATAGATTGACCTTTGTAGCATATTGACTATATTTGCATTCTTGAATTAGTAAAACCTTTTAGTCGTGTGACATAGATATCCTCTTAATTATTACAATTAAGGAATGCAATTTCAATATCCATATGCAAAACCGCACTTTCATGCTAAGCTACAATAACAAGCATGATCCAAATGGATTTATCCATGGTAACTGGTAAAAGACTTCATCATGTTCAACACTTTGAACTAGTTTGAAACTCTTTGTAACCAATCTACCCTTCGATGTTGGTCTTCTTGAAAAGACCCATATTCACCCAATGGGTTTTACCCCTTCAGGTGGATCAACCAAGGTCATACCTTTTTGGTTTACATGGACTCCATCTTTGATCTAATGGCCTCAAGCCATCTCTCAGATTTTGGTCCCTCAATAGTTTCTAGGTAGGTTGTTGACTCATATCTATGATCAACTCACAACCTTCTCGAGTTGTAAGATATCATAATATTTCAAACTCAAGGCATGCTCTACTAGAATTATAAGGTTTTATGTCACATAAGGAACTTGAGGTTCCATAACAACTTGAGATTCTCATTGTTCCCAAAATACCTCTTTTAGATTCAATGTTCTATTTTCTGTTTAAAAGATTTTGAGTTCTACTTCTACTCCCACTTATTCCTTTAGAACTTAGTTCCTTTTCAAGAATACAATTATACAGATTAACAAACAACTTTGTTTTTGGATTGGGATAAGAGTAGTATTTTTGACAAAATAACATTTACATAATTTTTAAACAATGTCCTTTAAGAAACAATTTTTTTATAAAAGACTTCAATCCTAATCACTATAAAAGACATATCGGGACACCTCCCATGCCATAACTCATATGGTGTCTTTTGAACCATTTAGACAGTATATTGTTTTAGTGTAAAGCATGTGCCCAAAAAGAAATTATAATATCAGCTAGATTTTATTGATAGTTGCACCATGACTTAACAAGGTGTGGTACCTTCTTTTTAACACATCATTATGTTTCAGGTGGAGTTCATTATGATATACTATCATAGTCTCTCTGAAGGTCCTCACACTCTTGGTTTACATATTTCAACATCGATCACATCAACGTAAGTTAATACTTTTACCAAGTTAGTTATTTACTTCATTTATGATCTCACTAAACACTTCAAGAGATCCATACTTTTATTTTTTTAAATAAAAATTTGCTTATTTACTTATAACATTAGTAAATATATTGAGATACTATTAACTACCTTAAGCATTTATTTTAAAAGGTCTATATACATCACTATGTATGAGCCCTAACAAAATAGTCTCTCTCCCACTATACCTAGTGAGGATGTGTTTGTCATATTGCACAAGACATAATATATGCATGTCTCTATGTTCAATAACTAAAATAGTGAACATAACCATCACATGGATTCTGGAAATGCATTTCTCATTTATGCGCTTGAGGTGACAATGCTATAGGTATTCAGTTGTTTGAGTCATCAAGTCATATAGTATATGTGTCGTACACATTTGTCTTTACAACTATTATATATTTTAAAATGAAACATAATGTTCTTGTCACATAAAGCATATGATGTTTTCATTAACGACAAGTACATAGTAGCAATTCACTAATTCTATTATGTGACCATGAATAATAGCTTCTAATAGTAGATGCAACAACCCTTTCTCTACAAATTTCTAGATTACTTCTTCTTAGGTCATTAATTAAAGATCTCTATCTCCATCTCCTTCCTAAGATCCTCTATAAAGAGGATAGTTCTTTCCAATGCCCAGACAGGTGACAGTGGTGGCACTTTCTTACCTTAATCCATTAAGTTAAAAGGATATATTCCTTTTACACTTACCCTTCTCCATATATTGAGTGTAGAATACTTGACTTTATCTTAGCCTCAAAACACTTCTTGGCCTTGCCTTTTCCATAGGACTCACCTCCACTGATCACTATCACAAATTTATCCTTTTTCTTCCTTGCCTTGGCATTAGCATGCCAACCAACTCTGGTAGTAATTTATCCATGTTACTCAAGTAGTAACACTTGATAAATGGCTATATGATTCACACAAAGCTTGTAGAATCATATCTGTGGTCAACTCTTGACCTTAAAGAAATCCCAATCAGTCCACATGCCCAACCATATTTAGCATATGAGGTTATACTATGTATCCCACTCTCAATTTTCACTCAAACATTTCTTTGGAGACATTATACCTTTCTTGATTTAAATGATTCTTAAGATGTGTTACCATCTTGAGAATGTCCATGTTATCCTGTTGTTCATGTAACTCATAGTTCATACATCAAATCATTAGGTACTCAATGTCTATGGAGTGATTGGAAAGCACATTTGGAGTGGGTCCCTCTGGCTCTGGTCTTTCAAGGACATAGAGCTTTTCCTCATGATTGAGAACACCTCTTAAAATCCTAAACTAGACATGGAACTTTATCCTATTTTGTCCTTTCGCAAGGACTGATCTCAATAGTAATGTGTTTGTGTTTGACATGTGATTCTATAAAGAAATATTGCAACGTTTCAAAACATTTTTTATTTTTTTGATTGGATAAGTTAATGATATTAATTAGGTATTCAATTAACTATCATTGTTCAAAATTGATAACCCTCATGTATCAATTTGGAAAATTGCAGCGTACAATCATTTCATGTGACAAGATCCCAAAAATTTAAGTCAATACCCATCCAACGCTAACTATCATGACCAATTATTAAGGTAGGCAACATTTGACAATTGAATTATATGCAATTCTTAGGCAGATGATATGCACACCTCCTTTCCATGATCATCTACATGCCTCTGGGCTTAGTCTCTCTAAGAATAACTATTTAATCCTGACCCAAGAGCCGATACGATAATAATGCACCCCACCAGGTGGGCCCACGTTACTAGCATCACATTTCCATGAGATAGACAGTGCACCTCCCTTATAGATCCCACACTTGGTCGATCAATATTTTTATGTGTGTTGCTGATGGAAAGAATCTTAGACTTAATATTTAATGACGTTTTTGTATTTATAATACATATACTTTATCCAATCACCACATATATGGTATGTATCATATACATTCTATATCCTACAACAACAACATGTAATACACAAAAGGTGATGGTTATTTTGCATCCTAATGTAATTCCTTAGAGCCACAAAGAATTACCACAACCCAATTCTACATCACATGCAAAAATCTATTATATATGAAGATCCCTACTTTTCAATCTGGATTATTTAGTTCAACCTTTGAACCGATCAAATCGCCTCCTAGTCCGTCATTTGGTCGTCTCATCGATTGTCTGGTTCTTCTATCCACCATTTGATGGCTCCTCCAGCTAATTAGTAGGGTCCACAGTCGATTAGTTCGGCTCATCCTTTGGGTCCTCCTCGGTCCTCCCGCCGATTGACCCATTTCTGAGATGGTCGGTTGGCATCGTCAGAATCTCTTTCTTCTTCGTCATAATAGGAAAGTAAACTATGCTACTATTACATGATTATAGTGAAACCTTGAGTTATGTTCGAGGGCAGCAAGGGTAGAAAATAATTAACTTTATATTGGGAAGATAAGATAGAGGCTCTGTACACAGACCAAGATAAAATAAGATTAACCAATCATACAACCATGCATAGATAACATGGATTACTGGCCATAATCATGCTACATATCCACGATCAAAACTCACTTTTAGGGAATGCGTGTAAATTGCATATATATATTTGGGATTATAATGGTATTAATTGGATGTATCACTCTCATGGTGGGTATATTTGGTACACTATTATATAACATGTACCTATGTGAGTGACTTGATATCATATATCAATACGAATGAGATTTGTCATCGGTTAACACACACTTTAGTCATATGTATTATTGCTTTTTTATTTTTCTTCCATAGTAATATCTGACTAGGGACATAACAAAAATGTATGTACTCTTATCATACATATGATCTTATTTTTCACATTTGTAATATGAAGAAATGCCATCAAGTAACATCATTCTCTAGATGTCTGCTTATGTCTATGTCATCATCTCATGACTGAGACAAACATAATAGACAAAATCAACTTTATTCTTATCAAATTGTGTATCTTATTCAACATTCCAATCCTCATATGGTTGGATCTCTAGGCATACATACCAAAACTATGGCCATGGCCTCGGTGTCATCTTAACTGAACTTAAGATCTATAAACATGAGTTTCTCTAGGCCTCACATGCTTCGACTGCTTAATTAGGCACAATTGTTCCATATATTTAGGCATAGCTTGTTCCACTACCATGTCAATTAATTGTGATTGGGAATGAAGAAATGAAGAGATTGTGTGATGAGAAGAGAGGGGTAGTTATGAGACTAATGCGGAAGAAAAACATATAGTATAAAGAGAGAGAGATTGAGAGAGTCAGTAGATCTACATAAAGTATGACGATCATAAAATAACATTCTTGTTCATATTTGAGCAATCATGTTTGAAAAAGTAATTATCCCTATGGAATAGATGTCATCTGTCTTGTGTCCAAAAATCTATAATTCGAGAAAAAGCTACATATTTATTATAGTGTCCTATGTTTTTTGCAAACTATGTATGAATGAAAGGAATAATTTTTTTTATCTTAATAAGTACTATATCTTTTAAAAGAAAATGTAACGTGTATTCTATTTTTCCTACAAGATTCATGAGACAAAACTCTAATAGATAATGACATTCTAACGTGATTGTTACCATTCTGATTATATTGATGCAAGAGAATCACTCATACTAGAGAAAAAGGTGAATAGAAAGAAAAATAGGATGGAGAAATGAGAGAAGTATTGGGTGGAGAAAAATAAAGAAAAATAGAAGAGAGGGGCATGAGGAAAGTGGTGTTGCAAAGATAAATAACAATAACAAAGAGGAGCAAAATAATGGAATGAAGAAATATTGGAGGAAGGAGGGAAGTGAGAGAAAGAATAAAATAGGAGAGAGGAGGAGAGAAGTGATGGGATGAGTGACAAAGATAAACTAGGAGGGAGGGGCAAGGAAGTTGTTAGAAATAACCTAATAATATGATATATAAAGTACACATACCCATGTTGAGTGCAAAATTAGCTAGTAGAGAGGAGAGAAGTAGTGGAAAGAGAGAAAAAATCAAGGAGGAGTGAAATAGTGACAAGAATGAGAATATGAAAGAGGAGGAAGATGGGGATGAATTAAAACAAATTATATGTGACAAAAAATACATTACAATATGTTTGAACACAAATTCAGGAAGGAAATAGTGGCAAGAGATAGAAAGAGAAAAAAATACTAGGGTAGAGGGAACTAGTGTGAAGTAATATTTTTTAGTATGTAATTGATGTGTTATTTCTAGTCTATTGTCATTTTACATATGAAATACTGTCTTATTTTCCTCTCTCCTCTTGATTTGATAAATGGATGAGGGAAGTAGTGGGAAGAGAGAGAGAGAAAATAGGAGGGATAAGGGAAAGGGTGAAAAGACACATGAATATGTGACAAAAACATATCATAACACATATGAAAGAAAATGAATGATGGAATAGTGGTAAGAGAGAGAAAGAAAAAAATAGGGGGGAGGAGGGAAGTAATGGAAACTATTTTTTTATCTTTAATAAACATGTCGTCTATGTCTTGTGTCATGTTATCTCTAATTCAATTTCTTGTTTTCCTTTCCCTTCTTCATTTTACTCCTTAGTTCCCTCCTCTTTTGAATGGGAAATAACATATTAATATGTGATTGGACACACATTATGTAGGGAAATATGACATCAGGTAGGCAGCAGAAATAAAATTTTTACTAACATATTTTCCATTAACTAGCAGATCGTGTCAATAATTATGCAATGGGAAGGATGGTTTCATGAAGATGTACCTGGTCTTGGAGCAAGTCCAGCGACAATCCTCATCGATGTAGATGCACACTCTATCTTGGACGGTGTTTATGTAGCTCCTAATCACACTCATACTCGCCTGATTGCTCCTTCATGGATAGTAGACTCAAACAACTATTGCAGTGGCTCCTCAGGTCTCGCCACAGACTACGAGTTGATGTTGCCCTCCTAGTAGCAGCCAACAAACTCCTGCCTCTTGAGTAGTCCACACAAACCAACTAGAACTCTTGTCATCCTGACGGACATGAATGATTCTTCCCTCCCATTGGTGTACTAGTCACCAACATTCTCTCCCACAACAATGATCCTCAGTTGTTTCTTTCATGTGGCTATCCCTCCTGAGTTGGGTAGGACTTGCATGGTCTCTCGTGGTTACCACAACTAGAGAGGACAACATTTTTAGAGCAATTGATTCTCAATTGTTTGTGTAGTAAGTATTCTCTAGGAAGCCCCCAGTACCCCTCTATATATATTGGAGGGGTTAGAGTCAAGATTCCCAGTCCCCAACCAATGTGGGACTAAAGCGGGAGTGGAAAGGACAAGTAGATCTTGAATTTTTGCAACTTTTCTAGAAGTTTCACAACCAGCATCCTACAAAACAGTCATCTCGCCAAGTGAGAGAGTCCTTTTTCCAAGTGGCATGGTTAGTTCACCAAGAAAAATAGTCGTTCTACTAAGCAAAACGGTCGTCTTTGATGTAAGATGGCCGTCTTGTGAAGCAAGATGGTGGTTTTGCACTTTCTAGTCAGATATGAATTGACAAATCATTTCCTAATTAGTGTCATACATTAATTTACTTGCATCCCAAATATGTACAATTGAAACGAGTTTGAAAAAACTCCAAAACTTGCATTCATCCCAACTGGGCTATCTCTCACAAGCGAGACGCCCGTCCCACTCACCCAGACGACCGTCTTGTGAGTTTGATTTGAGTCGATCGGTTCAACAACTTGAACTGGCTGTTTCATAGGAAACAAATAAAACATTTTAATTTCTGATATACCTGACAATCTAAACGGCCATCTCAACACTTGAGACACCAGTCTGGATGCCCAAATGGCTACCTAACCCAGTGAGATGGTCGTTTGGCAGTTCATTCATCCAATTCATCGATTTGTTGTGTGAATTGAGTACCTAAGCACTTTAGTACTTAATTCAATTGTCATTCAAGATTCAACTCCTCTTCTAGATGAATTCCTATGTCTGTGACCCTATAGGTCCCACATAACGTTGGTAGTGAATGTTCATAACAACTTATTACATCATAAGCAAACAGTGGTGCCTAGTTGTCGTCTTTGCTACCCAAGTGAATAGAAGGTTGGGGACAACTTCAACCTACGATCTGTGTATGGTGTTATAGTGTTTGTATAGTTCCTGTATCACTGATATCCAGATTGAACTAGAGGAATTGAGAAGTCGTCCTCATTTTAATTCAAACTTGTTCCTTAAACCAGAGCAAACTACATGACATATATGTAAGCTCAAAATCACATATTGACTCACATGCATATGGCCATACTTTTCTCACTCTCTCTAATCAAGAGGCATTGGATATCATACACTTGTCGGAGGGACAAATCCCATATATATCATTCACAGTCATGTCCCATGTGTCAATCACCCAATCATCATTGTTATAACAACCCATGTTTCAGGACTATGTTTGATGATGTCAAAGTGTACCCAACGACATGTGATGAGTTTAGTGATTTCAGGTCTAAGAACCACAACCACCACTGTCACACCCCAATCCCATGATTTACCGCCAATTATGAGATTAGGGAATGACAAAGAAGATTACACTTAATAGTAAGATCACCCTTAACTTTTTCTTTTTTTAATCACTTAGAATTAACTTAAATAAAGATCTTATAACTTGGACAATACTGAAATCTTACTTAAACTTGCTGAAGCAAACTTACTATTTCTAAATATTGAAAGATACTTCAGAGTTTAAGCAACATATTACTTCTTACTTGTGGAATATAAAGTTCAACAAATAATTTAAAACGAAACTACTTCTTACTTTACATTCTCTCACTACCACACCACATGCCCAAGGACCAAGGGGAAAGGACTAAGATACCTCTATCTAACTATGAACTACCTTATAAGAACTTGGGTGATACGATCCTTCAGCTTCCTCATGCTGACGCTGACCTGAAAAATGTTTCAGTAGTTTGGTGAGCTACTGGCTCAGTGAATAGAATTTCACCCAACCATCACAGATAACTCACTTATGTTTATTAATTGGAATAAAATACAAGATAATACTATACTGAGAAGATCTAAACAACATAATTTAAATGACAAGAGATGTCAACATTTCATTAAGATAACAACTACTGCAAAGTTGTAGATACAATTAAACAATAGAGAATACTAAAATTTCATTTAAAGGACAACTGTTGTGAAACTAACTCAAATCTTTCCTATCTCTTTAACTTATAAGAAACTCTGTGAACCTATATGAACATATTTTATCTGATGACCTAATCATATGCAGTGTACACTGGATATGAAGACTTGTAGCGAACTACGATCTCACTGTACAAGACTTAGCTGACACCCCGAGATAGATAAGTCTGACTACTCTCCTGGTTTACAACAGGGAAACTGGCTCTCTGGCCTCAACACTCCTATTTTACTATAAACTGGACTCTTCGTCTAACCTGAGCACACATGCGAAGAATCAAGCCACCTATTACTCTAGTGCCACCAGGATCCTGTCTCTGGTTGATGTTGGACACTACATGGCTTTTCTGTGCTCTAGTGCCACCAGGATCCTGTCTCTGGTTGATGTTCGACACTACATTCTATAATTTAAGGAGACTTCCACTAGGGCTTCGGCCCCCATGCCACCTGATAGCACATTCTGACCCCCGTATACTGGACGTTGCTAGGGTTAGGTTGTTTCACCCCTAAGGCGTAGGCCTCTCATAGGGGTTCTACGGTGTTTAGGTGATGGAGCTAGAACTTACACCAAAAGATTACTCTTCCAATGGAAGTCCTAATGTGCACCAAAAACCCTAGGCAGTTGATGTTCTCTCTAGGTTTACCTACAACTGGTGCTAGATAAATGCTCCAACCCCACAAGAGTGTGGAAGCCTTATCATAGTATAGATGTAGGATCAAACCCAAAGGACAACGTTAAGAATCTGAGTGTCTTTTTCTTGTTTCGTATCAATCTAAGTTAATCATCTAAGACCAGAAGTTTAATTTGAGTTATTTAACCTAAAGCATGCAAAAGTAAAGGCAACAATAAAAATTAGTTTAAGGATTAAAAATTAATATTAGCAGATGATGATGGATCACTGGGGTGATGCGGGTATTCACCACCACTACACATGAATTGTACTTGTACCAAACATAGCAAGACTTGTAAGCAAGATATATGGATGTTGTACAATACCGATGTCTTATAGGACAAGAGTAATGCACACATCCTTCACGGGTTGAGTAACTCTCATTCGGTATGTATCTACCTGTCAATGAAGATATGTAGTCTCCGAAGAGAAAATCTTACTCAACCTCATGAAACGTGCATCGGAAAACTAACAAGTGAGCGACAATTACCAAATCGATTAGTATCCTTATAGACCATCCCTCTTTCGAGGATATAGCTACGAGAAACGTGAGAGTGTTGCAACGTCAGCAATTCCCGAACGAATGGTCAAGTACTTTGCACCACTCTCTCCTCAGAGTGTGTTCCTCGAACTGTCAAGGTTGTACTTTTGTACATCAACTGATTCCATTTCATAGTACAAAAGTACAACGATGGAGGTGAGTTTACTCCACACCTTAGAAAGCGTTCCTAGATACCGAAACGGGTGTGCGGTGGATACACACACCAGAAACCAAAACTAAATCAGTATTCAAGTCTCAATAGCGGTCGTAGACAAACCACAATGAAAGACAATAAATGCATACAAGAACACGGCCAACATTCAAGCATGTATGGAACGATTTAGTATTGAATCGGAATGATAACATCTTTTTAGTACAAGATACAAGACACGGGCAGCGGGGCTAGTCTCCGTGCCCCAGTGGATGGAACTACTCACTCCTCATAGAGGGAACAACAAAGAAAGAGAAGAGAGTGAAAGAAAGCATCGTCGGAGCAGAAGAGTAGATCTGTGACAGCCCGGTGTAGATCGTCGCAGTCTCCGGGACTACTCCGTCATGGTTGATGTTGTCCGTCTCTCTGCCTCGATCGTCATGTCTACCTTCGGGATTGCACGGGTAGAATGAGGTAGAACAATGGTAGAAGTGAGATGATAGAGGTGAGATGGTGATGGAACAACCTTCTAGATCTGTCCCCAGTCTGGCAGCACATCGGATCCAGACTCAGGATGGGATTCTGAGGCTGTGGGTGAAGTTTGGTTGGAAACGGTGCTCGGGTATTCTGGCGGCGTTCCGGCACTGGTCCTAGTCTGACAGCCTTGGGCCGTAGTGAGATGGGATTCTAAGACCATGCCTCTACCCTTCTATTTATAGGCTTCCAAAATATCTTGGGCCAAGGAGTCACACATTGTGCGTGCCTTTGTCCATTCAGTTTGCTTTCCATAATTTCTTCATGCGGTCTTGAAAGTAGCGCTTCATTCGGTTTGCTTGGCCATTCGTTTTGCATC
Organism: Alisma plantago-aquatica; assembly: GCA_963693085.1. Lineage (NCBI taxonomy): Eukaryota > Viridiplantae > Streptophyta > Magnoliopsida > Alismatales > Alismataceae > Alisma > Alisma plantago-aquatica. The sequence goes on from OY856412.1 coordinate 382,348,158, forward strand.
TCATGCGGTCCTCACAATAGTTATTCAAACGGTATGCGGTCTTGAAAGTAGCGCTTCATTTGGTTTGCTTGGCCATTCGTTTTGGTAGTGTGCACATCAATTCCATGCGGTTTGCATGTGCATGCGGTCTTGCTACTTCATTTGCTTTATGTGGTCTCATAGCTCATGCGGTTTCGAGTCAAATGCTCCATGCGATCTCAGCTTAGCTGCCCATGCAGTTTGCTAGGGCCGTGTGTTCTCTATGCATGCGTGGGGTCATGCGGTCCTTTTCTTCCCAACTCTCCATGCGGTTTGCTCTATTCATTCAATCATAGCAGCTGCCTTCACGTGAGCGTACAAGCTGCTGCAATGCTCCATTCCACAACCCACAAAAGCAACTAAACGGTTTGGTGTGGATAGCAACTGATCTTCATGTGTTCATATTAGCTGTCTTCACGTGGGCTTAATGTTGCTGGACGTTTGGTTTGCAGCGCTGATTCACGTGGACTCACGCAGTTTCACTTCCTATTGCTCATACGATCTTGGTGCTATGTGGTCACTCCATGAGGTCTGCTACTCTTTTGTTCATGCGTTCTTGCGCTGGTGTGCATGCAAGTCGCGAGAAGAAGATGATGACGGCAACGCTGCTTCGTGCATGAGCGATGGTGGCGGATGATGCCGGCGGTAGTGGCGGCTAGAGAAGCTCGCAACACCGGCGAAGTTGCTGTTGTGATGGCGCGGACGAAGGTGGCTGCTAGTGTATGTTGCGTGCTTCAAATGATTTGCATGCATGGTTGGCGAGGGCGGCGTGGTTGCCAGAGCAAGTGATGAAGACGACGACGCCGAGATCATGTCTAGGTGGGCGCCGACGTTGTTGGTGACGGTGAGGAAGACGACGGAGAAGCTAGTAACAAGCCGGCCATCATGGGCACCGTCACTGCTGTTGACGGTGACATCGACACTTGTGGCAAGAAGGCCGTCAAGGAAGCGGTGGTGTCAGCGAGCAGGTCACATGCACCGGCGGAGGTGCTGGTTCGTGCACGTGCGATGGCGGCGGAGCAAGGTTGGTGATGACGACAATGCCGGAGATCATGCGTAGGTGGGTGTCGACATTGTTGATGACATATAGCTCAAACGGTGTCGCATGCCATCATGCTCAAACGGTCTTGGGACCGCATGGGCTCATACGGTCTTGAGACCGCATGAGCTCAAACGGTCTTGAGACCGCATGGGCTCATACGGTCTTGAGACCGCATGAGCTCAAATGGTCTTGAGACCACATGGGCTCATATGGTCTTGAGATTGCATGGGCTCATACGGTCTTGAGACCGCATGGGCTCATACGGTCTTGAGATCGCATGAGCTCAAACGGTCTTGAGACCGCATGGGCTCATACAGTCTTGAGACCGCATGAGCTCAAACGGTCTTGAGACCGCATGGGCTCATACGGTCTTGAGACTGCATGGGGTCAGGACCGTATAGCGCTCAAGACCGCATGGATGAAACCAAATGGATCAAGACCGACTAGTGGTGATCTGCAGAGGGAAAGGAGAATGTGATTAAAACTATTTAGGAATTATTTGCAAGGAATTAGTGAAACACTCAAGGTGAACCAAAGCGAGGGTAAATCAGTCAATATGAGGAACAAAATCCCTAGAATTGGCGACTGTGCAGATGAATCTGGAGGATTCATCACCACACCGAACTTGAGTGTTACTCATCCCGAGGAACGGAGAAAAACTTAAGATAGTTGACAAAAAGCTCATTCGTCTCGTAATTACCTCATCTGCATGTAAGTGTCAGAATTTTCATGAGAAAAGAGAAAAGGGAAAATGAGACGAAACAAAATTAGGGCAAAAACGTCAAAAATCCTTTGAATTGGTGACTGAAGGTGGATCTGGAGGATTCATCGCCACACCGAACTTAAGCGTTGCTCATCCCAAGGAACGAAAAACTTAAAACAATCGCCAATTAAATCGTTCATCTCAGGATTGCCTCATCCTATTGTCATATCGTAATTTTGTTCATGGCTCAGATCGATACAACATTAGAGCTTCCTTAGATCACGAAATACATCTTATGATATCCTCATTTCTGAGTTCACTTTGCTGAAGTACTTCCTTCTCACTCTCTGTTGTATCGGTTATGTTAAAGAGTATTATGAGACTTTGAACAGACCCTCAGAATCAACAAAATGCATACGATTTGTCACTGGTGTTGAAAAAGGAGGGAATGGGGGTATGAACAAAAGATAAGAGTCACTCCTCTGATTGAATCAAGACTCTTATTATTAGTTGACTCATCGAGATACTTTGAATGATTTATGCACAACTCTGGTTGACTTAGCCTTACACCTGATTTTTTTTTCTAAAGGTAACTCAGAAGTGTGTATAGGTTGGCTTAAGGCTTTTGGCTATTTTACCTCTTGGAGAGGAGGTAAGGGGTTATTTTTGGATCCTTAGGATCTTCACTACCGGTCACGACACATCTGCCTTTATGAGGGCAGCTAATGTACCGGCTGGGCGAGACCTTTATTAGTTATCCTTATTTAGGGCACAACTCTCATGGTTTTATTCACACTCTGGCTTTTATTCATTCTCACTTGGCTTGGGAAAAAGGGTATTTTTGGATTTTTATATATTTGGGCTGCCAAGCCTCTTTTTGGAATCGGGGTAGATTTTTCACCAACCGTGGTATGTGCACAATCATTGTATACTCTTTGAATCAAGAAAAGAAGGTGATACACCCCTGCTATGTATTTAGGGGTATGGAAAAAGTGGTAGTGGAAATAGGGGTGTGGTGTACCACACCAAACATAGAGTTTTGCAGAGGTTTGGTTTACCACACCGAACTTAAAGTTCGGCAGTGTTCTAGTTTTCACTAGAAAGGAGTGTGGCGTCCCACACCGAAATTAAAACTTTGGCATGGTTAGTGAACAGAGGGGTATGAAAATGAAGGAAGAAGTGTAGAAGAGAGTTCAGATCATGATGCAGTTTGCTTGGTGATTCCATGCGACGGGTGTTTTCTCCATCACACTCTGCTCAAAAAGAGACATGATGAAACATCAAATGGGAAATCCATACAACAGATCAATTAATCAGATAAAGGTGTGACGTATTTGATCTATCTCATCCTTATTGAAGTGTATCATCTTTTCCTGTTTGAGATATAACATTAGGATTCACAGACAAATCAAAGGGAAAAACACGCATTGGCTAGTTTTAAGTATTCTTTTCCAAGAAATTAGCAATGCAAAAGAGGTGATGATCACAGATTCAAAAAACAAAAGTCGACTAGATAAAGGCTTTATTTTTAGAAAACTAACAAAAAGGCGGAAAAAATTACGAAAAAGAAACTAGAATGGAAAAGCAGGAAGCAATAAAGATAGAGGGTGGAGTGAAAGTCATACCACCGGCCCTCCACCTCGAACTTATGAATTTGCCCATTTCTGAGCAAATACTAGGTTCATGATGGAGGGGAAGGGTTGAGTAGTGTTAACCAGGCGGTCCTCGTAGTTGGAAGAAGGTCCGACAAAGATATCTCGTGATGGCTGGAGCTGAGAATGAGGAAGTGGTCTGAACAAGTTGTTGGCTGGGAAGTTGTGGAAACTTGAACGAGTCTTCTGGATGACTTGGATGTACATCACTTTCACCTCGTTGTCCATCCAGAAGAATCCAGAGACCTTCCCCCATCAGCAAGGGAGGTGGAACATAAGCAGTCAAAACTGGAGGACTATGCGAGAAATCAAGGTTATGCCCACTTGTGCCCTCCAGTTGTGGCTCGCCCTCGAAGTTCAAAGTAAAACTGCTTTCTTCAAAATCTAGGGCAGTTGATTGAGGGTCGGCCACTTGAACTTCCTTCTGTCTAGGGTCAGGTGGTGGATCCGATTCTGGCTTCATTTTGTCACCTGGCTCTTCTTGTGTGGGATATGGTAGCCAGGATGACTTTTCTTCATCAGAGAAGTTATTTTGAGAAGTATCATCATCTTTATCAATGCTGAAATTGGTAAGAGCGTCGTTCCTTTTTTAAGGTTTTGTTCAGAATTTTCCTCGTAGAACATCCTTAGCTCATCTAAGTAACTAGGAGAGGATTTGAGTGGTGAAACGAACTCTTGCTCGTGTAAGGGATTCATGGGATCTTGATATAGAAGTTCCAATGATGTATCTTCATGGGAGGGATTAGTCCATGACATATTGTTTTGAGGGATAAAATCCCCTGATGAACCCATTTCTTCGATATTGGGACAAATGTAAACCATTTCTGAGTCATGTTGTTGTTCCAGTTCTTCTTCATAACACTCCTCCGATGGACACATCTCGGTTTCTTGAATATCAGGAGGGGCTTCTTTGGAGGTGTGTGTGACTATAGAAGGATAGGTTTGTGACTTTTTGTTTTTCCAAGTGACATTACAAGAGTTCACAGTAAAACCATAGTTCGCTCTAATGTCAAGAGATGGATCATGTTCCTCTTCATATTGCACTATCGTCTCATTCAAGTGACTAGAAGGAGATTCAATAGAAAGATCGTGCTCTTGTTTGAGGCCTGACTTTGACTGGACTTCTTGTAGTGGCGGTAACTCTGGTAACATCATCTCATAAAAAGGATTGGTCGTAGATTCGTCATCATGAGATTCATCATCTCCCCATGATTTTTCTTCATCATCATCAGGGTCAGTGAGAGTAATGTGGTCTGTCCCTAAATCAAGATCTTGATCAGTCCCATCCTCGAGGTTTGTTTCTAGATCGACCGAATGGTCAGAGATTTCTTCATAAGGCCAAATCGGATCCTGCTCCAGCAATGGAGCCATTTGAGTCTCTTGCGTAAAAGATGTCTCCCCATCTAAATCAGTCTCATATTCATCTATGTCTGACTGTGAAGGAGTATAGGGTTCTTGTAGCGTAGACCTTTCTTCATTGGAATTCAATGACAGGATGGTTGCAGTCGAGGAATATTTGTCGTATAAGGAGTCAAACATTGCTGATTGCCCCTCAATCTGTATGGTTTGATCAGGGTCTATGGGAGAAGATGGGCAGACACCAAATTTTATCCCCAGTTTATCTTCCAATTATAGAAAATCTTCAGATTGAGTGCTCATTCTTTCATCTACGAGCATAGTGCATTTTTCATTATCCGAGTCATACCTTGGCTCAGAAAATGATTCTTTTTCTTGTGATGTTGTGAAGGGTTCATCCTTAAATTCAGTCATTAATTCAGAGGGTAATTCCCCATTTTGCACTGATGCATGCTGATCATTGGAAGGCACCTCCCACATGATATCATAATCATCATCATAATCTACATATGGACCAGGGATGAGCTTAGTTGAATTTTGTGGCTGTTTTACATGTTGCTTAGGAGCGTTGACAAGTTGCGTAAGTTGATTAAGGTAGGTTATCAACTTCTTGGTCGTGGCTGTCTGATCAGCTAGTTGTTGAGCCACTAATAACTGTAAAGCTCGTAGTTCTTCCATCGATGTGTGTGGATCTTCATAAAAAGTCTCTTCACCGCACCTGTTGAGTTGATCACGATAATAGCCTTCCTCATCATAGTATTGATTTGCGTTGTTTTCCAGGATCCTTCCTTCATTGCAGTCCACACCTTGAAAACCACCATAGTTAGGTTTTTCATAGTAGCCTCCAGGGTGATATGAACTATAACTTGCATTATATCCATAGTTGCATGAAGATGCTACTTTGAGTTTTCCAGCTATCCGATTCATGATTACTTGACGCAAGGCCATCACGTAGAGAGGATGAACGTTGAAACAGTTGATCGATGCATGAGAATAGTTGCCACAAAATTGACAACTATTGGTTGGTGGCACTGACTGCTTCATTTTGAGGAGAATTGGTACCTGAAATCAAAGAAAGAGTTTATCAAGTCTGACCAACCACTTCAAATCCAAGATGATATGCAAGATTAAGTCCTTTACTTTTTAGGTTTATGAAAAGAAAAAGAAAACCCTAGAGAAACCTAAATCGACATGAAATTTGAAAAAGATGATTCTTAAACCGTTGTCCCCGACAACGGCGCCATTTTTTGATGGAGCTAGAACTTACACCAAAAGATTACTCTTCCAATGGAAGTCCTAATGTGCACCAAAAACCCTAGGGAGTTGATGTTCTCTCTAGGTTTACCTACAACTGGTGCTAGATAAATGCTCCAACCCCACAAGAGTGTGGAAGCCTTATCATAGTATAGATTTAGGATCGAACCCAAAGGACAACGTTAAGAATCTGAGTGTCTTTTTTTTGTTTCGTATCAATCTAAGTTAATCATCTAAGACCAGAAGTTTGATTTGAGTTATTTAACCTAAAGCATGCAAAAGTAATGGCAAGAATAAAAACTAGTTTAAGGATTAAAAACTAAGATTAACAGATGATGATGGATCACTAGGGTGATGCGGATATTCACCACCACTACACATGAATTGTACTTGTACCAAACATAGCAAGACTTGTAAGCAAGATACATGGATGTTGTACAATACCGATGTCTTATAGGACAAGAGTAATGCACACATCCTTCACGGGTTGAGTAACTCTCATTCGGTACATAGCTACGTGTCAATGAAGATATGTAGTCTCCAAAGAGAAAATCTTACTCAACCTCATGAAACGTGCATCGGAAAACTAACAAGTGAGCAATAATTACCAAATCGATTAGTATCCTTATAGACCATCCCTCTTTTGAGGATATAGCTACGAGAAACGTGAGAGTGTTGCAATGTCATCCATTCCCGAATGAATGGTCAAGTACTTTGCACCACTCTCTCCTCAGAGTGTGTTCCTCGACCTGTCAAGGTTGTACTTTTGTACGTCAACTGATTCCATTTCATAGTACAAAAGTACAACGATGGAGGTGAGTTTACTCCACTCCTTAGAAAGCGTTCCTAGATATCGAAACGGGTGTGTGGTGGATACATACACCAGAAACCAAAACTAAATTGATATTCAAGTCTCAAGAGAGGTCATAGAAAAACCACAGCGAAAGACAATAAATGCATACAAGAATGCGGCCAACATTCAAGCATGTATGGAACGATTTAGTATTGAATCAGAATGATAACATCTTTTTAGTACAAGATACAAGACACGGGCAGCGGGGCTAGTCTCCGCGCCCCAGTGGATGGAACTACTCACTCCACATAGAGGGAACAACAAAGAAAGAAAAGGGAGAGAAAGAAAGCATCGTCAGAGCAGAAGAGTAGATCTGTGACAGCCCAGTGTAGATCGTCGCAGTCTCCGGGACTGCACTGTCGTGGTCGATGTCGTTCGTCTCTCTACCTCGATCGTCGTGTCTACCTCCGGGATTGCACAGGTAGAATGAGGTTGAACAATGGTAGAAGTGAGATGATAGAGGTGAGATGGCGATGGAACAACCTTCTAGATCTGTCCCCAGTCTGGAAGCACACCGGATCTGGACTCAGGATGGGATTCTGAGGCTGTGGGTGAAGTTTGATTGGAAACGGTGCTCGGGCATTCTGGCGGCGTTTCGGCACTGGTCCTAGTCCGACAGCCTTGGGCCGTAGTGAGATGGGATTCTAAGACCATGCCTCTACCCTTTTATTTATAGGCTTCCAAAATATCTTGGGCCAAGGAGTCACACATTGTGCGTGCCTTTGTCCATTCAGTTTGCTTTCCATAATTGCTTCATGCGGTCTTGAAAGTAGCGCTTCATTCGGTTTGCTTGGCCATTCGTTTTGCATCTCATGTGGTCCTCACAATAGTTATCCAAACGGTATGCGGTCTTGAAAGTAGCGCTTCATTCGGTTTGCTTGGCCAGTCATTTTGGTAGTGTGCACAACAATTCCATGCGGTTTGCATGTGCATGCAGTCTTGCTACTTCATTTGCTTTATGTGGTCTCATAGCTCATGCGGTTTCGAATCAAATGATCCATGCGATCTCATCTTAGCTGCCCATGCAGTTTGCTAGGGCCGTGTGTTCTCTATGCATGCGTGGGGTCATGCGGTCCTTTTATTCCCAACTCTCCATGCAGTTTGCTCTATTCATTCAATTATAGCAGCTGCCTTCACATGAGCGTACAAGCTGCTGCAACGCTCCATTCCACAACCCACAAAAGCAACTAAACGGTTTCGTGTGGACAACAACTGATCTTCATGCGTTCATATTAGCTGTCTTCACGTGGGCTTAATGCTGCTGGCCGTTTGGTTTGCAGCACTGAGTCACGTGGACTCATGCGGTTTCACTGCCTATTGCTCATACGATCTTGGTGCTATGTAGTCGCTCCATGTGGTCTGCTACTCTTTTGTTCATGCGGTCTTGCGCTGGTGTGCATGCAAGTCGCGAGAAGAAGATGATGACGGCAGCGCTGCTTTGTGCATGAGCGATGGTGGCGGATGGTGCCGGCGGTAGTGGCGGCTAGAGTAGCTCGCAACACCGGCGAAGTTGCTGTTGTGATGGCAGGGATGAAGGTGGCTGCTGGTGTATGTTGCGTGCTTCAAACGATTTGCATGCATGGTTGGGGAGGGTGGCGTGGTTGCCGGAACAAGTGATGAAGACGACGACGCCAGAGATCATGTCTAGGTGGGCGCCGACGTTGTTGGTGACGGTGAGGAAGACGACGGCGACGCTTGTGGCAAGCCGGCCATCATGGGCACCGTCGCTGCTGTTGACGGTGACATCAACACTTGTGGCAAGAAGGTTGTCAAGGCAGCGGTGGTGTCAGCGAGCAGGTCACATGCACCTCCGGAGGTGCTGGTTCATGCATGTGCGATGGCGGCGTAGCAAGGTTGGTGAAGACGACGACACCGGAGATCATGCGTAGGTGGGTGTCGATGTTGTTGATGACATATAGCTCAAACGTCGCATGCCATCATGCTCAAACGGTCTTGGGACCGCATGGGCTCATACGGTCTTGAGACCGCATGAGCTCAAACGGTCTTGAGACCGCATGGGCTCATATGGTCTTGAGACCGCATGAGCTCAAATGGTCTTGAGACCACATGGGATCATACGGTCTTGAGCTCAAATGGCCTTGAGACCGCATGGGCTCATACGGTCTTGAGATCGCATGGGCTCATACGGTCTTGAGATCGCATGAGCTCAAACGGTCTTGAGACCGCATGGGCTCATACGTTCTCGAGACCGCATGAGCTCAAATGGTCTTGAGGCCGCATGGGCTCATACGGTCTTGAGACTGCATGGGGTCAGGACCGTATAGCGCTCAAGACCGCATGGGCTCATACGGTCTTGAGATTGCATGAGGTCAGGACCGTATAGCGCTCAAGACCGCATGGATGAAACCAAATGGATCAAGACCGACTAGTGGTGATCTGCAGAGGGAAAGGAGAATGTGTAAGAGAGGATAGCATCGAATAAACTAGTGATTAGAAATATTTAGGCAATATTTGCAAGGAATTAGTGAAACACTCAAGGTGAACCAAAGCGAGGGTAAATCAGTCAATACAAGGAACAAAATCCCTAGAATTGGCGAGTGTGCAGATGAATCTGGAGGATTCATCATTAGGGCCCCTAAGTCTATTATTTTATTATTCTTGGAAAGCCTTTACTACATTGTACTTCTTTCTTATTCACACTTGACTATGATATTTCTATGGCACCACATTGATTTAGTTGATGTTTATACTACAACATGTATATCATTCTAAACATGACATAGTTGTATATTCAAACATTGTAATTTACTGAGAAATCACATACTGTAAATGCAGGTAGACTAAAATTCTTGAATAAATTGAATACATGTCAACTTGGCACATATACACTGAAATCATGTCATTGATCTTCTTAATACACTGTTAAAAGTTAATTACTTGACACATGAGAAATCATCAGTAGCATATGTAAATTATCTGAAATTCCTCGAAAGACAAGCACATTAACCCTAGTCCTAGTTTGTGCATCACATAACTCAATTAAGAGTTAATTACCTATCATGGCATGACTGAGGATTTCTTATGATATCCTCGAGAAACATACCAATTCAAGTTAATACTAAATCACACACATTAATTGTAATCGAGAGCATGCAACTAGGTTTTCATTGAACATTTTCATGTCATTGTCATTACTTTGAAATCGAGCATCTATTAACTTACGAAAAGCATACAACCAGGGTTTATACCCAAACTATGTCGTTACTGGTCATGTGCTATTGAGTTCAACATTTAATCGAGCAATTTAAGTTTCGATCAATCATGCATTTACACTAATCCATATCATACTAAATCTATTAATAATTTGGGTTGGGAAAAAGTAAATAAGAAAATGTGAAATTTAATGACAGGTGATGCCAACACTGCACGAAACCCGGATATATGCTATTAACTACGAAAAACACAGATCAAAACTAAATTGTCTGTTTCATGGAGTTAATCTTTGCTTTGGGGAGTGAGATTCTACTCACTGCGGTTTGAAATGTCCAAAAATGACTAGAAACGCGTCTAGGGTCCTATTTTCGGGCGTCACAGGTTGTCTTCAACCTTAGAATTGCCTTGGTTCAGGCCTGCTTCATGCATAGATGGAAGGAGGAGCTCAATTGGTATGCCAAAACGTGGTTGGGGCTGCGGAATCGAACTTGGGCCTCAAGGATGAAGTCATGTCCGACGTTTGGTGGTGCTGCTCATGCTTGAAGGGCCCCTGTCCCTTGGCCGCACACCTACAGGTGCTGCTATTGGTGCATCTATAGGGGGCGCCACCCTAGGGCATGTTTGGGGGTGAGGAAGAAGAAGAAAAGGCAGAGGAAGGAGATGGACGGAGCTCGGCTGCTCCCTTTCTAGCCCTAAATGGACACCCTTGCTACTTCTTGGTCGACGCAACACCTGCTGCTGGTCGGCCGACGCTATTGTTGGTCGCTACTTGCTCCAGCAGGTCGGGGCACCACTAGGGAGTGGTGGAGGAGGAAGGAAGGGAAGAGGAAGGAGAAGGGGAGGCAGGGCACCATGGATCGGAGCTAGGGAGCTCAAAATCGCCCACCGTTCACCCCTCCCCCTGCTACTATTCAATTGGCTAGGATGGGCACCACTCAAGCGGTTCTATGTAAATTGATCGTGAAAAAGAAGAAGATAAGGGAAAGGGGGCTATTAGTTATGGGTAAATTGCAGCCAAGTCCAAAGATTTTAAAAACATCATAACTTTTGCATCGGAGGTCCAATTGAAGTGATTTCTTTTGAAAAATATCAAGTACAAGATCCACTACCACCTCAAGGCAAGATAACATGCAAATTAGACTACAACACTAGATCAAAGAACTAATTGCATTTGTGAGTACTTAACTTAATCAACTTAATGATGCACTAATCGACGTGCTTACTTAACTTAATCATCTTAATGATGTTGTGATCATTGAACTTACTAGTTAGCTTTGGAGTGGGTCATAACAAGCTCCCTCCCTTATAAAAATTTGGTCCCAAAATTCCTAAAAGAGAAAAGGGAACTTATTACACATCTCAGACTCAAGCTCCCACGTAGCTTCCTCTAGGTTGTGGTTTCTCCACAAAACTTTCACTAATGATATCTCACAATTCTTGAGCTTCTTGATCCTGCGATCAACTATTTGTATTGGTCCTTCAACATAGGACTCACTTGTTCTGAGTTGTGCAGGTTCTAGGTCCACTATCTTCTCTATACTAGGGTAACACTTCTTCAACATCGATACATGAAATACATCATGTAGATTAGCCAATTGGGATGTCAAGTCCAACCTGTAGGCTACAGGTCCAATCTTCTCAATGACAGGATATGGGCCCATAAACCTAGGAGTCATTTTTCCTCTCTTGCCAAACCTCAACACTCCTTTCCATGGTGAAACTTTCAGATACACTTCATCACCAACCTCAAACTCAAGAGGTCTATGCCTCTTCTCAACGTAACTCTTCTCCCTATCCTGTGGAACTTTTAACTATTGTTTGATCACTGTAATCTTTTCAGTAGTCAAATACACTATCTCTGGTCCAAGAATCTCTTTTTCACCCACCTCGTACCAACATACAAGTGATCTACATTTCCTACCATATAGAGCTTCATATGAGGCCATACTAAGACTGGAATGGTGATTGTTTTTGTTTGCAAACTCTATAAGGCTCAAGTGTTCTTCCCAACTTCCACTAAAATGTAAGACACATGCTCTCAACATGTTCGTAAGAGTCTGAATTGTCCTCTCTAACTGACCATCTGTGTGCGGGTGAAAAGTTGTACTGAACCTCAACTTTGTGCCTAAAGAACGATGCAACTGATTCCAAAACCTAGATGTGAACTTAGGATCTCTATCTGATATTATCCAAACTGGAATACCATGCAACCTGACTATCTCATCCACATATACCTTAGCCAACTTTGGGACATCAAAGGTTGATTTAACAGGTTGAAAGAGAGTAGACTTAGTCAGTCTATCCACAATCACCCATATAGCGTCACAACCTCTAGGTGTCCTGGGCAACCCTACCACAAAATATGTTATGATATGTTCCCACTTCCATTCTGGTATAGGAAGAGATTGCAAAGTACCTGCATGTTTCTCATGCTCAACCTTAACCTATTGACACACACTGCATCTAGCCACATACTCAGCTACATATATCTTCATGCCTGACCACCAGTACAACTCCTTAAGATTCCTATACATCGTGGTGTTACCTGGATGCATAGTGTACATTGATGCATGCGCTTCCTAAAGAATTTGTCCCTTCAAATCACTGTCTCTAGGTACACATTACCTGTCATGCTGATATAACAAACCATCATCTAAAAACTTGAACTCTGGTCTTTTTCCCTCTGTCACATCCTGCATGATCTGTTGTAACTCAATGTCACTCTGTTGAAGTTCCTTGATCTGATCATAAAAGGTAGGTTTGACTTGCATTTTTGCAATCAAACCACTCTGTTCTGTAACCTCTAAGTCTAAGTTCAACTTCTGCATCTCTACTAGAAGGTCTCTCTTTTAACATGCCATAGAGAATATCTTAGCTGTTCAACTTGACTTCCTGCTCAGAGCATCTGCTACGACATTTGCTTTTCCAGGATGATAATCTCTTGTTACTTCATAATCTTTGATCAATTCTAACCATCTCCATTGTATAAGATTCAGATCCTTCTAGGTGAAGATATATTTCAAATTCTTATGATCGGTAAACACCTGACAGACCTCACCATAAAGATAGTGATGCCATGTCTTAAGAGCATGAACTACTGCAACTAACTCCAGATCATGTGTTGGGTAATTCTCCTCATTCTTCTTAAGTTGTCTAGATGCATAAGCTACTACTTTGCCTTCCCGCATCAACACACAACCTAAAACTCTCCTTGAAGCATCACAAAACACTGTGTAGCCTTTATCTTCTTTGGGTAGGATCAACACTGGTGCTATAGTCAACCTCTTCTTCAAGATCTGAAAACTCTTCTCACAGTTGTCTGACCAGACAAACAGTGTACCTTTTCTTGTTAAGCGTGTCAGAGGTGACGCTATAACATTGAAGTTTTGGATGAACCTTCTGTAGTAACCTACCAATCCTAAGAAGCTTCTAATCTCAGTAGCAGTCTTAGGCTGCTCCCACTATAGAACAAATTCGACTTTCTTAGGGTCAACACTTACTCCATCTTTTGAGATGACATGTCCAAGAAAAGACACCTCAGCTAACCAGAACTCGCACTTACTGAACTTAGCATATAACTAGTGTTGTCTCAACAACTGTAATGCTATCCTTAGATGCTTCTCATGCTATTCATCATCTCTGGAGTAAATCAAAATGTCATCTATGAAAATCACTATGAACTGATCCAAGACGGCTTGAAAATCCAGTTCATCATATCCATGAAAGCTCCTAGGCCATTAGTCAGTCCAAACGGCATGAACAGAAACTCATAATGCCCATATCTTGTTCTGAAAGTTGACTTAGGAATATCTGAAGCCCTTATCCTCAACTGATGATATCCATACCTCAAATCTATCTTAGAAAAGATCGTCGCTCCGTGCAACTGATCAAACAGATCATCTATCCTTGGCAATGGATACTTATTCTTGATAGTGGCTTTATTCAACTTTTTGTAGTCTATGCATAACCTCATAGTACCATCTTTCTTTTTCACAAACATGATTGGAGCTCCCCATGGTGAAGAACTAGGTCGAATGAAACCCTTATCCAGTTACTCCTGTATCTAGATTTTCAGTTCCTTCAACTATGTAGGTGCCATTTTATAGGCTGGCAGCGCTACAGGGTGACTACCTGGAAACACATGTATCTTAAAGGCTATCTCTCTTTCAGGAGGTAGACCTAGCAACTCATCTGGGAACTCACAGACCAGTGGCACATTCCGTAGGCTGACTGTGCTCTTTTCTGCCCTAGTATCTACTACATGTGCCAAAAATGCCTCACAACCTTTCTGCAACATCTTATCAGCTACAACAGCAGATAAAATACACGTAGGTAAAACTTTCCTATCAACCAAAGGCTTTCATTAAAACATGTTTGCTTAAGTGGGTAATCAAGTAGAGAAGTTTTATACGGCAAGCTTCTCAATTCAAACATGTATTCATATTATTTCATTCACGAAATACATAAGTAAATATATGTCAAGTCTTCTTTTCAAGGTAAATAAATAATTTTCATATATAGTGACACTTAATAGTATTGATGTTTGTAAATGCATAGCTATGGAATATTGGAACGTGATGCCCCATGTCAAAGGAGTTGGGGAAATCGAAGCATGGACTTCAAGAATAGAAAATACATCCAAAGATTGGCTTAGGTTTCCATCTACACTAGGGATTTTAATTTATCTAGATTTGGTCTATGTTCATGACCAATAATTATGTATTAGGGTTTAAGTTTATGCTCTAGGTTTATGATGTATTATATTATCTGCATGAATTCTTAAGGCAGGTAGGTTGACGGGTCATAGTTCTCTGCACTGTGTCTTTTTTCACTAATATTGAATTGTGATCTATTGGATGCTAAGTTAGTCTATTTCAACGTATTTTATATTTGTTATATGTGACACCTCCCCAAGTTGAAACTCGTGTTTTGGAAAACATGAGGTTCATTTCCACTTGTGTGCATATTTGGGGGGTGTTACAGTCATCCACCTCATCACCACCACCTAGACCCATCACCTGAGAGTTAGGTCCAATGTGGCTCTCAGCTTGGTCCTCCTGACCATGTCCTCTTTCTGCCATCTACAATAGTATAACATGACATTTCTTGTTAGAAAATTATAGTTAGAAGAAAGAAACCTAAGTCCTAATCCTATTGGTCTCTTATCGTCCCCTGAACATGACTTAGAGTAACTACGCACTGAAGCTATGCTCTGATACCAAAAACATGTCACACCCCAATCCCACGATTTACTGCCAATCATGAGATTAGGGCGTGACAAAGAAGATTACACTTAATACTAAGATCACCCTTAACTTCTTCTTTTCTTAATCACTTAGAATTAACTTAAAGAAAGATCTTATAACTTTGACAATACTAAAATCTTATTTAAACTTGCCGAAGCAAACTTACTGTTTCTTCTTGAAAGATACTTCAGAGTTTAGACAACATATTACATCTTACTTGTGGAATATAAAGTACAACAGATAATTTAAAACTAAACTACTTATTACTTTACATTCTCTCACTACCACACCACATGCCCAAGGACCGAGGGGAAAGGACTAAGAGACCTCTATCTAACTACAAACTACCTTCTAAGAACTTGGGTGATACGATCCTTCAGCTACCTTGTGCTGACGCTGACCTGAAAAATGTTTCAGTAGGTTGGTGAACTACTGCCTAAGTGAATAGATTTCACTCAACCATCACAGATAACTCACTTATGTTTATTAATTGGAACAAAATACAAGATAATACTATATTGCGCAGATCTAAACAACATAATTTAAATGACACAAGATGTCAACATTTCATTAAGATAACAACTACTGCAAAGCTGTAGACATGATTAAATAAAAGAGAATACTAAAATTTTATTTAAAGGACAACTGCTATGAAACTAAATCAAATATTTCCTAACTCTCTAACTTATAAGAAACTCTGCGAACCTATATGAACATATTTTATCTTATTCCCTGATCATATGTAGTGTACTCTGCATACGAAGACTCATAGCAAACTACAATCTCACCGTACAAGACTTAGTTGACACCCCAAGATAGCTATGTTTGACTACTCTCTTGGTCTACAACAGGGAAACTGGATCTCTGGCCTCGACACTCCTATTGTTCCATAAACTGGACACTTCCTCTAACCTAAGCACACATGCGGAGAATCAAGCCACCTATTATTCTAGTGCCACTAGGATCATGTCTCTAGTTGATTTTGGACACTACATGGCTTTTCTATGCTCTAGTGCCACCAGGATCCTATCTCTAGTTGATGTTGGACACTACATTATGTAATTTAAGGAGACTTCCACTAGAGCTTCGTCCCCCGTTCCACTTGATAGCAAATTCCTACCCCCGTATATTGGACGCTACTAGGGTTAGGTCGTTTCACCCCTAAGGCGCAGACCTCTCATAGGGTTTCTATGGTGTTCAGGGCCTCTAAGTCTATTATTTTATTATTCTAGGAAAGTCTTTACTACATTGTACTTATTTCTTATTCATACTTGACTCTGATATTTCTATGGTACCACGTCGATTTACATGAAGTTTATAATACAACATGTACATCATTCTAAAATTGACATAGATGTATATTCAAACATTGTAATTTACTGAGAAATCACATACTGTAAATACAGGTAGACTTAAATTCTTGAATAAACTCAATACATGTCAACTTGGCACATATACACTGAAATCATGTCATTGAGCTTCTTAATACACTATTAAAAGTTAATTACTTAACATATGAGAAATCATCAGTGGGATCTATAAATTATCTGAAATTCCTTGAGAAACGTGCACATTAACCCTAGTCCTGGTTTGTGCATCACATAACTCGATTAAAAGTTAATTACTTATCATGGCACGACTGAGGATTTCTCATGATATCCTTGAGAAACATATCAATTCGAGTTAATACTAAATCACACACATTAATTGTAATCGAGATCGTGCAACTAGGTTTTCATTCAACATTTTCATGTCATTGTCATTTCTTTGAAATCGAGCATCAACTAACTTACTAAAAACGTACAACCTGAGTTTATACCCAAACTGTGACGTTACTAGTCATGTTCTACTGAGTTCAACATTTAATCGAGAAATTTAAGTTTTGTTCAATCATGTGTTTTCACTAATTGAAATCATACTAAATCAATTACTAATTTGGGTAGGGAAAACATAAATAAGAAAACACGAAATTTAACGTCAGGCGATGCCGACACTGCATGACATCCGGATATATGTTGTCAACTGTGACAAACACAAATTGAACCTAAATTGTCTATTTCATGGAGTTAATCTTTGCTTTGGGGAGTGAGATTCGACTCACCACGGTTCGAAATGTCCAAAAATGACTAGAAACGCATCCAGGGTCCTGCTTTCGGGCGTTAGAGGTTGTCTTCAACCTTGGAATTTCCTTGGTTTTGTCCTGCTCCATGCACAGATGGAAGGAGGAGCTCAGTTGGGATGCCAAAACGTGGTTGGGGCTGTGGAATCGAACTTGCGCCTCAAGGATGAAGTCATGGCTGACGTTTGGTGGTGCTGCTCATGCCTGAAGGGCCCCTGGCCGGTGGCCACACACCAGCAGGTGCTTTTGCTGGTGCATCTATAGGGGGTGCCGCCCTAGGGAATGTTTGGGGGTGAGGAAGAAGAAGAAAAGGTGGAGGAAGGAGATGGACGGAGCTCGGTTTCTCCCTTTCTACCCCTAAACTACCACCCTTGCTGCTACTTGGTCGACGCAACACCTGCTGCTGGTTGGTCGGCACTGCTGTTGGCTGCTACTTGCTCAAGCAGGTTGGGGTGCCACTAGGGCGAGGTGGCGGAGGAAGGAAGGGAAGAGGAAGAAGAAGGGGAGGCAGGGCACCGTGGATCGGAGCTAGGGAGCTCAAAATTGCCCACCGTTCACCCACCTGCTACTGTTCTATTGGCTAGGTTGGGGACTGCTCAAGCAGTTCTCTATAAATTGATCATGAAAGAGAAGAAGATAAGGTAAAGGGGGCTATTAGTCATGGGTAATTTGCATCTAAGTCCAAAGATTTAAAAAACATCATAATTTTTGCCTCGGAGGTCCAATTGAAGTGATTTCTTTTGCAAAATATCAATCACGAGATCCACTACTACCTCAAGGAAAAATAAAAGGCCAATTAGACTATAACACTAGATCAAAGCACTAATTGCATATGTGAGTACTTAACTTAACTTAATCAACTTAATGATGCACTATGCGTTGTGCTTACTTAACTTAATCATCTTAATGATGTTGTGATCATTGAACTTACTAGTTAGCTTAGGAGTGGGTCATAAAAACCACCATCACTATGAGAGTTGACTATGATTTCCAAGACGATGACTTCCATGTGTTCTCATGGTGGGTCTATCCGATAATTGTTCTCTAACATGTATCTTTGTGCTTGGTTTGATATTGACATATCATGACCAATGAGATTCAGTCATCAACCAACTCACACTCTGATCTTATGTATCATTTTTGTCTATCAACCTTCCACAATGACAAAAAATTGTGATTTTCTCATCTCTTTGTTGTATGACTAGAGATGGAAGCTCCGTATTATGCTATATGAGATTCCTAGCCTAACTACTAGCTCCATTGTTGTCATCAGTATTTCTACTGTGTCATTAATGATTTGGAACCTCACACAAGTTCACCCATATGAACTTCTTGATCTAGACAGTCTCCTCTGCTATTTTTATAACATAGAGATAATCAACTTCTTTTTTAGATTAGGACAAAAACCATTAGGTCATAATCCTTTCTATCTTACAGTTTTGATTTAATGGCAAACATAAATTTAGATTGCAATTATTTTGTCATTTTGGAAGCTTGCATGGGTGTAACCAATTACATATGACTCTTCCTCATTACCATAAACAATAAACCAATCCTTAAAGTGCTTCACAAGCATCTAAGGATGTCTTTATGGTAGTCCAATAATTCTCACTAGTATCTAACATATACCCTCTCGACATGTCCAATACATTCGAGATTGCTATGTAGGTATATATGTGTCTTCTCATCATGTCAAATACATATGAGATGACTAGATATCCTCTCATCGTGTCAAATACATACAATATAATTGGATAAGTACATATCATGGCATTTATGATAGATCCAATTGCGAATGCATATGGAATTTATCTATGTTTCCTACTCTTTACAAGAATTGGGACACTGGGCTCCTAAGAAAATAACTCCATGGAACATGGACAAATTTTCTCTCATTGAGTCTTGCATATTGAACCCTTGGAACATCTTACCAATGTATGTGATTTTACTTAGGTCAAAAATCTTTCCATATCTATCTCTATAGACGTCCACCCCTATCACATTGGATGCTTCACCTAAACCCTTCATATAGAAGGTACTTTCCTTGCCAGATTTTAACACTTATAGGATAAGGAACATTATTCCTCATCATTATGTGGAATATACAATATACTCCCATTAAGTATTTTGTAATCACATATACCATCTTCATTGTGACTCAAATCAAACCCTTTGACTATCTTGTCAAATAGAATATTCTAGCTCTGAGATGCTAGCTTCAATCTAGAGATTGACTTTTGTAGCTTATATAATTTATTTGAATTAATGGATTTTTAAAACTATGAGGTTGTGTCACACACACATCCTCTTAATTATTTCATTAAAGAATGTGGTTTTAACATCCATATGCCAAATCTCACAGTCATACTAAGCTGCAATAGCAAGCATGATCTAGATGGATTTAACCATGGTAACTGGTGAAAGACTTCATCATGTTCAACATGTTGAACTTGTTTGAAGTTTTTGCAACCAATCTACCCTTCTATGTTGGTCTTCTTACAAAGACCCAAATGCAACCTATGGGTTTTACTCCTTAAAGTGGATCCACAAAGGTCAAACCTTGTTGGTTTACATGGAATCCATCATAGATCTCATGGACTCAAGCCCTTTTTTAGAATCTGGTTCCTCAATAGTTTCTAGATAGGTAGTTGACTCATCTATATGATCGACGTACCACCTTCTTGAGTAATAAGATATCATAATCTTTCAAACTAAAGGAGTGTTCTACTAGAACTATGAGTTCTGTGTTTACATAAGGAACTTTAGATTCCAACATAGTTTGTGATTATCCTTGTTCCTTGTTGTACCTCTTAAGGTTCAATGTTTTCTTGTTTGTCTCAAACATTTCGATTTCTACTTTTACTCCTACTGATTCCGTTGGAACTAAGTTCCTTTGGGAATTCATCCATCCTAGAAACAAACACTTTTTAGTCAGGCTGGAATATAAGTAGTATTCAACAAGATATCATTCATGTGATTTGTGGATAAAGACCTTTAAGAAACTATTTTCTTATACAATGTTTCAATCCTAATCACTACAAACGAATCATAAGGGACACTTCCCAAGCCATATCTCGTATGGTGGCTTCTGAACCATTTTAGATGGTACAATGTTTACTGTTTAAGTATGTTCCCAAAAGAAATTGTAAGATTGGCTAGATTTTATTGATAATATCACCATGACTTAACTAGATGTGATACCTTCTTTCTGACATATCAGAATGTTTCAGGTGGAGTTCATTATAATACACTATCATGATCTTCCAAAATGTCCTCAAACTTTTGTTTTAAAATATCTTAACATCGATCATATCTAGGTATCTTAATACTTTTACCAATTTGGTTATGTACTTCATTTATGATCTCCTTAAACACATTAAGAGATCCAAACTTGTATTTCATTAAATACAAATTTCAATCGTATTATAAATATAATGATGTACTTGTAACTACCTTTAGCATTCATCCAAATAGGTCTTGGTACATTAGTATGTACTAGTCATAATGGAATAGTTGATCCCCCACTTCATATAGTGAAGTTGCTTTTGTCATTTTGCACAAAAAATTAGGCATGCATGTCTCTATTGGTTCAACAACCAAAATATTCTAGATAAGCATCATATGGATTCTAGATATGCATTTCTTGTTTATGTGTTCTAGATGACACTACTACACGTATTCAATGTTTGAGTTTTCAGTCATTCAATATATGTATCATACACATTTGTATTTACATTTATCATGTATAGTTTATGAGACATAGGGCATCACCATAAAATATCATAATGTACTTTACATATAAAACACATGATGTTTGCCAAGTACACAATATCAATTCACTAATTCTATTATGTTCTAATGAATTACAACCTTCAACTATAGTAGCAAAAACCCTTGCTCCATTTAGTTCTAGCTAACTTCTTCCCATGTCCTAAAGTAAAGATCTCTATCTCTATCTTCTTCTTTAGATCTTCTATGAAGAGGATAATTCCTTTCCAATGTCCAAACAAGTGACAATGGTGGCATTTTTCTCTTTATCCTTTAAGTGAAAAGGACATATTCCTTTTACACATACCCTTCTCCATATATTGAGTGCAGAAGACTTGGGCTTCATCTTAGCCTCAGAACACTTCCTGACCTTGCTTTTTCCCTAGGACTCACTTCTATTGATCACCATCACATATTTGTCCTTATTCTTCCTTTCTTTGTCATCAACATGCCAAGCATGTGATAAACGGACTATATTATTCATGCAATGCTAGCATAATCATATTCATGGTCAACTCTTGACCTAAGAGAAAACCCAACCATTCTACATGTCCAATCACATTAAACACATGGGGTTCTACTGGACCTCCCTTTGTCAGTTTGCACTCAAATTATATCTTGTTTACTTTACATGATTCTTAAGATGTGTTACCATCTTGAGAATGTCCATGTATTCATGTTACACATGCAACTCATAGTTCATACAACATAGCATTAGGTATTCAAATGTCTATGGCATCATTGGAAATGCTACTAATAAGCATCCATTTAGCGTTAGGCACATTTAAAGTGGGTTCCTTCACAATATTTCTATTAAGGACATAGAGCATTCACTCATATATGATAACATTTCTCAAAGTCCTTAACCAATTGTCAAACTTTATACCATTTTGTCCTTTTCAAGGACTGATCACAATTTGAACGTGTTTGTGTTTGACATTGGATTCTACAAAGACATATTGCAACTTTTCAAAACATTTTTTATTTGGTTTGATTTGATAATTTATACGATGTTAATTAGGTCTTTAATTATTATTCCTCCCACTATTTTATTCAAATTTATAGCCCTCAATATCAATTCAGAATATTATAGCATTCAATATTCTAGTGGGCCAAGATCCTATTCATCAAATCATGAGCCATCTAGGACTGTCACCCACAACTTGATTCTATCAAGTAGGCAATCATTCCAGTTGCATCACATGCAACACTTGGATAGATGATATGCACAACTCCTTGCCATGATCTTCTACATGCCTCTAGGTTCTTAATCCAATTAAGGTCACCTAGTTAAGACAGAACCAAATGCCAACACAATAAATATGCACCATACTAGGGTAGACCCACATATTACCATCACACCTCCATGAGATAGACCGCGCACCACGCTAGGGTGTTCCCATGCTTAGTCGATCAAGATTTTCCTATGTGTTTCTTACAGAAAATATCTAGAACTTAATATTCTAATGAGGAAGTTTGTATAAAAACATATAATCCATCCTATCATCTCATATATAGTATGTATCATATACATGCTATAACCATAAATGAGAACATGTAATAAATAAAACACACGAACTATGGTTATTGCCAACTAATGTAGTTCCTTGGAGCCACAAAGAATTAATACCACCTATGGTTCACATCATATGCAACTTGTTGTTGGTGAAGATCTGTGCTTGAATCAATCTGTGTCAATCAGCTCAACTCTTGTACCGGTCGACTCACCTCTAGGTTGCTCAATTGAGATCTTCTGAAGCATTTTCCTGGTACTCGGGTCCAAGTAGTGTTTGGACACCTCCAGTCGGTCAGTTGGGCCACCAGTCAATCGATTCATCCTCCTGTCGTCTAGCCTCCTCGGTCCTCCAATTGATCAGGTCATTTGTCGAGTCAATCATTTCTCCTTTGTTGTGATGGAGTGGACTTTTAGAACCCTAAATGACCAATGACATAAGTGAACTTATGCATGTTGAGTTATCTTGAGAGTTGCAAGTGCTTTGGTAAGATTTGGATGGTGATTGATGTTTATATCATGACTAAGATCCTTAACTCTATGCCTTTTTGATGAATTTAATTGAGTGGTCCAACAGATGAGTTTTGTCACCACATTTGAATAGAAGGTAGCCCAAGAGGTATGGGATATATGGTTAAAATTTGGTGGCATTTGGAGGTTCCTAGAGGAAGTTATTTGAGGTTTGTTTTTGGGGAAATAATGTACATTTTTGTGTTGATTAGCCTAAGTCGTTGATTAAATAGGTGTCACACCCCTTCTCCTAATCAAGCTGGGTCTGTGTGGCCAAATCCTAGCCCTAGAAATCTGATCTAGCGGCAGTGCCCCTTGACTTGAGTGACCCGTGGATCTGGTCTCATGAAGGACCTTTTGTAGCTGTTGGATGTAGATCGGATGGCCCTGATATCATCTCCAAGCTTCGGCTTTGAAGGAGAACGTGGAGCAGTCAGCGATGTTGAGTCCAAAGCACCCCCACGTCTTGGTCGTGGCTTGAATGGAGGAACTGAGTGGTCGGTTGTTCTCAACTCGAGTAGAGGAGTGTAGAGACCCCTAAAACAAACGGTGAGACCGCTCCAGTAGGGAGAACAGAAGCCTAGTTTTTCCCCTTTCTCCATCGCAGCAAGCAGGTGGTAGCCAGGGTAGAAAAAGGAGCTAGAAGTTGGTTTGGGAAGGCATGGTGGGGAGCTTCTCCACTTTGTAATGCCGACCAAGATGAGTTGCTTAGGCCTTGGCGAAGCCCCAGGAGTTATCTCAGAAGGGTTTGGACGCATGAGACCCATTCCCCCTTTTGGCTCCATCGCAGCAGATGTGAGCGGCGGCGACCTTATGGAGAATGAGCACCATAGCCGCATCCTAGAGCTATAGCCACCACGGAGGTCCAAAACAGATAGCCGAGCTTGATGCTATCCTTAGGAGGCAGTTTTGCCGCTTGTTTTCTTGGTCTGGAGTAGCCTAGTTGCGGCGGCGGTGAGGAGGCCGGAGCTCCCATCGATCCATAGCTCCACAGACGATGCTCTGAAGCCGAGTGGCCGTGGAGGTCACTTCAAGGTGCTCGAACGTGATGGCGGTGTGAGGAGCTCACGAAGAAAACTTGATCACTGTGGATTCCGCACCGGAGTTGGGCGGCTCGGCGGCGCCCTGCCACAACAGGGGATCAGGTTGCGGGTGCCCTGGGCATCCTGTCGTTCACACGAGAGAAGGCGATCCAAGCCGAAAGGTGAACTGGGTCCAGGCACAAACCGGCTGGGTTGAAGCTGAACCGGGTCGGAGCCAGCTAAACCGGACAAATCAGGAAATGAGTCGCGACACTTGAGACCGACCAACACAGGGGGAGCGCCCTGCCACGTGGCACTCCTGGATAGGTCGAAAAGGTAAAAATCTCAGCAAATGTTCATATCTTAGATAAATCATAGAAAATAGTACGAACGTAAGAAAAATACAAATGAGATACCGAAATTCTCAAGAAAATGCATAGCACAAGATGGAATAATAATATCAGTCTTTCTAGACATTAATCTCAGTGATATCATGTTAGATATGCCATGATTGTTTCATGAGTAATAAATCCCAAATGATTATATAAAATTATGGAAAATTGTCAATAACTCTATTATCATGTTTAGAATCCATATGATGTCAGTGATTATGATAATGATACACAAAATCATATAATTTACTCCATATGGCTAATTAGGGCTAATAACCCTAAATAAAATGCAATAAATACATGCATGCTCAATAAATCATGGTAATTACAGAATACCCTCATATCAGTAATGTGAGGCTAATATGTAACTCAGATATCAGTTAGATACATGGAATTCATGTTATATAAAGATGACCTGTAATATATGGTTTAAAACCCTAATCTAGGTTAATGATGTAACCTAGGGTTAATTAATGTGCACAAACATGCTATGGAAGATAATGTTCAGATAATGAGTCATAATCTGGAATATGACATCAGTATGATAATTCTAAGACAAGGAAGCAATTAATGATGGGAATATCCTAATGAGTTACGAAAACCCTAAAATGGATACGATTAGGGTTAAGATGAGATATAATAAGATGAGAACCTAATGATAGTGTATGATCTTGTCTTGATCAGGTTTAACAAAGATATATATGACACGAGGAATATGTGATGTTTAGGTTTCTCTGTGATCAAGGTACGCCATTACCTCTTACTTGGCTTATTATAGAATATGCTTGTGTTATATGAGTAGTAAAGTACTTGGCATATGGTATTGGATGAAATGATTGTTCTTGCATGATATGTTGCTTGATTTTCAATACTTATGGCTATGAACACCTGCAAACATAATTTAGATGTTCCATCATAAGATATCTCATAAACCACTAGGTGGTAGAGCACATGCATAATGATCACAAGCCACTAGGTGGCAGATCATATGATGTTTGTATAATGATCACAAGCCACTAGGTGGCAGATCATAAGGCCTAAAGATGTCAAAGCCACTCGGTGACAGACACACGAGATGTATGATGGAAATGTACTTAAAATATGTGTTCTCTTTTGTTAATGAATACCTCTATGCAAGTATACGCTTTTCTTATGTTCTTTGTTACTGCCAAGTATTAGTTTTATCTTATTGCCAAGATATGATGAGAGGTATATAAAAAGACACGTAGACGTACTCAGTACAATATTCTTGAAATATTGTGCTGACGTGTACCGCATGTAATCTTTTGTTAGGTTGTGGTTATGCGCTTGAAGATCCAAGATAGTGAGAGTTGTGTGGCGAGCTGATGTACAGGGGACCTGTTGTCTTAAGATCCTGTAGTTTAGATGTAGTACATGTATATGTTATAGTTTGCTGTTCAATATGTAATATCAAATGTTGTAACAATTCATGTTGTAATTATATGTTGAATGGTGAACATGTGTGTATGGTTTTATTATTGTTCATGTACATGTGCTACTGATGTATGTTCCTTCTGACTCCCTCGATTTTCTTCTTCTTAGCCTGGTGTGGGATGTTTAAATTGGAATTCTCTCTGAGGTGAGGGTTTCAATTTGGACGTCACACATCAGATTAAGTTTTAGAAAATCCGAGGACGTCACATTTGTGCAGATCATCATCTCACATCGAAACATAAATTAAAACTGTCCTATATCTTATTACATTGTAAATGGGAAAACCTCAAGTTGCATTTGAGGGGAAATAGGAAGAAGAAAATTAATTTTCATGTGGAAAGGATAGAGAGTCTCATTATGAAGACCGATTAACAATAAGAATAATAACCATAACCATGAACACACTGATCTAGGTTTTTTACCATAACCATGCTTTACATCCACCATCAAAACCATTTTATAGAGACGCATATAAATTGCATATATATATGTATATGTGTGTATATATATACATACATATATATGTATATATATATAATATATATATATATATATATATATATATATATATATATATATATATAGAGAGAGAGAGAGAGAGAGAGAGAGAGAGTCAGGCTAGAATACACTCAAGTGTATTCAGAACAGAATTCACTCAAGCAGTTTTTCATGATGCAATATTTTTTTTCCAAAAATATAATACATTGATCTTCTTAAACATTTTGCAAATAGCCCATACACAAAATTTGAGAACATTTGGAGATTTATATGTCATGTTATAACAACTGCAAAGATTATGCATTTCAAATTAGTTTCACACATCAATTTTGCTGCCCTCTGATGAGTGACTTCTACTCATCAAAATAGACTCAAAATTTGTATGTAGCCTAGTTATAGTATGATAGAAAAGATCAATGGTTTAGATTTTGTACAAAATAGTCTTGATATGAAAACACATTTGAGTGTATTCATGTGATATATACACTAGAGTGTATTCTAGCCTGACTATATATATATATTATTTATTTATTTCGGTTCTTATTTTGTGATTTAGATGGATGTGCACATCAACCAGTTTAAATATTCACATCGCATGCAATAAATAAACTCAATAAAGCTAAAAATCTGTCATATCGATTATTCTAAAACATAATTAATTGACAGTGTTGTGATACCACTATAGTGAAATGCAACATCAGGTAGGTAGCGGAAACAAAAAGTTTATTGACATATTTCTCATTAACAAGTAGATCACGTCAATAACTATGCTTTGGGAAGGATGATTTCATGAAGATATACCCGGTCCTGGAGCAAGTCCAGTGACAATCCTTATCCATGTAGATGTGCACTCTATCTTGGACGATGTCTGTGCAACTCCTCTTCACACTCAGACTCGTCGGACTGATCCTCCATGAATAGTAGACTCAGACAACTGCTATAGCTGCTCCTCAGATATCACCACAGACTACGAGTTAACATTGCTCCCTAGCAGCATCCAACAAACTCCTTCCTCTAGAGTAGTCCACATGGACCAACTAGAACTCTTGTCATCCTGTAGGAATGGATAGGAAAGAGTTCACCCTCCTGTTGGTGTACTAGTCACCATCATTCTCTCCCACAACGATTACCCTCAGTTGTTTCTCTCTATTGGCTATCCATCCCAAGTTGCGCATGACTTGGTTGGGCTCTCATGGTTACCACAACCAGAGAGGAAACAATTATCAGAACAATTGATTCACAATTTTCTATGTAGGAGTTATGCTCTGGGAAGCTCCCAATACCCCTCTATATATAGGAGGGATTTGGGTCAGGGTTTCCAGTCCCCAACCATTGCGGGACCAAAGTGGGAGTGGAAAGAACAAGTAGATCTTGAATTTTTGCAACTTCTGTAGAAGTTTCACAACCTGCGTGCAATGAAACAGCTGTATCTCACATGATTCAGTCATTTCACTAAGAAAAATAGTCGTGTGAGACATGAATCACTTGTCTCTCTTAGTGAGATGGTCGTTTTACACTTTTCCAGTTAGATATGAATTGGTAAATCATTTTCTAATTAATGTCATACATTAATTTACTAGCACCCAAAATATGTGTAATTAAAATGAGTTCGGGAAAACTACAAAACTTTCATTCATCCCAACCGAGTCATCTCACACAAGCATGATGCCCATCTCACTCAGTAAAATGGTTGTCAGGTGAGTTTGAATCGAGCCAATCGGTTCAACAACTTGAACCAGTTCGTTCATATGACAAAACTAAGACAATTCAATTTTTGATATGTCTGACAATCCAAATGGCCATCTCAACACTTGATACTTCCTTCTGGATGCCCAAATGACCGTCTCACCCAGTGAGATGGTCATTTGGCAGTTTACTTAGCCAATATGTCGATCTGTTGTGTGAATTAAGTACCTATACACTTTGGTACTTAATTCAAATATCATTTAAGATTGAACTCCTCTTCTAGATGTGTTCCTATGTGTGTGACCCTATAGGTCCCATATCACATTGGCAGTTATGTCCATAACAACTTATGACATCATAAGAAAAGAGTGGCACCTAGTCTCACGTCCTTGCAACCAAGTGAATGAAGTTGGAGGCAACTTCAATCTACAATTTGTGTATGGTGTTACAGTGTTTGTATAGTTCCTTTATCACTGATATCCATATTGAACTAGAGTCAAGGAGAATTCATCCTCATTATAATTCAATCTTGTTCCTTGAACCAGAGCAGACTACGTGAGATATATGTAAGATTAATATCACATATTGACTCACATACGTATGGTCATACTTTTCTTAGTCTTGCTAATCAAGAGGCCTTGGATATCATACTCCTATTGGGGGGACAAATCCCATATCTGTCACTCACAATCATACCCCATGTGTCAAAGTCACCCAATCATCACTGTCATAACAACCCATGTTTTAGGACTACATTTGATGATGTCAAAGTGTACCCAACGACACGTGACGAGTGCAGTGATTTCAGGTCTAAGAACAACAAGCACACCATCACTGTGAGATGTGACTATGAAATCCATGATGATGGCTTCCATGTGTCAGTCTCACAATGGGTCTATCTGATACATTGTTCTCTACCATGTATCTGTGTGCTTGGTTTGATATTTCCATATCATGGCCAATGAGATTCAGCCATCAACCAACACACACTCTGATCTTATGTGTCATTGTTGTCTATTAACCTTCCACAATGACAATCGATCTGGGACATTGTCAGAATATGTATATGTACTCTTAACATCCATAGAATCTCATTCTTCCAAGTCTAATAGTTGAATACATATGTCATCCAGTAATAATATTCTCCATGCATATTATGTTATTCATTATCTTATAACTGAATATAGAAAATAAATTGGAAGCTTGCCTTTATTATTAATCAAATCATTTATATGTTATGCCATTGCAATCATCATATGATTAGCTCTCTAGTAATACATACCAACACATTATGGCACATTTCAACGCCAATGGAGAAGGGAATTAAAACATTGATATGTGGCTAGGAACACATTAAACACATGTGAACATAATTGGAGGAAGGAAGTAGTGAGAAAAAATACAATGATCAAAAAAAGAGGGAGGAGGGACTATTGAAAAATACCACACTAATATGTCATAAAAATTATAACAAACTTCAAGACAATTGGAGGAAATTAGTTGGAAGAGAGAAATAAAATTAGAAGAGATGAAGAAATAGTGAAGAATAACAAATTAATATGTGACAAAAATTGTGTTATAACACACTTGAAGACAAATGGATGAGAATAGAAGTGTCAAAAGAGGGAGAATAAAAATAAGAGAAAGGAGGAATGTAGTGGGTTGTAATTTTTTTTGTCCATAATTGACTAGTTATTTCGAGTTGGGTGTCTTATTATCTTTAATTTCGTGTCATGTTTTCCTCTCTCCTCCTATTTTAACTCATCACTTTCCTCTTCTTGTATTTTATATTTTCATAAAAAATTAGAAAGGGAATCCATTTTCTCCTCTTCTTTATTCGTCTCTCCTACTTCATCCCTCTTTCCCTCACTACCCATCATTGAATCATTGATCTACCTCTATGTGACATGCATGTTGATAATTATGTTGTTTTGGCCTCTTCTTGAGTTGCATGATAGGCAAGAGGAGGAACTTGTGTTCAAATATTTTTTTTTCTCATAGAGATGACGCATGCATATCTCTCCCAACACAAAGAAGTCATTGGCTAATACAAAAATATTACAAAGAAAGCAACAAAATACATTGTAAAACTACTCTATAGAGCACCCAAAGAACATAAGCAAGTTTTTGTAGTTGTGACTTTGAGAACACATATATGGTGGTAAGGGACAAAGATGTCTGCCCAATCTTGGTCAGTGTACTCAAAGATGGACCCAATCAGGTGAAGGCCAATGTGTCCTAGGAAGTGTCTTGACTAGTAGCTCGTGATAGTGATAGAAATTGTAAAAGTTACTAATGTTGTTACCTAGTTGACTAAGACACCACATTCTGGTTGACCAACTCACGTTGATTTCCAAGAAGGCCATGAAGCGTGAACTCTTACTACTAAGCATTATAGAGTTGGGTTTCCTCTTTTTGATATGCATGATAAGGAAGATGTTATTATGGCCTCTTGTTAAGTATCTAAAAAGGGAAGAGGAGGAGGTCCTGATCAAAGGTTTATTTTCTATCAAGGAGATGACACATATGTATTTCTCCTAACATGACTGCTACTATAAAATTACCTATAAGAAAGCTATCGAATCCATTTCAAATATAGTCAATCAAGGACAAAAAGCATAGAAGCAAGCTTTCTCAGTCATGACTTTGATAGTGCTCATATGGTGGAAAGGAATGAAAAGATCTACTTGGTCTTGTCCTGTGTGCTCAAATATGAACCCATTCAGGCCAAGGATGATGCAACCTATGCAATGTCCCTACTAACATCTCATATTAACTATAGCAACAAAAAAAGTTATTTCAACTTTTATCTCTTCAGCCTTAGATAATGAACTCTGTTCGACAAACTGATGTTGATTATAAAAATGATGTGTACCATGAACTCTTACTACTAAATAATGAAATGTTCGACTACCCCTCTATGACATTCATGATGATGACTATGCTGCACTATCCTCTTCTTATGCTTCTTGATAGGCTAGAGGAGAAGTTTGTGCTCACATTTTTTCTAAAACTCATAGAGATAATGCATGGATATTTCTCTCAATACAAAAAAGCTGATCATTAAACAAACACATCAGAAAGAAGCAACTAAATACATTCAAATCAAGTCTATTGAGGACACTAAGTGAGAACATATGTTTTCTTGACTGTGACTCAAACAACTCTAATATGGTCATAAGAGACAGAGAGGTCTAATCAGACATGGATGTTTTACTGAATTATGGACCCATTTAGGTGAAGCACGATGTCTCCTGGTTACTATCACAATTGGTATCTCATCATAGCTATAGCAACAACAATAAGTTACTCCAACTTTCTCCTAATCTATCTTAGATACCACACTCTAATTGACAAATTTATGTTGAGCGGCAAGAAGGTTGTGAACTATGAAGTCTTACTACTCAACCGTGAAGCATCAGGTCACCTCTTTAT
Organism: Alisma plantago-aquatica; assembly: GCA_963693085.1. Taxonomy (NCBI): domain Eukaryota; kingdom Viridiplantae; phylum Streptophyta; class Magnoliopsida; order Alismatales; family Alismataceae; genus Alisma; species Alisma plantago-aquatica. The sequence continues at coordinate 382,379,854 of OY856412.1, forward strand.
TATATAACTTTGATGGTGTTGTTCTCCTCTCTTCATAAGTTACTAGATAGACCAAATGAGGAGGTTTTGATAAAAGATGTTGTTTTTGTCACAAAGATGATGCCTGCATATGTTTTCGTAATAAATAAACATTGATTTCATGGTAAGGGATGGAGAGGTCTACCTGGCTGGTGTAGTCAAATATGGACCCATTCTATTGAAGGCTAGCTATTGTCCCTACTGTAAGTTCATAATATCTATCGCAATGAAAGAAGTTACTTAGACTTCATCCTTATTAATCTTAGATACCATAATCTAGTTGACCAACTCATGTTAATTATCGAGAAAGATGTGAACCATGAACCCTTACTACTCACAATGAAGCATTGGGCCACCCCACTGTGACATGCATGATGAAGAAAATACTATTTTGGCCTCTTTTTATGTTTCTCAATAAGAAAGAGGAGGATTTCATTCTCAAATATATCATTTCTCTCACAATGATGATGCATGGATATTTCATCCAACACAAAGAAGGTGATTGATGCAATAAACGTATCACTAATAATGCAGCAAAGCTAGTCTACTGAGGACACAAATCACAAAAGCAAATGCACTCTATTGTGTCTCAAACAACACTAGTGTAATGGTTAGGGATGGAAAGGTAAACACAATCTTGGCTAGTGTAATTCAATATGGACCTATTCAGGTCAAAGCTGATGCAACCTGGTTAAAATGGGTGACCCGTCAGGAATTTGATCCAACACTTATGCGAGAGTGAGGAAAAAGCACGTAGTTAAAGATAGTGGTGGTTTGTTTGGCCAGTCATCATTCCTAAAAATCTACTAGAGCTTTGAGAAGTAGGCCCGAGAATCACAACCATCAACTCTTATTCATCATTGAGGTATTGGGCCACCTCTCTATGACATGCATGGTGACTGCAATGTCGTTTATGTACTCTTTTGAAGTTTCTAGATAGGCAAGAAGAGGATGTTGTTCTCAAAGCTATCATCTCCCTCACAAACATGACACATTGATTTTTATCCCAACAAAAAAAAGTCAATCACTACTACAAAAATATTACTAAGAAAGAATCCAAGTAAATTTTAAACAATTCTACCAAGGACACAAAGTATAGAAGCATATTTTCTCAATTGCAACTCAAACAACAGTAATATGGTGATGCGGCCTGGGATGCGTAGCGACTTGAAGCTCACAATAACTACAAATAATTGTGCTATTATTCAAAAGTTGTTATGAGAAACAAAGAACTATGAACACTATAGTCTATATGAGAGGAATCACCCTCAAAATATGGGTCTAAATCCCTCATTCATGTTTTTAACATAGTGGAAATTTTTGAATGAAATTAATCCCTCACAACTACATTATTAACTAACCATTCTGTGAAAAGTGTCTTGGGATAATTTCCCTCTAACCCATAATCCTTTCCCTTCACATTTCCCTACAAAGACTGCCTAATTAACATTTTTATTTTTATTAGGATAATTAAAAAGCTCTTCAGTCTCATGGGTCTGCATCTCCAATAAAAACTATCATGCCTCTAGTCCCATCTCCTAAAACCGATGTAGCAATTAGTTCATCGAGCTACTACATCTATTCGTGGGTGTGGCATTAATGAAATCTTCATGTATGGAATTTCATGCTCCATTTAGTCTCCTCTATTCTCAAAATATTAGTCAGATGCTTCACTAGACTCACCTCCTCTATATAAGAAACAAGCTCCAACCACTGATGAGGAGTTCTAGAATATTGGACAATGCAAGAAATAAGCTCCAACAACTAATGAGGAGTGCTAGAATATTGGACGATGCAATAGGAAGATACATAATTGTTTAAATAAGTGGTTAACACTATGAGAAACCTAGTAGGTATGGTGTTTTTTTTCATTTTTAAAAAAATTGGTTCTTTTCCCCTTGTAATTTTTTTTGTAATGAGAATAGCCTTGGAAAAAGGCTAAAAAACCAGCATATGTGGAATTTTAGGATGGTATTTTTATCATCTCTTTTATAAATTCATCCTAATGTATCTACTTTGCAATGCCCAAAATACACTATTTGAAGACTTATATAAAGACAAATTTTGATCTTCTCAATTTTTAGATCTCTGGCATCATTAATGACTTAGATCTTCCTGTGTTCCTATTTTCCTCCAATATTTGAAGCATCATGTTTACTCATAGGGAGCCTTGGATATGATCGCATACCCTAATCCAATAATCAGTGAATTAATATAAACCATTTATTACAAGAACATTTTTCTTCATAAATTAACATCCTTAGTGTCGACAATGTTTCTTATGCTTTTCTTTGACGAGCTCCAACTCCAATCATCTCAAAGCTCTTTTATTGAATAACAAAAAGTAATTATATTTCACATGATCTTGTTTATCTATTATCATGCTTTTATCATTACAATTTGGTATGTAATGTTTGCCACACAATTCATTTTCTTCTATGATTTACATCAATTCATGTATAACCAAATGTATTCTAAGTTTAAAGTAATCTTAATGGTTTTTCCATCTAGATAAAGGAATCGAGTTACACCATGAACCACATAATTTTTTTAAAACAATTAGATATTCTTAGAGGCGTCAACAATGACTAAACATATATGTTTTACTACCATCTTTAAATAGATGGTAGGAATATTATTTGACTATTAGTTTATAGGTTAATATGGAAGATCAAATCTTGCATAAAGAGAATTGGAAATAATGAAACGAAATTGTTGTCTTAAAAATTGTTTTTAGTGAGAGTGGGGGCCCTGTATGGATCCAAACATTATAAGTGAGGATGGGGAAGTGAGACCTTATAATTTATTAGTACCACTGTACTCCTTCATTGGACTTGTTGTCACTTGATGCATGCATTTTTAGACATTATTTCAGGCGCATTTTCCTTGTTTTCATGTGTAGATTGGTCATGTATTTGATTTATTATGCGTGAAATGACATAGATGGAATGTTTCTATTAAATTCATCAAATTATATTATTTTTACTTTCTTATGTAATATTTTATGCATCCTAAGTGCTTATGATGTTTTTTTGCATTTTTAGTTAGAATGAAGAACCACAGACTCAGTGCTACCGACCTGGACACAGTCAGTGGTACCGACTTGATGTTAGTGATGGACCCAAAAGCTTGCCCATGGTTCGTTCTACCTACCACTGAAGTTGGCAGTACTGAATTAGCATCAGCAAGCCCCAACATGAATCAAGAAAACTTGGTTCTACCAAGTTTCCAACTCAATACTATCACGTTAACGTCAAAGAGGCAACTAAAAAACCACAAAACTCGATATTATCGAGTTTGTTTGATATTACCGACATTATCAGGATCGTGTGATCAAACCTAAGTGACTCGGTACTACCAACTCACCTAGTCAGTGCTGTCGAGTCTTCCCGATGAGGCCAACCGTAGATTTCACTCTAATTCATTTATGGACGTTATTTCATATCCTAAGTGCCTTCTATGAGTTAGGGGGGAAGAAAGACAGAAAAAAGGAAGTAATCGTTTTCATTACATGATGACTGGAGAGCGAGAAAAAAAGAACCAAGGACTGAAAGCTTCAACAAAGGAGATCTGGGCACTTCCGCAGGATGATTCTACAACCGAAAGACAACAGAACGCTAATACAATAGAGGGGATCTTTTAGATGGGATGAGATTCATGGTTTACCTTAGTTTCTTCATGTTTCCCACATTTTCTTCTTCCTTTCCATGTATTCATCAATGAAAACTATGCAAGGCTGAAAACCTTATTCTCTTAGGATCCGTGAGTAGCCTAGATATACATTGTGATTGATTCCATACATTAATATCAATTTTATCTCTTTCTACTTGATATAAATATGTGAAAACTTTATGTTCTACTTTAATTTAATCACCATGAGTGGATTAATAGACACTTAGCCATATCTGGAGAGAGGTTGAGGGTTGGAGAGCATAGATTTACCTATCTACTGTGCCCTTTGGGAAAAGTGGAGTGTAGATGGGAGGAGAAACCTAGAGAATAACTGTAAAACATCTAACTAATCAACCAATAACTACGAAAGTGGGATTAGCATTAGATTAAGTAGTGAATTACACTACATGAGTAGGTGATTCTAGCTACAGGCTCCTTATTCATGGATTGAGGTAATTGATATTAGTGTGTGTGAAGTGAGTTATTAGTGTTTTCTGTGGTGAAACCACTATCCTAAGGAATTCACGCCATCTCTGATTAATTCAACCTTTAATTTGTTTTATTTATTTTTTTTTTCTTTTTCTCAACCCAATTCAACCATTTACAATTGACTTAGTTGATTTGACTATAGTTAATAGTAGTCTACTGGAGAAAATATTCCCCTTATTCAACTCGGGCCTCACAAGGCCTTATTACTTCAATATGTTCACTTGCATACTACGCATCGTGTCATGTTTTTGGCACTATTTTCGGGGAACCATAAACATTCAACACTACGAGTGTTGTGGTTAGCCACTCTAGGCCAATTTTTCTTTTTATTTTCTTTTATTTATCATTTTAAATTTTCTCGAGCTAAACTATAAAATATTTTTGATACATCATAAATTTCTTACACGAATACCTACTTTCTTCTATTTCAGGGAAACTAGTGCATGGTACGTACTAGATCAATAGAATACAGAGAATTGTCCTCACCAGGCTTTAGACAAGTAGAGCTCTTACAAGGAGAAAGGGAGTGTGGTAGATCTGTGGATAGGTTTAACTAAATACCTCCTCTGACACCTCCACCTGAGAGACCTGTGACACCAGAAGAACCAGAGACAATAGAAATGGAAGGAGAGGAAAAATTGACAATACGGGAAAGGATAAAGTCTTCTTCAGCTACGGCCCAGAAAGGGCCCATCAAAAGGCAAGCCATCAATGTGGGAAGCTACAAAATAGATCTTGAACTTGTTGCCTTCGTCAAATCTCAAGTGTTCTATGGCCATCCTTCTGAATATGTGATGAAACATATTAGCAATTTTGTGGAGAAATGTGACATGGTCAAGATAGTCAGGATCCCAGTGAATACAATATATCTTAAGTTGTTCTCAGCTTCACTGGCAGATAGTGCAAAATCATGGTTCAACAATCTTTATGATGAGATCATTGAGAAATGGGACCAAATGATAGATGCATTCTTCAAGCACTATTTCCCTCCACAAAAGACAAATTATCTAGTAAAGAAGATTCAGAACTTCGAATAGCAAGAAGATGAGTCATATTCAGAGGCATGGGAAAGGTCTCAGAATATGATTAGAAAAGTGCCTCATCTTGGAATGGATCTACTGGGGTAGGGCAAGATTTTCTATTATGACCTACATAAGGGGAATAGAACAACACTTGATAGTGCAGGAGGAGCCTTATTTCTCAACAACAAGCCCTCTCATAGGCATGAAATCCTCAAGAACATATCTAAGTACCAATCATGGGGAGAAGAAAGATACCCAACGACAACCATCAAAAGTGTTAGAGAATCCAAGGTAATATCTGCTTTAAACAAAAAGTGAGGTCTTTGTCGGTATGTATGCCCATAGATCAAGTCATATGATGATTGTAATGGGTTACTTTGCAAATGATTTAAATAAGATAAAAGGCAATTTCCAGTCTATATGTTTTAACTATTTTAAGATGATAGTATAACATGATAGATGTCTAGAGAATGACAATACTCAATGATGTATGCTTCCAAGTACGTGACTTGAACGATAAAACCATGCAGATGTTAAGAGTGTGTACATTCTCAGTTTTGTCCCTAGTCAATTTTTATTGTGCAAATAACCATAGACATCAATAACACTAAAGACTAGATTGTGTGTTGGTTGATGATAGAGTCTTATTAGTCATGATATGGTGATATCAAACCAAACACATAGGTACTTGTCAGAGGACAAGTGTATCTAATAGACCCATAGTGAGAGTGACACATGGAACCATGACTTGGTAGTCACAGTCAGCTCTCACAGTGATGGTGGTGACTATTATTCTTTGACCTGAAATCACTACACTCAACACATGTCATGGGGTACACTTAGACATCATCAAATACAATGCTGAAATATAGATTGTTATAAAGGTGATGATTGGGTGACTTTGACATGTGGGGTTTTTGAGGGGTGAGTGATAGATATGGGACTTGTCCCTCTTGAGGGAGTATAATGTCCATGGACACTTGCTAAGTAGGACTGAGAAAGGCATGCACATGCATATGTGAATCAATATATGATATTGATGTCACACATATCTCATCCAGTCTGCTCTGAGATCAAGGAAGTGAATGAACATTGAAAGGATGACTCTTCCATGCCTTGAGTTCATTCGGGATATTAGTGACAAAGGAATTATTCATTCACTATAACACCAGTCATAGATTGTAGGATCGAAAGTTGTTCTTCAACTTTCCTTTTCACTTGGGTAGCACAGATGTGCGACTAGGCACCGCTCTTTGCTTGTGAAGTAATAAGTGTTATGGACTTTCACTGCCAATGTGAAATGGGCCTATAGGATCACACACATAGGATTTAACCTAGAAGAGGATTTTACCCACAAATGATGTTTAGAGTGTTTACTAAATGTGTTTAGTAGTTCAATTAAACATTCAATCAATTGACTTGACTCAAAATCACCAAGTTCAAGTGTTGGACTAACTGATTTGGGTGTCAGATTGATTGAGAACTGCATTGACTATTTTTGCACAACATGGACTGCCAACCGACCAGTTCAAACAGATGAACTGATCGACTCAGTTTAGTGAGATGACCAGTTCAATGTGTTGAACCGATCGGCTCAGCTGGACCAAACAAACCAGCTTGGGAAAGTTAGGTTGGTGATAATATATTTTCATTTCACTTGTACAATTGATTTGGGACAAGTATTGATCTTTGGATTAATTGGAAACAGAAAGAAGAAAGTCAATTGGGAGCTACCCAGGAAAGTGAAACGACCGATTCATGAATGAACTGATCATTCAGCTCCCCAACTGATCGGTTCATGAGATGAACCGATCAGTTCAGTCCCCAAAGGATCGGTTCGTTTGTGAAACGACCTGTTCACCTGTCGTAGTGTATTAATTTGTGGAAATTTCGTCCCTTCTACTCCCACTTTAATCATGCATTTCTTAGGGCTGAGAACCCTAACCTTGACTTGTCCTATATATAGGGGTGTCCGGGGCTTCTCAGAGAGCATGTATCAGACAAAATCAGTTGCTCTGCAAAGTTTTCCTCTGGTTGTGGTAATTGAGAGAACCCAAGAAAGTTCTACCCATCTAGGGAGGAACAACAAGGGAAAGACAATAGCAGGCAGCAATTGGTTGTGGGATAGCATGTTGGTGACTAGTAAACTGACAGAAGGGGACGACTCCTTCCAGTGTCTTGTAGAAGAGGACGACTAGATTTCCCAGTGGTCCGTGTAGACTACTATAGAGGCAGGAGATTTCTGCCGCTCAGAGGACATTTGTCAATCCGTCAATTTGGGTGCGACCAGGGGCTTCACATACGCCATCCAAGACTGGAGGTGAAGACCGAGCTAGCCGCCAGGTAACATCGCCGAGCAAGCCTTGGGACAAGGTATGCCTCTACAAACCATCCTTCCTACCGTATAGATGTTGACGAGATCATTTTGGGTTCTGGGTTTGGGGAGAATTTTTTTTGTTTCTTCTGCCATCTCTACCTCCCCTAACACCAACAGTGGTATCAAAGCCACGTCAATGTTCTATACTTTAGGATAATCGACGTGATCAGTTTTTGGTTTGTCACCTTTTATTTATAGCATACTATGCAAATAATTAATTGGATTTATGCATGTCCAATATAAATCCACAAATCTCTATATATACATGTATGATATGGTATATAAATACACTCGAGATGTGTCACCCTTAAACTATATCTACGGTGTATGTCGTGTGATTGTAGCCAATAAACCCTAATTGTGTGTGCTTGGTTAATTGTGGTTGCTTTCATCTCGGTCAGCACACCGATTCCCTACCTCCTATTCCTGATGTACCTCGAGATAGCCTGAGCATTCTTTCCTACCTATGCTCCCCTCGAATGTAACTCAGGGTTTCTCAATGCAAATGTAAATAGAATTAGTTTATATTTCCTGTTATGTCAAAAAATGGCGGACACCTGGAGGATTGAGACAATTGTCTTGGGCCTGAGATGATCGGCTGGTGGACCATGGTGGTTGGTTCCTAGAGAGAGATGAGCAGGTGGCGACTTGAGGAGATGTATGATGAACAATGAACTGATCGGTTGGAGGCGTTAGTCGATCGGCTGGTGACACCAATCCAACCGGTCTGATGACGAGCTGATCAATCATGGAGATGAGTTGATCAAACCCAGAACAGCAAAGCACATAGTTCATCTTATACATGTTGCATGTGATGTGGAACTAGATGATTGTGATTACTCTTGGCTCGAGGAATCACAATAGGATGGCCATAATCATCACTTTTATCGCTTTGCATGTTTTCTGTGGGATATAGCATGTATATGATATGTACTATATATTGTGGTGATTGGATATGTATATGTACATAGAAAACCAAATACCTCAATAAATATTAAGTCTTATATGCCTTCCATTAGCGGCACACAAGAAAAACTTGATTGACCAAGTGTAGGTTACGCCAAAGCGTGGTGCACCGTCTATCTCGTGGAAGTGCGATGATGGACATGTAGGATCTGCCAAAGAAGGGTGCATGTTCATTGTGTTGGCTTTTAGGTTAGACTTAACTGGTGATTCTTAGAGAGTCTAAGCTCCAGAGGCACATGGTTGACCATGGCAAAGAGTTGTGCATGGAATCCATCCGAGAGTTGCATAAGATGCAATTGGCAAGTGTTGCCTACCTAAATAATCTATATTGTGGGTGATCAACCAAAGCTGACTCATGATTGGATGAAATATGGATCTTGGATCCACTAGAAGGTTGTACGTTGCAATCTTCCAAATTAATGGTAAGGGTTGTCAATTTGAATCAAAATAGTAGGAGCGGTAATTAATTAAATTCCTAATTAACTATTGTCAAATTTTATTCAAATCAAATCAAATCGAAAAGGAGTTTTTGACAAATGCAATTTTCTCTTATAGAATGGAAAAAGAATCATCTTTTAGAATGGACAAATTAATTGAGAAAAAATTCCATAACTGGTTGAGGATTGTGAGAAGTGTTCTGCACAATCTAGATAACTCGATGGCCTTTGAGTCCACTCTATATATGCTTAAGGCATTTTTTGAGGCGGAAAAGAAGAAGGATAGTTCATTGATAGAGATCAATGGAATGGAGTCCAAGGACAAAGGTGCGGGAGAGAAGGGTTCTCTCCCCAAACCAGTGTCCAGTTCTTTTGTGCTTAAAACATGGAGAGGATGGAAGGAAACATAGAAGAAGAAGCATGAGATAGAGATATCTACTTTTGGTGTATACGTTATAGAGATTAACTTTACTACTTCTTCGTCATGGGTACTTGATACCGGATGCGAATCTCATATTTGTTCCAATGTGAAGGATCTTAAATAAAAGTAGGCATTTAGGGAAAGGCGAGGTTGAACTACGTGTTTCCAATGAGGCAAGGATTGCCGCCAGTGTTGTAGGAACCTATGAGTTATCTCTACCTAGTGGGATAATAATATAGTTGAAGAACTGCTATTATGTACCTGCCATAAATAGGAATATCATTTCCGTTGCTTGTTTGGACAAGGATGGTTTTGAATTTCTTCTTAAGAAAGGAAAGTGTTCCATTTCTAAAGATGGGATCTTTTATGGCAGTGCCCCGATGTCTTATGGTCTATACTTGATAGATCTAGAGACAAGTGTATAAAATGTGAACATCAAAAGGAAAAAAACTCAATGACTCAAACAAAACATATCTTTGGCATTATCGTCTAGGGCACATAAATGAGAAATACATTTCTAGACTCCATAAATATGGTTAGATGGATTCCTTTGATTATGAATCAATAGAGACATGCGAATCTTGTTTGTTGGGCAAGCTGACCAAGACTCCCTTTTCAGGTAAAGGTGAGAGAGCTAGTGATCTATTAGGACTCATACATACTGATGTATGTGGGCCTTTTAGAACTAATGCTAGAGGTGGGTATAAGTACTTCATTAACTTCACTGATGACTTTAGTAGGTATGGCTATGTGTACCTAATGAAACATAAGTCAAAAACCCTTAAAACGTCCATGGAATTCATGAATGAAGTACAAAACCAACTTGGGGAAAGTATTAAGGCACTTTGATCCGATCGAGGTGGTGAATACTTAAGCCAAGAGTTTGAGGATCTTTTGCAAGACCTTGGTATCGTATCACAATGTACTCCGTCAGGAACACCACAACATAATGGTGTGTCCAAAATAAGGAATCACACTTTACTAGATATGGTGTGGTCTATGATGAGTTTTGCTGATCTTCCAACTCTTTTCTAGGGGTTATGCTCTTAAAACTGCTGCATTTACACTTAACTGCGTACCATCTAAATCGGTTCAAAAGACACCATATGAAATATGGATTGGGAAGCTTCCCAATATCTCTTTTATGAGGATTTGGGGATGTGAGACATATGTCAACAAAATGTTTCTTGACAAGCTAGGCCTTAGATCTGATAAATGTTATTTTGTTGGATATCGTAACGAGACCAAGGGATATTACTTATACCACCCAACTAACAACAAAGTGTTTGTTGCCAAGGATGGTATGTTCCTAGAGAAGGAATTTATTTCCAAAGGAAATAGTGGTAGGAAAATAGAGCTTGAAGTGGTTCAAGCCCAATAAGAAAACATTGAACCAGTAGATGTACAAGAGGAATATAGAGATTCACAAGGTGTTGGGGAATATCAGTCTCCTCAAGTAATACAAGGACCTCATAGATCTAGTAGGACATGCCTTGAGCCTGAGAGGTTTGGATACCTTGTAACTCAAGAAGGCAGTGAGTTGATCCTGGATGATGATCCAACTACCTATCTAGAGGCTATGGATGGAACAAATTCTGAGAAATGGATGGAGGCCATGAGATCTGAGATGGAATCCATGTATTCCAACAAAGTATGGACTTTTGTGGAACCACCTGAAGGGGTAAAACCCATAGGGTGCAAGTGGGTCTTGAAGAAGAAGACTAACATGGATGGCAATGTGCAGACTTATAAATGCAGATTGGTTGCAAAGGGTTTCAGACTAGTTCAAGGTGTTGAAAATGACAAAACCTTTTATGCAGTTGCCATGATTAAGTCCATCATGATCGTGCTTGCTATTGTGGCCTACTATGACTATGAGATTTGGCAGATGGATGTTAACACCACATTCCTTAATGGGAATATTCATGAGGATGTGTACATGACATAGCATGAAGGTTTTATAGATCCAAAGAATGCCAATAAAGTATGTAAGCTGTAAAGGCCAATCTCTGGATTGAAGCAAAATGTCTTGGAGTTGGAATCTTCGATTTGGTGAGGAAGTCAAAGTGTTTGTCTTTATTCAAAATGAAGATGAACCTTGTGTGTACAAGAAGGTTAGTGGGAGCACAACCACATTCCTCATATTGTATGTAGATGACATACTATTGATGGGGAATGATGTCTTAGCCTTAGAGAAGGTAAAGACTTGGCTTGAGAGTACTTTCTCAATGAAGGACTTGGGAGAAGCATCCTAAATTCTAGGAATTAAGATCTATAGAGATAGATCTAGAAGGCTTCTCAGACTAAGTCAGAGCACATACATTGACAACGTGTTGAAGCAGTTCAGCAGGGAGAACTCAAAGAGAGGCACCATCCCCATGTTGCATGGAGTTACTATCTCTAGAGCTCAGTGTCCCCGATCTTGTGAAGAGAGGGAGCATATGAATGGGATCCCATATGCATCAACCATCGGATCCATCATGTACGCTATGTTGGGCTCACGCCCAGATGTCTCATATTCCCTTATCATGATGAGAAGGTACCAGTTAGATCCTGGTGATGCTCACTGGATAGCCATGAAGAACATCTTGAAGTACTTACGAAGGACTAAGGATCAGTTTCTTGTGTACGACGGAGAGGAAGAACTGGTTGTAAGGGGTTACACTAATGCAAGCTTCCAAACTGACAAAGATGATTACAGATTGTAGTCAGGATTTGTGATTTTCCTAAACAACAAAGCTCTAAGCTAGAAGAGTTCCAAGAAAGAGACAGTTGTCGATTCTACTACAAAGGCTGAGTATATTTCTTCTTGGCATACGACAAAGGAGGTTGTGTGGATCAGGAAATTCATCTCTGAACTTGGTGTAGTTCGCAACAGTTGTGATGCAATTGAGCTTTATTGTGACAACAATGGAGATATTTCTCAAGATAAGGAGCCTAGATGACATCAACGGTCTAAACACATACTGCGGCACTTCCATCTCATATGAGAGATCGTACATCGAGGAGATGTGAAGGTACTGACTGAAGACAACATTGTTGATCCACTGACGAAGGTACTTTTACAGCAGAAGCATGATGATCATGCTAGGTCACAAGGACTAAGGTTACTAGGTGATTAGCTCTAACTTCAAGTGGGAGTCTGTTGGTTTGTATGCCCATAGAGAAAGTCATATGATGATTGTAATGGGATACTTTGCCAATGATTTGAATAATATAATAGGCAATTTCCAATCTATATGTTTTAACTATTTTGAGATGATTGTATAACATGATAGATGTCTACAGAATGACAATACTCAATGACGTATGCTTTCAAGAACGTGACTTGAACAATAAGACCAAGCGGATGTTAAGAGTATGTACATTCTCAGTTTTGTCCCTAGTCAATTGCTATTGCGGAAATAACCATAGACATCAATAACACTAATGACTAGATTGTGTGTTGGTTGATGACAAAGTCTTATTAGTCATGATATGGTGATATCAAGACATACAAATCGGTACTTGTTAGAGAACAAGTGTATCAGACAGACCCACACTGAGAGTGACACATGGAACCATGACTTGGTAGTCACAGTCACCTCTCACAGTGATGGTGGTGAGTGTGATTCTTTGACCTAAAATCACTACACTCAACACATGTCGTTGGGTACACTTTGACATCATCATATGCAGTCTTGAAATATGGATTGTTATAAAGGTAATGATTGGGTGACTTTGACACATGGGGTTTTTGAAGGGTGAGTGATAGATATGAGATTTGTCCCTCCTGAGGGAGTTTGATGTCCATGGCCACTATATGAGTAGGACTGAGAAAGGCATGTGCATGCATGTGTGAATCAATATATGATATTGATGTCACACATATCTCATCCAGTCTACTCTGAGATTAAGGAAGTGAATGAACATTGAAAGGATGACTATTCCATGCCTTGAGTTCATTCGGGATATCAGTGATAAAGGAATTATTCATTCGCTATAATACCAGTCATGGATTGTAGGATTGAAAGTTCTTCTCCAACTTTCATTTTCACTTAGGTAGCACTGATGTGTGACTAGGCACCGCTCTTTTCTTCTGAAGTCATAAGTGTTATGGACTTTCACTGCCAACATGAAATGGGCCTGTAGGGTCACACACATATGATTTAACCTGAAAGAGGAGTTTATCCACAAATGATGTTTAGATTGTTTATAAAATGTGTTTAGTAGTTCAATTAAACATTCAGTCAATTGACTTTACTCAGAATCACCAAGTTTTATTGGACTAACTGATTTGGGTGTCAGATTGATTAAAAACTGCATTGACTGTTTCTGGACAACCTAGACTGCCAACCGACCGATTCAAACAATTGAACCGATCGACGCAGGTCAATAAGATGACCAGTTCAAGGTGTTGATCCGATCGGCGAATCTGGACCAAACAAACTAGTTTGGGAAAGTTAGGTTGGTGAGAAAATATTTTCATTTCACTTGCACAATTCGATTGGGACAAGTATTAATCTTTGGATTAATTGGAAATAGAAAGAAGAAAGTCAATTGGGAACTGCCCTGGGAAGTGAAACGACTGGTTCATGAATGAACCCATTGGCTCATCTCCCCAACTGATTAATTCATGAGATGAATCGATTAGTTTAGTCCCCAAATGATTGGTTCATTTGTGAAACAACTGGTTCACTTGCGACATTGTATCAATTTGTTGAAAGTCTAGACCCTTCTACTCCCACTTTAATCCCGCATTGCCCAGAGCTGAGAACCCTGACCCTAACCCTCCTATATATAGAGGGGTACTGGGGGCTTCTCCAAGAGCATGTCTCAGACAACATCAGTTGCTCTACAAAGTTGTCCTCTCTGGTTGTGGTAATCGAGAGACCCCAAGCAAGTTCTACCCGTCTAGGGAGGAACAATAAGGGAAAGATAATCGTAGGACAGCAACTAGTTGTGGGAGATCACGTCGGTGACTAGTACTCCAACAGAAGGGGATGACTTCTTCTAGTGTCCTGTAGGACAGGACAACTAGAGTTCCAGGTGGTCCGTGTGGACTACTACAAAGGCAGGAGATTTCTGCCGCTCAGAGGATAGTTGTCGATCCATCAGTCTGGGTGCGACCAGGAGCTTCATAGACGTCATCCCAGACTGGAGGTGATGACCACACTAGTCATGAGGTAACGTCACCAGGCAAGCCTCGGGACAAGGTATGCCTCTACAAACCCTCCTTCCTACCGTATAGATGTTGACGAGATATTTTTGGGTTCTAGGTTTGGGGAGAAATTTTTTTGTTTCCACTGCCATCTCTACCTCCCCAAACATCCAATAATCTCATTGCTAACAAGCTATGTGCTACAGACAGATTACCTATTGAGGAAGAAGAAAAAGCGTGCAAGTATGTGTGTGAGGAGCAATACAAGAACAATTATTATTCTTGGAAGAAAGACCCCAAATGTTCTTGGAAGGATCCTAACAACTTCTAACAGGATCCATCACAAGCACAACAACAACATTCTAAGCCATAGAAGTATGGTGACCAAGCGTAGTATGAACGAGAGCAATAGAAAATTGAAAATATTGAAGAAATGTTGGGCAAATTGTTGAGTCAGAATGGGCTACCGATTGCACAAAATCAAAAGGATCTTCAAAATCAACGGGCACATATTCACTACATAGAGACATACATCTCTCAGATAGAGGAATATGTGATTGAATTAAAGCAACCAACCCAATAAGGATTTTTGGCGAACACCAATGTACCTTTCGGGAATCAGCATGTAAAGGTTGTTCTACTACATAGGGGCAAGAAACTACTGATGCATCACACGGGGGAGTTAGTGAAATAACTACAAATCAAACTATACCAGTGGATGTTGAAGAACCAGACTATGAGAAGACGACAGAGGATCAAGTTGATGAGGTTGGGGGTAATAAAACACAAGCTTATATACCACCTCACCAGAGGGAACCTATAGTTCCTATGCCCTTTCCAAATAGTTTGAAAGTGACCAAGATGGATAGACAGTTCAAGAAAATTCTAGATAATTTTCAGAAGTTATCTGTGGACATTCCCTTAATAGACACTATTGAGAAGGTACCTTCCTATGGCAAGTTTTTTAAGTTTGTAATTACAAAGAAGAGAAAGATACTAGTGTCTAATGTCATGGTTTTGAAAGAGCAAGTTAGTGCCTTCATCTTGGGGACACTAACTCCTAAAATATAGGATCTAGGATGGTTTAATATCACATGCTTCATAGGAAAGACAAAATTTGGAGAGGCTTCATGTGATTCACGGGCAAGTATAAATTTGATTCCTCTATTTAGCTTCAAGAAGCTCAGACTTAAGGAATCTAGGAAGAGAAACATGACAATCCTATTGGCAAAGAACTCAGTGTTTAAGCCATATGGTATATGTGAGGATGTCCTGGTGAAGGTGGATAAATTTGTCTTTCCTATGGATTTTTTTGTGATGGAAATGCAAGACGACCATGGAAATGAGCTTCTACTTGGAAGACCATTTCAAGCCACTACAGACATGATACTTGAGATGGGCAGAGGATATGACTATGGGAATCCAAGATGATAGGTTCGAGATCAATATGTTGGAGCACTCTCAAGCCACGAGAGATAAGGTGGAATGCAACATGCTTCAACACATGGATAACAAGTTTTCTCTATTTCTAGGAAATCCATTCCAGGATATGTCCATGTTATAACTCAAGTATAAAGAGGTACTCTAGTAGTGGATAACCTGGAAAATACAAAGGTGATCTTGCTAACCCAAGCAATGCACTACCTGACTGATGAGGGAGAGGAA
Organism: Alisma plantago-aquatica; assembly: GCA_963693085.1. NCBI lineage: Eukaryota > Viridiplantae > Streptophyta > Magnoliopsida > Alismatales > Alismataceae > Alisma > Alisma plantago-aquatica. The sequence goes on from OY856412.1 coordinate 382,396,061, forward strand.
TACAACCCTTGTGACAAAGTGGATTTTAGCAAAATAATGAGATAATTACTTTTTGACCTCATTACTTTCTCTCATGGTCTCAAATAATTTTTCTTGTCTTCATAATCAATTTCGATGCTCAAATACAAAATATGGTGATCAATGTAGTTTTTATACACATTATCACTCCTCAAATTAGAATCAATCATCACTTTGTCCAAAGAATTAAATTGGTCAATCAAAATTTGTCTTTTGATTCTCAAACATTTTCTAGATATTCTCCATTTTATTTTGAATCTTTGGTTCAAATTTGAGGTCATTTGGACATTCCTACAATTTTCTATGAATTTTGGAAGTTCTGTGTGAAAAATCCCTTTTAATTACCTTTTCTGACCTCTTCCCAGTCAACAATCCACTATCTAAGGCAAAGGATGGCCATCGGATGCACCAGGGATGGCCAAGATGGAGCCACACATGAGGGGTTTCTTTCTTAGTTTTGGATCCGGTTCATGGCTCAAATTCTGGGTTCAAACGAGTCTGATAACTGATATCATTAATGACTCATATAATGACTTTGGACAATATATGTGCTCAATTGCTCAATTATGAAATGGTGTTAGTACAAAGTTGATTATGATATGGAACATGGAATCTCAATTATGATTTTTTTGGGACTAATTGAAGTTTGAGGACATGGTTTTGATTTTATAGTTGATGATGTTCTATTAATTCAAGGTATGATATAGATTTGAATAATTCTAAATTTGAGGATATTTTGAATTTTGGGGATAAAATTCCTTTTTAAGGAGGGAAGGATGTGACAAAGTGGATTTTAGCAAAATAATGAGATAATTACTTTTTGACCTCATTACTTTCTCTCAATGTCTCAAATATTTTTTCTTGTCTTCATAATCAATGTCGATGCTCAAATACAAAATATGGTGATCAATGTAGTTTTTATACACATTATCACTCCTCAAATTAGAATCAATCATCACTTTGTCCAAAGAATCAAATTGGTCAATCAGACTATGTCTTTTGATTCTCAAAAAGTTTCTAGATATTCTCCACTTTATTTTCAATCTTTAGTTCAAATTTGAGGTCATTTGGACATTCCTATGATTTTCTATGAATTTTGGAAGTTCTGTGGGAAAAATCCCTTTTAATTTCCTTTTCTGACCTCTTCCCGGTCAACAATCCATGATCTAAGGCAAGGGATGGACATCGGCCCTTGGATCAGCTAGCCACGGATCGTGGCCCTGATCCAGTGGTTAGGAGGTCATCCCCTACCTCCCGCAATCAACAAAGTGGGGGAATGGAACGACCAAAGTGCAATTGGCTCATTTGGGCCCTGTTTTGAAAATCAAATCAAACGTGAATACTCACCCCACCAATCAAAACTTACCTAGCCCCTTTTCCCCCTCAAATTGGCTCTTTTTGAGAAACAGATTGAAGCTATCCCTTGGTCGTCGCCATGGATTTGCAGCTACTGAAAACCCTAGATCTACCCCTCCTCGACGCTATAAAATGGGCCTCCTATAATTGTCACCACTCCACATTGCTAGGATGATCGCTCCTGCTCTGTTTCTTGGCCTCAAATGCCCCGAATACCTTTCCAAACTCCCGCTGCTTCAAGCAGCGCCGCCGCCAAGCCCGGTTGGGCGTCCTTCCTCCTCGCCCCTTCTCCTCATTTTTGGGACCCCATCAGGTTCACGGGGCCAAGACGAGCTCCACCGGCCTTCTCGCACTCCCTCCTGCCCTCTCATGCTCCCGGACCTCCTCCACTCCATTGAGCCCTGCCGCCCTGTCTTCATGGCTCGCGAGAGGCCTGTGCGGATGGGGGGACAGTCCCTGTGAACCGCCAGTCAAAGCAACTTTGACCCGGTCCAAAGGTCCAATGAAATTAGTGATCAGACCCGTTTGAACCCATAATTTGAGCCTTGAACCAGATCCTAAACCAAGCAAGCAACCCCTCATGTGTGGTTCCATCTCGGCCATCCCTGGTGCATCCGACGGCAATCCTTTTTCCATATTAAGGTATTTTGCCTCCTCAAAATTTAAACAAATGTTCAGATCTTGTTTTAATTGTAGAAAATGCATCCTAACTCCAAATAATTCGAACAAGTAGTCAATCTTGATTAGAAAAATCCAGTGAATCGACTAAAAATACTTGGGAAAACTGATTCAAAGCGTTTCTCACTTATATATCTTAATCTTGATCTATTGCTTATATAATTGATCTAAATGACTCTGTTGATAGTTAATATTGACTAAACCACTGGAAACCCTAATTCTTGACTCTAATGTTCATATTGAGAATCTAAAATCATACTTGACCCATTAATGATCTAGATCTATATTTGTTGACTTGATTCAATCTTGAATATGATGATGACATCTTAACAATATGATTGATCTAAATCTTGTGGCATATCTTGATCTTTGGACCTAAAAGTTGATCTCTTATTTACTCTTAATACTAATTAGAACTTGATCTAATCTTGAACCCAAATGATGTTAGAACTTGATAATGATCTAAAGACTTGATTTTTGGACTTGCATATTGACCAGGATAATTAGGGTTAACACATGTACCTATAAAACCTAGGTAGGCCATTCACACTCAAAATACTCGATATTTGCAATAATGTTGGAAAAATTGATATATTGGTTGATCATAAGTGGATGACCTAACCCTAAGGTTGACCTAGGAAAGTGTAACCCTAATATCGAATATTGCAACATGATATCCAAATATCTTGATCTTGACCCTGGATCTAAATATTGTGTTTTAGGATCTAACTCGAAAGGTCGATCTATTACTCGTGATCTATACTCGAAATCTTGGAGAGAGGTATGCTATTATATAACTCCTACATTGATTGTATTGAAGATACCTTTATGTATCTCTTGATTGTATACTTGGCTATTTATTTGGATGAGATATTGTTCCCTATGATTAGTCTTCTGTTTTTCTATACCATATTTGGAAAAACATGAAAACATAATGAATGCCCATTATGACTGCCCGTATGTTGATAATGATGATGATATTGATAATGTTGATAATGTTGATATTGAGTGAAACAACCCCCCTCTCATTTGGAGGTGGGACTTGCACATTGGCCTCCTATGTTCCTATGGTGAGAAGGAGACCAGTGACCTTCCCCATCGCGTTGGGGTAATAGAGTCACACAAAATATATAAGCATGCTTCTCGAATCACAGCATAATGAGAACTTGTAACAAAAGTTGAATTGCTTGAAAAACTTGTCGAATAAATGTTAGTTTTGCAAATTTCTTATTATTCTTTTGAACATAAATCCTTCCAAGTATACTTATTTTTCTCATAAAGTGTTTTACTTGATTTTGATAGTGTACCATGCAATTGCATAATTGTGACATGATTTTCTTGATTTTAGGCAATACAAATGGAATATTGAATAAGATCACTTCCGCACTCATACACTCTGATGACAAAGATAAATCAGTTATATTTCCATATTGGGTTAGTTTGTTATTCAATTATCCAGCTTTTGAGTTATTTATTTCTTATTGTATATGCCAGTGTGATTGATCTTATTGGGCCACTCAGGGACGGGCTCTTCAATATTTTTTCTACTATCTAGGCAGTAGGATTGGGATTGGGGTAAGAATGGTTCTGTGACAACCCTGATGTTGAAGAAGAAGTTGTAGTTGATTCTATGATAAAGTGATCACCCAAGATACCCTTAGAAGTGTGATTGACAGATAGAATGGAGGACAACATTTGCAAAAACCATCTAGAGAAGTGTGTTTTAATGCTGAAGGCAATTCCTTCCTACTATGCAAGGCACTTTGAAGACCTTGGACCACCATCCTTACCATTGGTCCATCTCTATTTAGCCCGCCAGACTTGGAGCTAAAGCCATTACAACCGCACCAGAAGTATGTCTTCTTAGTTGAAGAGGAAAATCTCTAAGTGATTATATGATCATCTTTGAATGGTGAAGAGGAAGGAAAGCTACTCACCGTGTTGAAAAACCATCAAGCTACATTTGGGTGGTCCATAGATGACATTAAAGGGATCTCTCCAACCTTGTGCCAACATAAGATCCGACTTGAAGAAGGAGATAAGGCAATTATCCAACTTCAAAGGCATGTCAATCCAATTATGACTGAGGCGGTGAAGAAGGAAGTCATGAATCTACTGTCGATAGGTATAATCTACACAAACTCTATTTCAATGTGGGTTAGTCCCACCCAGGTACTTCCTAAGAAAGGGAAGATCATGATCACTACTAATGCAGCTAATGAATTGATTTCCACTAGACTAGTGACAAGATGGAAAGTGTGCATAGATTATCGCCATTTAAACGTATCCAGTCTTAAAGATCATTTCCCTTTACCCTTTATTGATCAGATCTTTGAATGATTAGCTAGACGTTTGCACTTTTGCTTTCTTGATGGGTATTTTGAGTGTAATCAAAATCCATAGAGCCTAAGGATTAGGAGAAATCCACTTTCACCTACCTTTATGGAACATTTTCATATTGAATGATGCGTTTTGGTCTTTGTAATGTCACTACTACGTTCCAACGTTGTATGCTCACCATTTTTTATGACATGGTAGAGTGGTGATTAGAGGTTTTTATGGATGATTTTTCTATGTATGGAGAATCTTTCAATGATTGTCTATATAACCTTAATATGGTGCTACAGAGATGTGAGGACAATCACCTCATTCCATACTGGGAGAAGTGTCACATGATGATAAGTGAAGGGATCGTTCTTGGAGATAAGGTGTCTAATAAGGGCATGGAATTGGATCCAATAAATATTAAAGTCATCTCCACACTACCTCTGTCGACCTAAGTGAAAGGAGTGAGATGCTTTTAAGGACGTGTTGGATTCTACCACCATTTTATCAATAATTTCTCAAAAATTTCCAAACCATTGTCTAAACTTTTAGAGAAATATTTTGATTTTTCCTTAGATGAGTGTTGTTTAAAAGATTTTGAAATCCTTAAAGAAAAATTGATCTTTGCACCTATTGTGTAGGCTCATGACTAGAGCCTTCCCTTTGAGATGACGTGTGATGCATCAGATTATGCAGTAAGAGACGTGTTGGGTCAACACAGAGACAAGACTCCAACTATCATATATTATGCGCCAAAGCCTTTGAATGATGTGTAGTTGAATTACACCACTACCGAAAAATAATTGTTGGCAGTAGTGTTTGCTTTTGAAAAATTCTGCCAACGCCTAGTTGGGGCTACAATGATAGTTTGGACTGACCATGATGCCATCAAGTACTTGTTATAAAAGAAAGACGCCAAACCTAGATTATTAGGTGAATTCTTTTGCTTTAGGTATTTGACACTGAGATTATAGATAAGGTAGGAGTCGAGAATGTTGTATCCGATCATTTATCCAGGTCAGAAGGGCAGACGAAAAAGATATAGCCATCTCCATTATTGAGGAATTCTCAGATGATAAATTGTTTGCAAATATAATTTATGATCTTTGGTTTACAGATATTATTAGTTACCTAACTTGTAAGGAATTTCCTATAGATGGGGGCTATCAAGAGAAAAAATGATTGCTCCACTCATTGAAGTTTTATATTTGGGATGATCTGATTCTTCTTAAGCAATGTAGGGATGGGTTGTTTAGAAGATGTTTAACCGAATGTGAGGTACAAAGCATCTTATCACACTGTCATTCTCTACCCACAAATGGACACCATGCGAGCTCGAGGACTGTGACTAAAGTCATAGAGAGTTGGTTTTATTTTCCTACTTTGTTTAAGGTTGCTCAAAACTTTGTTTGTTGTTGTGACACATGCCAATGTGTAGGTATATCTCTAAGCGACATGAGATGCCCTTGAATGTGTTTCAAGAAGTTGAAGTTTTTGATCTTTGGGGTATAGATTTAATGGGCCCATTTTTGTTGTCTAATTGTAATCTTTATATATTAGTTGAAGTTGATTATGTGTCTAAGTGGGTGGAAGCAATTCCAAACTGCACCAATGATGCACATGTAGTGTGCAAGTTTATGAAGGAATACATTTTCTGTAGGTTTGGTGTCCCCCGCCTAATTATTAGTGATGGTGGTTCCCATTTCACTAAAAGGTTGTTTTGAGCTCTACTGAACAAATATGGGGTGAAGCATTGAGTGGGTACTCCTTATCACCCACAGACTTAAGGACAGGTTGAGGTGTCCAATAGATAGGTGAAGAAAATCTTGGAAAGGATGGTCTAAACCAATAGGATGAATTGGAGCTATGTGCTAGGTGATGCCCTTTGGGCTTACTAAATAGCCTACAAAACCCCAATACAAAAAACACCTTTTAGGTCGGTCTATGGTCGTGCATGCCATTTACCCGTTGATCTTGAGCATAAGGATAAATGGGCTATGAAGAAGCTGAATTTCAACATAGATGAAGTAGGTAGTAAAAGTCTTTTGGATCTTAATGAATTAGATGAGGTTAGTATGGATGCTTATGAAATCTCTAGGATATATAAGGAAAGGACTAAGAAAATTCATGATAGACACATAATAAATAGGGTGTTTCTCCCAGGTCAGAAAGTTCACCTTTTCAATTCTAGGCTTAGGCTGCATACAGGCAAGCTAAAGTTCAAGTCGAGTGGATCGTTTGTGATTGAAAAAGTTTTTCCCCGTGGTGCTGTGAACATTGTAGACGAGAACTGGTTGTTCCTTGTAAATAGCCATAGATTAAAGTACTATTTTGGAGGAGAAGTAGAGACACAGAGTGAGGAGGTGCAACTTTGCACCATTTTATAGATTCTTGCTTTATAGACCATCTAGTCTAGGACGTTAAACAATGATGCTTGTTGTGAGGCAACCCAATCTTTATTTTCTTTGCTTTTATGTTCAATTTTCATTTTTAGTTGTCACTTTAATTCAACTTCTATAAAAATGGTACCTTAACTCGTATTTGGAGTGTTTATGGCTTTAAAGTCGGTACCACCGAGTTTATCAGTCGGTGGCACCGAAATGAGGTCAGCATATTATTCGTGACAACAACACAAACTTGGTCCCATTGACTCCAATGGTTATTACCACCAAGTCTCTGAAGATCTTTTCATGGCTCACTGATAAGGACTCGGTAGTACATACTTTTTCTATTGGTAGTATTGACTTTTGGATGTGCCCATGTTTGATATACTGAGTCCACAAATTCAAACGCACCAACAAATTCCACCACTCAGTACTCTGACTCTGAAGTCGGTACTACCAACTTGCCAGGTCAGCAATCTAGGTGTTCACAATCGAACATCCAAGAAATGCTTCATCGAGTGGTCAGTGTCAGTGATTCATAACACAAGTTAGTACTACTGACTTGTCGTCGGTACCAATGACCTAGGGCGAATTGGGCCATCTACGTCAGCCAATGGTAAGCCATCAAAGCAACTGACCACAAATTGTGCTAACCAACTCGGTACCACCGACTCAAAAAGTCGGCAGTACTGACATTATCGCGTTCAACTATATAAGGAGGGGTGGAGCCATTTCTTCACACCCTCAACATCCACTCCTCCTACATTCCAAAGCAAGGCTTCCCCATTCGCTAATGGTCTTCCCTAAGCTTCCATTTTCTTAACCTCTTTCTTGCATCAACAACATGGCTCCTATGAGAGGAGTTGTTCCTCTACATGGCGAGTTGGTCCCCCGGTCAACCTGCATTCAACACCCATCCTTGGAGATAAGGAAGCTATATGAGGATTTGTAGACAAGATAGATCATCCCAAAAAGATATGGTGATCACACATTGATCGAGATTGTGGGCTTTACTGACAACATGCACTGGGTATTTAGAAGCAAGAAATGGAGGAAGATAATCCTTTCTTTAGTGATTGGCAGACCAACCCAGATCTTGTCCTGGAGTTCTTGGCATTGCTTGACATTCTCGTCAACCCTGAGAAGAAGATAGGAGGTGAATGGAAGAAAGGTCAACTTTTGCCTCTTCAATAACAACTATTCTCTCACGCGGAGGGCCTTCAACCATATATTCAATTGAGCTCACATCTCAAATGCTCAGCTCAATATGACTTTGACTACGAGTTGTCCTAGGAGTAGTTGAGTGAGGTGTTGGTGGGATTCCGTATAAATTGGCACATAAGTTTTATTACTGATATTGAGCATCCTTTTGCTAGTATTCTTCATTGTCTCTGCACCAACACAATTTTTTCTCAATTTGGTCAAACTCAAGGGAAGGTCCAAAAGGTGTACCTACACTTTCTCTACAGGATACTAGAGGGGGAGACTATTAATTTTGGAGCTTTCCTTCTGCTCCATATGACTTCTGTGAGGCACAATGTGACAAGGAAGGTGCTAATTTTATTTGGGGGTCTCATCATACCTATTTCTCTCCATTTGTGCCTTGATTTATCCACCCTCGAACAATTGGAGGATACAACAAAGATAAACCCCCTTCACTGCTACAAGGAACATCTTCTCCAATACCACCACAATGTGCTCTAAGCATATTGCACCCACTGAGGCATATTTCAGGAGAGGAACCTCCCCGACCCTATCTTCAACCTGCGCGGGGTTAATCATCTGAGGTGGCCACTGAATGGGGGAGAAGCAGAAGATCCGCCTAGGGTAGCAACTCAGGGTGACGATGAGGAGCACAACGTTGACAACGATGACGATGTTGAGGAGCTGGAACCCACCATCCCCGTGACTATGAGAGAGGTCCTACACAAATGGGCCCACACATACGCTGCCTCAACTTACTCGGCCCCACAAACTTTCTAGGAGGAGCAAGACCCATACAATATGGCAGGTATGTATACCATGTTGTGGGAGGTCTAGACGGGACAACAACACCATCAGGAGACGCTGGTCGGCATGTAGTATATTTAAGGAAGGTTGTACCATAACTAGCAGGTGATTTATGAGAATGAATGCCTTCTCTTAGCCAACCAAAAGATTGTTTACATGTGCATGAAGCAGATGGAGTAGTACTAGCATCCTTACTTTGACAACTACACGAACTGTGGATACTTCAGGGAGTACCCGCAGCCACTACCTATGTCGCCTACAAATCTCTCATTCCAAGGGATGTTCCCTATACACGACCCCAACATGCCAGCCTTCCATTCTGAGCCTTGGTACCACTATTCTGACTCTTGGGTGGGAGTATTGACTATGCGGCCATAGTCATATTCAAGCTTAGGGGGGTGTTGGAACAACATTCTATCTTTGTTTTTATTATTTTTATCTTTAGTTGTTTGTTTTATTTTTAATTGTACAAGTGTATGATCCACGTCTATCTAGTGTAATTGTGGAGTAGTAAATGCATGGTTTTATAGTCTCTATGTTATTACATGAAAATGGTCACATCCTTAAATGCTTAAAATGTAAAATCTTTCTCTAACACCATTAGAGGAAGTGTGTGGACTAGTCAGTATTAGGACATAGGACATACATGAAAGTCTAAATCAACTCTGGAATATGAATGATGAAGATGTTCAGCCTAAACTAACCAACCCATAACGAGATCTTAAATGAAAATATAAGAAATAAACCTTTAGATCACCCTGAACACAGTTCAATTAAGAGTGATGCATCATAATATAAACAAATGCATTGTCTCTTAGTTGTGTGATTCCATTTCTTTTCCATTCATTTTTCACTCGCCACTAAAAAATTCATGAGTACCCCAAGCTATTTTCCTTTATTATAGTGCATTGCCGATAGGAACATATTATTTAGTTTTCTTGCATTTGAAAAAGGAAGAAAAACATTGCATTTGTATGCATTAATTCTAGTGACCATATTAGCTTGCATAACATAGTTCATGCAGTTGTATACATGCATAATTCCCTAAACATGTGGATTTTTATTTTGAGTTATGAAGCTAATGTGCAAGGATATACCTATAAGAAAATAAGAAAAGAAAAAAAATAAAGGAGAAGAATTATAAAGGCAAGAAGAGTAAAGCATAGCCTTTTGAAAAAAAAATTAAAAGAAATAAGGGGAAAGTGTATAATGTGTGATTGTTTTAGTGATGATTTAATCCACATGTGCATGCTTCTAAGTTGTCAAACAATCTCAACTAGTTCATACATGCATCATTTCATGAAAATAAGAAATTTTGAGGCATTAGGATTCATGCATGGCATTCTTTTCATCCATCTAGGTTCATTATTCTCTATGCATCAATAGGTTGGATGTACTTATGAATTTTCATTTGCCACCCATCTTTAACCATTAATTGTTGTTATTGGTAGGCCACTCTAATGATTTATCTCCTCATTCATGCTTATACAGAGATGTGTTTCCATATAGTTGGTAGTTAGGAAAGAACAATTTAGTGTAGGAATCACACAATACACCAAGTGAATATCTGAGTAATTATGATGTTAACTACTTCCTTGATAGTGTCATTAACTTAAGGTAGACATTTTTATAGAAGTTTTTGGTCACTTTAGAGTAGTTATCGGTTTAGTGGTCAGTGAAGGTCAGTTTAGGGATCGATAGGTGGATTTGATCAAGTAAGGAATGTATGTGTTATGTACTTATGCCAACTCTTGTCAAACAAATCCAATAGAGTGTTGCTCAAGGACAAGCAACATTTAACCTTAGGGGAGTTTGATGCATATGTTAATTTTTTGGGGAAACTAGAGATCAATTCTTATTTATTCCAATCTCTAGTACAAATAACAAAGCATTAACATCTACCATCCTGAAGGTTGTGAGCCAAGAAGGCATAATAGATTGAAAGGTACATGAATTTCTAGATTTAGGGGTCATTTTTGCAATTAGAGGTGTTCCATGTGCGTGGCACATAATACATTCCGATGGAAGTATCACCCAGAAGTATGATACTTGACAAATGAGCATGTGGTTTGAATTTAGCTAGGGTAGTTTGACTATTGGTGAGGATTGATATAGCGTACTTTGAGTCCAAGAAGATGTACACCGAGGTCCACTCCATCTCCTAGCAAGTTTGTAGCCTAAGAAGGCATGCATGTAACTCTGCCTCTAGAACTGAGGAGACCATAATACAAACTCCTTTGCCTAGTAGGGATGTATCGTCAACACTGAAGACGTGAATCCCTACTGCGGAATTAGCAGTTTGGGGAATTAAGGCAACATCCACAAAGATGTAATGATTTTGTTGTGATAGACCTCATATTGGAGGGTGGGTGTTCAACCTTTTACATGCGGGTTCAATCGAGAGGCTGAGAATTGTTGCAGTGTGATTCTTGATGAATGTGTAGTGGCTGGTTGCACATATGGGCTTACGCTTGTGGATGAACTCACATCTGGAGTTCCAGATGTTCCAACATGATATAGCTATCAGAATGCTTGTAGCCGGGAGGTTGTCTCTGGGCCTGATACAGTGCACAATCCATGCATCTTCATTCAGGGAGAGATGATGTTTATCAATTGGAATTAGATCCTAGACTGCTCTATTGGACGTGCAGTCATGGAGTGCATGTAAAAGTGAGTCACTATCATTGTTGCAAATGATGCAGATTTCATCTACTTCAATGTGTCGACGTCATTCTTTGGTATTTGTCAATAGAGCTTTGTGCTGAAGCAATAATAGGAAGATACACACCCGCTCTGGCAAATTGGAAGTCCAGTTTGTTTTCCATTCCCCCAATGTTGCCTCTTCTTTATTTTGCCTAATCCATCTGTATCCTGATCTGGATGACAAATGTCCCATAACTTCCAGGGGCCATGCGCATGTATCAGCACCTACAGACGCTACTAGAATTGTGGTAGATGATATACCTATTCAACACTCATGTGGTATGTAGACATGGATGAGGTCCCAATCCCAAATGCCATAGTTGATGGCCATGGAGCTGACAGTGAGATCTTGAAGTTCGGTTTGAATGCTCCAATTAGGAATTAATTCACAAATGGACTTGTTCCCTCACCAACAGTCACACCATACATTGGTGTTGTGTCTGTCATTTATGACTTTAGTGTTGAGTCGTTTGATATCCCCAATGTGTTTCCATATGAAACTCCAAGCTGATGACGATCAGTGATTAGCAAACAAATTCCCACAAACATACTTATCTCTCATAACCTTAACCCATAGCTTTGTGGGTTCATTCATGAAGGACCATACGTTCTTCAACATTAGGGTGTGATTTGGATCCTGAGCATCTTTAATACTGAGACCTCCAAAGTCCTTATGAGTGGACACCTTCCCCCAGGACACAAGGGACGTACTTTGTTTATCTCCACATCCAAACTATATAAAATTTGATATATTTCTATTAATATCATCGCATAACTGTAGTGATAGCTTGACTGTCTGCATTTTATAGGTGGGGATTGCTTGAAGCATGGACTTAGCTAAGGTTATGTGACCTACTAAATATAAATGTTTCATGCTCCAACTGTTGAGGCATTTTTGGATTGAGGCAACTAGATGGCCATGGGTTGCCTTGTTCACTATGTGATGTAGGATGGGAAAACCCAGATATTTACCAAGATCCCCCATCCATTTGAAGTCAAGTTTTTTGCTTATGATATGGGTATGAGAGCAAGATGTACTGGCAGAGAAAAAATTTTGTGACTTCTCTTTTGAGATTAAGTGGCCTGAATCTTTGGTGAAATTTTCCAGAACTTTTGAAATCACTCTTGCTTGTTTGACGGAAGCTTCTCCCATAAGAAAAATGTCATCAACAAAAAGCACATGAGACAATTTGTTCCCCCCTCTAGACATAATGAGAGGTTTCCAATCACCCACCTTAACATCAGTAGTGATAGCTTGGCTAAACCTTTCCATACACATGACATAGATGTATGGGTTGATCAAGTCACCTTGACGCACTCCTTGGGTAGTTTGGAAAGGAGGAAGCAGGCTACCCTCCAAAAGGATGGTCGTAGAACCCTGGATGATGATTTGCATAATAAGAGTACAGAGTCTTTCAGGAATTCCCATCTATTTGATTGTGTCATGGATAAAATACCTATTCATCCTATGAAATGCTTTTGCAACATCCAACTTAATACATATAGTTTTCTTTCTCAAATTTTTTGCATTTGATGGAGTGGATGACTTCTTGGACCAGTAAGATGTTGTCACTGATGTGGTGGCCTGGAATAAAACTTAACTGTGTAGGAGAAATCCAATTATCAAGATAAGGCTTGATTCATTCAATAATGATCTTGAAAATTAGTTTGAAGCAGCCGTTATTAAGAGATATGGTTCAAAAATCTCCATAGGTTTGAGGTGTGTCCACCTTGGTTATAAGAACCATGTTAGAATCAATAATAGAAGTTGGAATCACCCCTGATATGAAAACCTCCTGGATCACGCGTATTAGAGAAGGCCCCACTTTGCACCAGTTCCTCTGAATGAAATCTATGTAAATACCATCTGGCCCCGATGCCTTCAAAGGTGCCATCTTGAAAGCAATGCTATGGATCTCATCTGTAGTGGGAATGGTTAACATATCCTATTGAGTGGCGATGCTGATTCCCGGGAAGGAGCCAATGTAACCACAAATGCTGGCATGGTTAGTTGCCTCATTTTGTGTCATGAGTTTATGGAAAAATTCATGAACAAGCTGTTGTATATCCTCCGTGCTAGTGATCCATATGCCCACATTGTTCTTTAAAGTGGTGATTTTGTTGAAATGATGTATTGCTTTCACATAAGATTGGTAAAACTTGGTGTTGGCATCGCCAAGTCATAGCCAGTCAATGTGGCATCACTGTTGCCACTCTACATCCTCCTTTAAAAGGATTTGATGGTATTTCTCCTAGAGCAGGATAGTAGGGTCAACAACCAATGCATTCTAGAAGTTTATTTTTCTCCTTGTATAGCTTAGCAAGTCATTTTGCCTCCCACTTCGCCACAATTTGTGAAAAGGATGCAGAGGCATCTTGGAAGCTCATATTCTTAGGCCACTGGGGAAGGATCTCCATGTGGAACTCAGGTGTGATGTGCTACCTCACCTTACTTCTGAACTAGGCCTTGTGCATGATGTACTTGACACAAGATAGAAGGAGTGGGCTATGATCAGAGTAAATTCTTAGAAGGGCTTTCAAAGAGGCGATGTCAAATTTGTTTACCCAGTCAACATTAGCAATGGCTCGATCGAGATTTTCTAGTATGTTCAACCATTTGAAAGTAAAAGGTGGCCCACTCATCTTCATATTTTCTAGACCAATGTTTAATAGTGTTTCATTGAATATGTTGCATGCTTTCTTATCAACGTACTTGCTCCCTTTCTTCTCATTAACATCCAACATTGTGTTGAAGTCCCCCATGACCACCCAAGACTCCTTGATGTCAAGGGATATTCTCTCATGCCATTCCGAAAGGAATCTATATTTAGTAGGATTCGGGCTAGCATAGACAAAAGTGATATACCAACTGTTGTTAATTCCATAATGAATGAACTATAGATGATTGAGGACAAGCTCTACGTTGCAATAATGATTATCACAGATGACCCATATGCCACCTAAGAACACAATACCTTCAACACGGTGAGATCCAATAAATCCCATCTTGTTAATAATACCATACACAGTGTCCCCACTGTAGTGAAGTTCCACAATGACCATGATTTCCAATTTATAGGTAGCCTTAAGCTCCTTAATGAATCTAAGCTTCTTCCCAGGACACGCCCCCTGGACATTCCAATAGCAAATGTTCATTGGATAAGATAAAGAGGGGTTGGCACTTATTTCAGTGCCACACACAACCCCAAGGATTGGTCTTTAGAGTCTGTGTTCATGCTTTCTCCCCCTATGCTCAGCACCTCAGGGTGGGTCAGAGAAATTGAGTGCCTTCTTTGTAGCTGCACTGAGTTCATCTTTGCCATCATGGTCTTCTTCGTAACCCTCCTTCCTACACTTCTTATGAATCCTATCTGGACTCTGAATGGTTTGAAGGACTATCTTATAATTTCATAGCATGACATAGTTATTATCACCCTTACCCTGGCTCAACGCAGCATGTCTACCTTGGCTAGGAAGGATCGTATCCTTACTAGCCTAGAACTGGTAGTTGTTATCACTGCTGACAGTATCCTTGCTAACTCCAACAACAACACTGTTCTTTGTAAGAGTAACAACTGTGTTGGATGTCTGTGCATTAGCAGTGGCCATTCCACCTTGCGGTGGCTTTCTGCTATTAGGTTTCACTATTTCCTCACTATCCTTTTGCTTCCTCGTACTTTTGTTTGGTTTTTTGCTTACGACTGTCTCCCAGTCATCCTCTTTGGTTGTTGGGTTCTCGTCCTCTGACATCTCAACCACTGGTCCTTCCTTACTAGTTGGTGAGGCCTTTGATGCTTCACCCTTGCATATAGGTTTCCCGGAGTCAGACTCTTTTGTTTGGGGACATCACCTCTCTAGTTTCTTTACATGGATAGCTTCTGTGTACGTGACACTTGGAATGGGAATCAAAACTGAAGTAGATGCCAATTCATTGTCTGGTGTAGTGGCATGCTTGCACTTAGTATCAGTGTGGCCCAAACGTCCACACCATAGGTAGATCTACGGTAGGTTCTCATATTCTAGGCGAAAGTGTTCGCCATTAATGAAAATTTCCAGCAACAGAGGTTTCCCTGTATCGACCTCAACAACAATACGTGCGAATTTCCCCTTATTACATAGGAGGGTGTTTGCATCAATCTTAATAGTTTTGCCATCTACATTCCCAATATGATTCAATGGCTGGTTTTGGTAGAAAAACATTCGCAGATCAATGACACGGAGCCACACCACCAGTTTCTTTGGAATCACCTGTGATGGTCAGAAGTTTGGGGTCAATAATTGAATGGATAAGTAGTTTCCAAATACTATCCATGGGCCTCCAGTCATAGATTTCTCATAATCAACTCTATTACCTAGTTGGATAATGTAGTCTCCATTATCTAAGTCGATTACCCTAATTTGTGCCATCAACTACTACAATATACTGATCTTGTTGACTAAAGCCTGGAATCTGATCTTCATTCCTAGAGACTTTACGATAAATGCATGTTGCCATGGTTCCATCAGGGGCTTAATCGTTTCATGCTTGACTGAGAAGCAGGGTAGGACTCCACTCAGATTTACTACATGTCGATCTCCTCAAGGATATCTGGTGAAAGTGGGTTAATGTAAGATAAGAGCCCTGTGCTATTTGATGAATGCATATTCATCATGATTTTCAGTCGCCTTCTTGGGCTCTTTTTGATTCAATACATCCAATTTCAGTTACTAAATATCAAAATGTGAAAAATTTCCTAATTGGTTCAATTATCAAGGTTCTTAACTGAGTTTATGTTGATTTTATACAAGTCTTGATGAGGTTGAACAATTAGCTGGTGATCCAACCCTATTCTAGGGATGTATCTTGTGTCATTTTGTACTATGATCACATTCAAATGTATTAGAATTACATGTTATTCTCCCCAATATGATTATCATTGCAAATATGCTTATGGATGTTCTTTGCACTGTTTTTCAGGTACTTGGACCATGCTTAGATGGAAGAGAGAGAAGGAGGGACCCAAAGAAGGCCCCAAAGTCTCCCACAACCTGCGTCCAGTGGCCAAGAATCATCCCCAAGAAAAGACATCCAGAAATGAAAAAGATTGAAGTGTGATTGAGTGAGGCCAACCTCACCACGGCCGTGGCCACAATGCCACGGTCGTGCGTTTATTACCAAGATCCAACAGCTTACAACAGGGAAATTCCACAGAGTCCCACGGCCGTGGCCTCCCAGCCACGATCGTGGTCATTGAAGACAACACGGTCGTGGCCATCGACACGGTCGTGGTCAAGAGAAGAGAACACGGCCGTGGCACCCTACCACGGTCGTGGGAATTAATTGCCAAAGGTTCAGTTGCAACATGGTTTTTGCCCAGAATGCCACGACCGTGGCCAGGTCGCCACGGCCATGGCCAAAGATGATAAAGACGCATACGGCCCCTCGCCACGGTCAGCTCCTCCTCCTCCAAAACGGCCGTGTTAAGCCACACGTCCGTGGTCCATGTTACCCACCACGACTGTGGCACTCTGCCACGACCGTAACCACAGCCATACTTTGCTTTATCACCACTTCCTTCACACCACAACCATATTCATCCCCCACAAACGTTCATTACTACCCTCACCACGGCCGTGGCACACCCACCACCACCATGGTGATCACCTACCCTACACAACTTTGCACTACTTTTCCTATTATACCCCCACTTAGCCCTAGATCCTATATAAGCACTAGTTGCTTCTAGGGCTCGAGAGAGAGCACTTCCTAGCCACCCCCAGCTACTCCCTTGCAACCATTATTCCAATCCACCTACTTTCCTTGCATTTATTCCCATTTCCACCCACTTTCCACTCATTTCTACCATAGAAACCTAGTTTCTCTAGGTTTCTATCCATCCATTCTCCTATTTCCATGCTCTTGGGCACCATTGGAAGAGGAGGATCGTGGCTAGCAGCAAGGAGGTGAAGAAGTGAAGCTTCGTCAAGTATCCATGGCATTTCCTAATCTCTTTCCCTTCTCATTTGTTTCTATTTTGATCATGTATAGCTAAGCCCCCACTTGGGTGGGCTGTTTGGGACAAAAATGTGACTTGGATACCATGTTGGGGGAATATAATTTGTAATGAACATATTTCACTTCTATGATGATTGCCTTTTCTTGCATCTCATTTCCCATTACTTGTGCATGTGATTGTTGTTTAATTACATTAATTGCTTGCCTTGTGGTGCTTGAAGACATTTGCCTCTAGGATGCTTTGGTTTCTATGTAGCTATCATAGGATTGGCTCCTATGTCCTTAATTCAGATCCCTAGCTAGCCCCCTATCTTCCTACATAATCACCTTCTTCTTACATGCAAATGTGAGTTCTAAGTGACTAATACAAGTGTGATTTGTGCAATTGCCTAGGAGTTTCTAAAGGCTGAGGTGGCTAGTGGCATGAGGTCAAATATCCTCATCTCTACTCCCATCCTTACCCTTGGTACTCAATTGACTAATACCACTTATCCTAGAGACCTAGACTTGGTAAGTCCTATGGGAATTACACCTAGCCCTAGTTCTCCAACTAGTAGCATAGGGTACATCCTCATAGCACCCACCTTGTTCTTTGGTTTGGTAGCCCATAATGAAATATGCTAATTGCTTGTTATGGTGACATCCCCCAATTAATGTCAAGGTCACATTCCCAAACGGCCAACCTCCTTCATCTAATTGCTTAAATCTTTAATTGCCCTATTTTCTTGTTAATGCTAGTGTATTTTAATTGCTTTAGTTAACTTAGTTGATTGCTTAGTTTTTCTAGCTAAGTGTTAATTTAGGTCTTTGATCTTGACTAGTGGCTAACTTAGGCTCTCAATCGCTAGTTGCTTGCTTAGTCTAGTGTAGTTTGTTCTTGCTCTTGTTTAGATAGCTTGTTGACTTAGATTGCTACTTTAGCCTTTTGATAACTTAGTTTCATATTGCTTTTCCTACTCGCTCACATAGCTTAATCAACAACCAACCAACCTTTTAAACCCTGAAAACCTTACTCTCTGTAATAGGAATGTAGCTTACCCCGTCTAACTCTAGTGCCCCCTCTATATCCATGGATCGACTCTGTACTTGCCGCCTCACCTATACTATGACACGACCCCGTGCGCTTGCAGGCGTAGTGTCTTAGTAGACGTAGGTATTTAGTGTAGGTCTTACAAATTTCAAAAGCATAAGATCCCACATCCCGTGCGCTCCGACCTCGTGGGGTGTAAAAGTACCACTAATGGGGGAGCACCAAGCTTTCTGGCACCATTGCCTGGGATAGAGGTGCTCGACCTAGTTAGATAGTGTATCTTAGCCATTCCTTTTGCCCTCACTATTGCTATTGTTTATTCTTTGTGTTACTCTTGCATATTGGTTCGCTAACTGGGTTCCTTGTTGTTTGTTTGTGACTTGCGTAGATGACAGTTGTGCATGCGTAGCACACGTTTGACTTGCACCGACATGGTGGTTTACGACCCTGAGATTGGGAGAAGAAGGCGTCAAGCTCGCCGCAACCTACATCGACAGGCTGAGATGGCTGAGAACAACCCGCCACCACATCGCCCGCTTCACGAGTACTTCACGCCGGGGAACTACAACTCCCCCATCGCCACTCTGGTTGACCCGATGCCAGGTCAACAGTTCTCCATCCCGCCGGCACTCCTGGGGCTTCTCACTTCGGTACAAAGAACAAGAACCCCTACCACCACATAGACGCGTTCCTTTAAACATGCTCTACTTTCCGCACTCCAGCCACCACCGATGACTCAATCAGGAGGACACTCTTTCCTTTATCGCTCAAGGAGAAAGACAAGCAGTGATACGTTTCGAGGCTAGAGTTGGTCACTTGGAATGTGGTGAAGAACAAGTTTCTCAAGAAGTTCTTCCCCATCTCCAAGTTATCTTATATGAGAAGGTGCATCACATCGTTTGCCCAGAAAGAGAATGAGACCTTCCACGAGGAGTGGGAGAGGTTCCAGAAGTTGCTTCGTGACTGCCCTCATCATGAGGTTCCTCTTTGGCAGCTAGTTCTGGCCTTCTACACCGAGCTTGAGGAGCAAGGCCAAAACAACATAGACTCTCCCTGCGGGGGCACTTTCATGGCAAAGCCGCCCAAGGAATCATGGCCGATGTTTGAGCATCTCATAGAAAATTCTTGCCACCGAGCTTCCACTAAAGGGGGGCATTGCAGCCGGAACTACACTCCTCCACCTTCCTCCGTGGCTCCCACACGCAATGCCACCGATCCTGATATGATGAAGATGATGGATGATATGATGTGAATGATGAAGAATCAAGTGGTTGTCTCTTCTAGCCAACCTGCAATGGTTGTTGACACTGTAGACGAGGAAGTTCGCGCTTTACATTCCTTTGGTGGCCGCAACAACCACGGCCCAATGTCCAACTCCTACACTCCCGAATCGAGGAACCACCCAAACTTCTCTTGGAAACAATAGAATGAGGATGGACAAGGACAAGGGAAAAAAAGCCACGCTACATGTCCAAGTTTGAGGACGATGTACTAGGAAGGCTAAGAAGCCTAGATGAAGTAAAAAAGGATGTCAATGCACATGGGCAGTCTATGAACCGTCTTGAGCAGAGGATGGATCAGATTTCTCTCTCTTTGGCTATAAGGGAAGAAGGTAGACTTCCATCTCAAACAATGCCAAATCCGAACAATGATGGGGCTTTTCTAGGGAACACTT
The DNA here is from genome assembly GCA_963693085.1 of Alisma plantago-aquatica. Taxonomy (NCBI): domain Eukaryota; kingdom Viridiplantae; phylum Streptophyta; class Magnoliopsida; order Alismatales; family Alismataceae; genus Alisma; species Alisma plantago-aquatica. The sequence goes on from OY856412.1 coordinate 382,416,235, forward strand.
CGAGTGCTTATGTTCCACCATCTTACCAAGCCCCACCAAACCCCTATGCTCCTTTGCCTCCTCAAGAGCCACTCAATTATCAATATGCTCCACCTCCACCTCACACCTACCAACAACCACCTCCACAATACCACCCTCCACCACAACAACAACCGCAACCCCAATTCATTCTTCAAAATCCCAACTCCCCTCACCAAAGGCCTCCACCACCCCAACAACCACAACCACCTCCACAAGCTCCCTCTATTACCACCCATGAGCATGTGAAGGTAGTGACTACATTGAGGAGTGGTAGGACTTTGGAGAGGCCCCATGGTACAATTGTTGGCATAGATGACACTAAGGCCGAGCAGGTTGATACTAAGATGTAGATTGATGATAATGTGATAAAAGGCAATGTTGATATCGTGACGCCGAGCATTGATACTGTGATACTGAGCCGTGATATTGTGATTCCAGTGATACCAGTGGATGATATTTTTGATTTGGACCAATTGGGGTCCCAACTCCCTCCATATCCTGATGCACATGAGGAGACTTCTATTGCAAAGAAAACGAAGAAGCATGCAGAAGATATTTTGGAGATCTTCAAGCAAGTGAAAATCAACGTACCTCTTATAGATGCAGTTAAGCAAATTTCGTGCTATGCAAAGTTCCTTAAAGAATTGTGCACCTTCAAAAGAAAGACAACGGGGAGGATGCCTAAGAAGATCAAACTCAAGTGAGCTCCATTCTCCAACACACCATTCCCCAGTAAAGAAAAGACCCTGGTGCTCCCATCATCTCAAGCTACATTGGGGCAAATCTCATAGACTAGGCTCTTCTTGACTTGGGGTCTAGCATAAACTTCATGTCGTATGATCTGTTTGCTGAGCTCCAAATGGAGGAGTTAAGGCTAGCCCATTGCACTCTACAGTTGGCTGACCAATCTGTGAAGACGCCTAGAGGGTGGGTGGATGATGTGCTGGTCTGTCTTGATGAGGATCCTTCTGCCTTCTTCCCAGCCGATTTTATCATTCTTGATATGGAAAAAGAGGCTAGAAAGGTGCCAACCATATTGGGGAGACCTTTCCTAGCCACATCTGATGCAGTGATCCATTTGAGGACTGGGACCATGTATGTTACATTCATGCACATGAAGATCATCTTCAAGTCTTCTACTACAGCCGAAGTGATAGGGGCCACCGAAGAAGATTGTTACTTGGTGGAATGCCTAGATGAGATCGTTAAAGAGTGCCTACCTGCGTGGATTGAGACTGCCACCCAAGGTAGAGGTCTTGAACCAATTGTTGAGTTCCTTGACGATGATGATGAAGAAAGTGAAGAGGGTGAGCTAGCCTTAGTGGCTGCAAGTGAGGACCTTCCTTCTATTTCTACACCATTGAAGAACTACCTTGAAGCACCCCCCGTTCTTGAGTTGAAGACACTTCATGAAGGATTGAAGTACACTTTCCTTGGCTCAAATGACACCCTACCAGTGATCATTTCCTCCATTCTCTCTCCTGAGCAAGAAGATGCCTTGATGGAAGTCTTGAGGAAGAACATCCAAGACATTAGATGGTCTATTGCTGACTTGAGAGGGATTGACCCCTCTATTTGTGTGCATCAGATATACTTAGAAGAAGATGCGAGACTGACTCGCCAAATGCAAAGAAGTCTAATCCAAAGTTGAAGGACATTATGACTCAAGAGGTTGTAAAGTTTCTTGATGTAGGGATTATCTATCCCATTTCTGACAGTACGTGGGTGAGTCCCATCCAAGTTGTGCCCAAGAAGGGTGGGATTACAGTTGTAGAAAATACCGATGGTGAACTTATGCCGGTGAGAGAGCAATCCAAGTGGAGAATGTGTGTGGATTACCGGAAGCTAAATGAAAATACGAAGAAGGACCACTACCCACTTCCATTTCTTGATCAAATTTTAGAGAGGTTCGCTTGGCAGAGCTTCTACTATTTTCTTGATGGATACTCGGGATATTTTCATATTGATGTGCATCCGACGGATCAGGAGAAGATGACATTCACTTGTCCAAGTGGTACATTTGCCTACCAGAGAATGCCATTTGGGTTGTGCAATGCCCCTTCCACTTTCCAAAGATGTGTAACCTCAATCTTTGATGACATGCTTGATTCGTCACTTGAAGTTTTCATGGATGATTTTTCAGTTTTCAGAAAGACTTTTGATGAATGTTTGCTACACTTGGCTACCATCCTCAAGAGATGCGTGAAAGTTCAGTTGCTTCTTTCTTGGGAGAAAAGCCACTTCATGGTGCCCGAAGGCATCGTCCAAGGACACTAAGTCTCTAAAGATGGGATTGAAGTTGACAAGGCCAAGGTGGGCCTTATTTCTACACTCGACATTCCTTCCACCGTAAGACATGTTCGATCTTTCTTGGGACATGAAGGTTTCTACCACCGCTTTATCAAGGACTTCAGAAAAATCTCAAGACCTCTCTATCGATCGCTTGAGAAAGATGTCGAATTTTACTTTGATGAAAAATGTTTTGAAGCCTTCAATCATTTGAAAGAAAGGCTTATTTCAGCTCCTATCATGCAACCCCCGGATTTCTCTTTGCCGTTTGAGATCATGACTGATGCATACAATATGGCGGTGGGGGTTGTGCTGGGTAAACGCATTGGCCGAATTCTTCATGTTATCTACTATGCAAGAAAAACCTTAGATGATGCTCAAAGAAACTATACAACTACCGAGAAGGAGTTGCTTGCGGTGATCTTCCCTCTTGAAATGTTGTGACCGTATCTCTTGCAAAACAAAGTGACAATCTACACAGACCATGCTGCGTTGAAGTATCTCATGTCGAAGAAAGACTCAAAACCAACGTTGATCTGATGGATTTTGTTGCTCCAAGAATTTGACATAGAAATTGTGGATAAGAAAGGAGTAGAAAATGGTGTAGCAGATCATCTCTCCCGCCTTGATGGACCTTTTGATATGTCAAGTCCAATCAAAGAGACAATGCCACATGAACAACTCCTCTTAATCTCATCTGCCCATAAGCCATGGTACAAACACATATCGAATTTCCTAGCTAGTGGGAGGATACCTAGCATGTGGACAAGAGAGATAAGCAAGAGATTGTTTGCTATGGTAAAGAACTACATTTGGGATGACCCTCACCTCTTCAAGTATTGCCTGGACCAACTCATTAGGAGGTGTATTCCGGATATGGAGCAGCAAGAAGTCTTATCTATGTGCTATTCCGGAGTGTGTGGAGATCATTTTGGAGGGAAACACACGACAACCAAAATTCTTCAATGTGCATTCTACTCGCCAACATTGTTCAAAGATGCTCATGACTTTTGCAAGAGTTTCTTCAAGTGCCAAAAAGTGGGCACTATCTCAAAGAGGGACATGATGTCTTTATCACCTATTCTTGTGGTAGAAGTGTTTGATGTTTGGGGGATTGACTTTATGGGTCCTTTCCCTCCTTTTTTCGGGTATGTCTACATCTTGGTCGCCGTAGACTATGTATCAAAGTGGATTGAGGCTGTGGCAACAAGGACAAATGATCTCAAGGTGGTGTGTGATTTCGTGAAATCCAACCTCTTTAGCCGTTTTGGTGTTCCTAGGGCTATGATTAGTGATGGAGGGAGTCATTTCATCCACCGCACCTTTGAAGGGCTACTAAAGAGACATGGAGTGAACCATCGTGTAGCTACTCCTTACCACCATCAAACGAGTGGTCAAGTTGAGTTGGAAAATTAGGAGATAAAGCTCATTTTAGAGAAGACGGTGCGACCGGACCACAAGGATTGGTCACTTCGCCTCAATGAAGCTTTATGCGCATACATCACTGCATACAAAGCCCCGATTCGAACTACACCGTTCAAGCTTGTCTATGGTAAGAGTTGCCATTTTCCGGTTGAGATGCAACACAAGGAACTTTAGGCCTTGAAGAAGATGGACTTTGATGAAGAGAGTGTTGGAATGAAAAGAAAGTTTCAATTGTCCTGGACAAGGCCAATCAAGATTTTGATATTGTTATGCTTGTAGAGGAAGAATCCATTGAAGAAGAATGCTTGGATGAAGATGAGAAATGAATCTACTACAAGGATCTATTGAAGGTCCCAAAGAAGTGACAGAGATCTACAATCAATAAGCCTGGCTGAAGGTGTAAAATTTAGAGCTAGTGGGAGGCAACCCACGTGGTTTGAGATTCTCGAACCTTTTACTTTTCTATACTTTAGTTTTCTTGTACACCAATGCACACACACACATTTGTGCTTGATGTTTTTGTTTGAGTTTTGATGATGTGTAGGTGTTAGACAATGAAGAGAGGGGTTGTAGAAGTAAATCATGGCCATTAAGTCAAATTTGTGGCAAAAGAACAAATGAAATGGAAAGTTCAAGTTCTAAAGTTTGAAAGCTGAAAGAACAACAACACAATGGCTGTGGAGCTCGACCACGACCGTGTCTCATGTGGGCAAACACGAGAATGGCACATGGCCCCGTCTGTGGGAATTAAAGCACCAAATTGGCCGAAGTTACAGGTTTTTTTCCCAAATCGCCACAACCGGGGTACTACACCACGACCGTGGTGAAGGAAACTTCCCACGACCGTGGTCCTCACCACGACCGTGTTAAGCAAGGTGGGCCACGACCGTGTCAACAGGCCACGACGGTGGGAATTTATGATGCAAATTGGCCAAAGTTATAGGGTTTTTGCAAGATCAGCCACGACTGTGGCAAGTCGCCACGACTGTGGCGGGAGGACAAGGCCACGACCGTGGCACACGACCAAGACCGTGGCAAGGTCAATCCAGGGCTCTCTTCATCGACAAAACGACTGTGGCACCCTCCACGGTCATGCTACCCAGCCCTGGCCACGATCGTGGCCACCTGCCATGACCGTGGCCGAACACAGTTCAGGAAAAAATATGCTTTTAAACGTCTAAGTCTGACCCCCTCCTCATTCTATCGTCTTCCACCTCCAGCAAAATGACCGTGGCGGCGGAAAACGGCTGTGTGCTCCCCCATTCACCACCTCCAACCCCTAAAACCACCTCTGTTTGATCTCCAATCCATTCCAAATCGATCCCCAACTATCCATCTACCATTTCCACCATCCAATCTAGCCCAATCACAACTCCATCTCCATTTCCATCTCCACTTCGCCCTACAACTCCCCTACACAAAACCTCCATGAAAACCCTTCCATTCTCGCCCAAATCCACCACAAATCATATACCCACCATCCATACATCACTATCCTTCCATTCCACCCACAAAACCACATCCACACCACTTTCTCTACCAAAATCCGTAAATCACCACCTTCACTTCCATCTCCACCATGAAAAAAATCGGGAAGGCCATAATAAAGGGGACGAACATCCTCACCGGAGGGAAACGACATTCTAAAAATGCCTCCTCCGATGTATCTATGCCATCCCACACACTTTCACCTACCACTTCCACCAACCATTCCCTCCGTCGGTCGCAATCGGTGAGCGAATCACACTCCCTCTCATTCGATAGCGACCACATTATGGATGCCACCTACAAGGGAGAAGACGAAGAAGAGGAGGAGTCCATGGGGGTCGACTGGGACAACCTCATTGATGAGATCGAGCCGAAGGCTGCAAAAAGAATTCAAAAATCTAAAGCGGCACCATCCTCATCCTGACTCCCGTCAAAGCCTACACCAGCCCGCCACTCGACGTCTCAGGTGACGACGAGGCATGGTGTGCATCCGCAACCCTCACAATAATTACAACAAGAAGAGGAGCAGTCGGCCCACTGGTACAATCTTGACACCATCTCGGGGTCGCAGTTCTACGCGATGGAGGAAGAAGAAGACAACGAGGAGGAAGAGGTAGAGCTTGAGCCGGAAGGAGATGATGTTCTGGCACATATGGAGGCGGATAGAGAAAAGACCCTGGGCAAAGCACCGGCGGGGGTGTCCTATGGTAGAGGACACATGCAAAAGAAGGTCGATCTCATCTACCCCGAGTGCATGACAAGGCGAGTCGTCGCCACCAAGTACGAGTCTGAGAAGGTAATTGAAGATCTCAGGATCAAGGCAGCACTAGAACAAAAACTTAAAGAGAATAGGGTTGTGGGATATCCTTTTCACACCCCAACCAACCTACGTCGCCTTGACCCGAAAATTCTTCACCACTCTCAAAAGGATGAAAGTGAGAGGTTATGACGCAATCAAGTTTGCCATAATGGGCAATGTGCACACCCTCACATCACCGAGCTGAATGGGATATTCACTGCAAGTCCTGAAGAGGTCATAAAGTTGGATGACGGCTTGTTAGAGAGGGACAAAGAACTCGATTATGCCTATTTATAGGAGACAATCATAGGAAACGGCGTGTATGATGCAGGAAGATCAAAAACAGTCGCCATAAGCAACCCAATGATGTGCTATGTGCAGAACATCTTGGCAAACACAATTGTGGGGAGGTATGATAATCAAGGCTCCATTTAACAAAAAGATATGTTTGTCTTGATATTGATGCACCTCAAGAAGAACCTAGACCTTGGTGTTCTATTGATTGATCATATGAAGTCCATACCCTACAAGAACACAAAACCCTTTGTCATGGGTGGGTTTGTGACTTCGATTGCACTAGCGCTGGGATACGATCTCTCAGGGTTACAAGACGCACTTCAGGTAGAGTTTGTTGACCTCAACTACTTGGTGCGCTCGCACACTATAAAGATGAAGGAAACGAAGATGATCTATCTTACTACTAGTGTTCCAGACTTCAAGCTTGAGCTGCCATACCATGCGGCGCCTCTTCTATCCGCATTGCGAGTTCTTTTCAAATTTAAAGAAAAACTTTTGAAATGGCAGCACGTACACCCACGAGAGACGTATACAAGGGGATCCACTGCCGCACTTGAAGACGTTGCTGAATCTAATGTGCAAGGGCAGGAGCAAGAAGATGCAAAACAAAGGCAGCCCCGAAGAACAAGAAGGAGGGATGAGGGGACAACCCATCTACAGCCACCCTCAGGGAATGCCTATGACATGGTCACAATCCAGGCTCACCTTGAGAATATTCAGAAGACTCGAGGTGACATGAAGCTTGTCCAGCAGTACATGTGGCAAGATCAACAGTAGATGCACTATCAGATCAACCAATTGTACCAGTACCAACATTCCCAAGCAGCACGAAACCCCGAATGGAGTGCAGACTTTTGGGGTGGTATAGTTGGACATCCACAGGCGTACTCTCCACCCCAGGCTGACTACTGGGGGAACTACTACCAACATCCTCCATCATTCTCAAGTCAAGCCTCAGCTCCTCCTCTAGATCCTCCGCAAATGTCGGACCAGCCACCGCAACCTTGACACTTCCCCTATCTCCCCTAAGCTATAGTTTCATGCTGAGGACAACATGATTCTCAAGTTTTGGGTGGGTAGGGCAGTATGCACCACTCTATCTCTCATTTTGTCATTTTGATATCACCTCTGCCATCTAGTTTAGTTTTATTGTTTTTGTTCTTTGTATTGCATCTTTGCATGACATGTAGTTGATTTCTGCATTTTGAGTATTTTTTCAAATTTTTTGCTTTTTCAGCCATGCATAGCATCTCATGTAGGTTTTTGCTAATTTTTGCATGTTTTAGCTAGGATTTACTTGATTTTTACCTAAAATTGTGTTTGAATGTGATTTAGTGCAATTTGGCACCTTTTTGGCCAATTTTGCCCAACTTTGATGTTTCTTGCCCAAAAAGCGTGTTTTGACTCAATCTTTACCATATTGAATGAAATTCCTTATCTTTGACAAATACAAGATGATATGCTATGATGAAGTGCTATATGGTATCAATGAGCAACTTCTTACATGCTCATCGCCTCCCTTGGGAATGTGTTGGTTTGATTGAATTATGATCCGAGCAAGCATAGAACGTTTAATATTTGTGAAGTTGATTGATATATGGATTTCATTTGGTTCATTAATGTGATGTGATATCTATGGTGAAGTGTCGGACTAGTTTTCATGTAGGAGACCTTATCTGGAAGAGCATGCCAAGTGACCCCCCTTTGACCCGACTATTCCTCCACCATATTCATACCCCTCTGCCTCATAACAAGATGCCAAAGTGCACATATTAGTTGTGGCCACCTCCAAAAGTTTGGGGTGGCCACATCTTGATCTCCTCACTTCACTCTATCCACCATTTTCCCTATCTACACCAAGGGCAAGAAAGAAAAAAAATCAAAATGCAAAAAGAAAATCAAAGGATGCTCCTGTTTAAGAGCATTCAAATAAAGAAAATATGAGTGTGTAATAGCACTCCAAATCTTACCGCAACCCTTTATTCATTCTTTCATACCCATGGAGCTAGGAAACATAAAACCTAGCTCACTTTATCCCTTTCCGCAGACATGTGGGTCATTGGGCATAACTTGAAGCATAAGGTTGAACGCATGAAGGTGAAACAACACTCCTAGTCATCGGCGATTAACATCATCATGAAACAGTCTACCCGGAACCTTATGAATGAGATATTGATAACTTGTGCACCCCATGCATTATATGTGAAGTTCATGTGCTTTGTGCTCTCTTCATGGTTGGTTTGTGGAAGTAGAAGAGGACGGAAGTGATTTGCATGTACCTATTCACCATTGACCCCATTTAGCATTTTTCACCCATCATATTGAATTTGTCATATGTTTTGATTATGGAAAATGGAAAAGAGATTGAGTTGGAGCATACTTGAGGACACGTATGTTTCACGTTTGGGGTGGTGATCCAACCCTATTCTAGGGTTGTATCTTGTGTCATTTTGTACTTTTATCACATTCAAATGTATTAGAATTACATGTTATTCTCACCAATATAATTATCATTGCAAATATGTGTATGGATGTTCTTTGCACTATCTTTCAGGTACTTGGACCATGCTTAGATGGAAGAGAGAGAAGGAGGGACCCAAAGAAGGCCCCAAAGTCTCCCACAACGTACCTCCAGTGGCCAAGAATCATCCCCAAGCAAAGACATCCAAAAATGACGAAGATTGAAGTGTGATTGAGTGAGGCCAACCTCACCACGGACGTGGCCACAATGCCATGGTCATACGTTTATTGCCAAGATCCAACAACTTACAACAGGGAAATTCCACAGAGTCCCACGGCCATGGCCTCCCAGCCACGATCGCGGTCATTGAAGACAACATGGTCATGGCATCAGCACGGTCGTGGTCAAGAGAAGAGAACATGGCCGTGGCACCCTGCCACGGTCGTGGGAATTAATTGCCAAAGGTTCACTTGAAATAGGGTTTTTGCCCAGAACGCCACGATCGTGGCCGAATATGATCAAGACGCCCGTGACCCCTCCCCAAGGTCAGCTCCTCCTCCTCCAAAATGGTCGTGTTAAGCCACACAGCCGTGGTGCATGTTACCCACCACGACCGTGGCACTCCGCCACGGCCGTAGCCACCACCATACTTTACTTTTTCACCACTTCCTTCACACTACGACCGTATTCACCCCCGATGGCTGTTCCCCACTACCCTCACCACGGTCGTGGCACACCCACCATGACCGTGGTGATCACCTACCTTGTACAACTTTGCACTGCTTTTTCTATTATACCCCCACTTAGCCCTAGCTCCTATATAAGCACTAGTTGCTTCTAGGGCTCAAGAGAGAGCACTTCCTATCTGCCCCCAGCTGCTCCCTTGCAACCATTACTCCAATCCACCTACTTTCCTTGCATTTAATCCCATTTCCACCCACTTTCCACTCATTTCCACCATAGAAACCTAGTTTCTCTAGGTTTCTATCCATCCATTCCCCTATTTCCATGCTCTTGGGCACCATTGGAGGAGGAGGATCGTGGCTGGAAGCAAGGAGGTGAAGAAGTCAAGCTTCATCAAGCATACATGGTGTTTCCTACTCTCTTTCCCTTCTCCTTTGTTTCTATTTTGATCATGTATAGCTAAGCCCCCCCTTGGGTGGGCTGTTTGGGGCAAAAATGTGACTTTGATACCATGTTGGGGGAACATAATTTGTAATGAACATATTTCACTTCTATGATGATTGACTTTGCTTGTATCTCATTTCCCATTACTTGTGCATGTGATTGTTGTTTACTTACATTGATTGCTTGCCTTGTGGTACTTGAAGACATTTTCCTCTAGGATGTTTTGGTTTCTATGTAGCTATCATAGGATTGGCTCCTAGGTCCTTAATTCGGATCCCTAGATATCCCCCTATCTTCCTACATAATCACCTTCTTCCTACATGCAAATGTGAGTTCTAAGTTACTAGTATAAGTGTGATTAGTGAAATTGCCTAGGATTTCCTAAAGGCTGAGGTGGCTAGTGGCATGAGGTCAAATATCCTCATCTCTACTCCCATCCTTACCCTTGGTCCTCAATTGACTAATACCACTTATCCTAGAGGCATAGACTTGGTAAGTCCTATGAGAATTACACCTAGCCCTAGTTCTCCAACTAGTAGCATGGGGTACATCCTCATAGCACCCACCTTGTTGTTTGGTTTGGTAGTCCAGAATGAAATATGCTAATTGCTTGTTATGGTGACATCCCCCAATTAATGTCAAGGTCACATTTCCAAACGGCCCACCTCCTTCATCTAAATGCTTAAAACCATAATTTCCCTATTTGCTTGTGAATGCTAGTGTAGTTCAATTGCTTTAGTTAACTTAGTTGATTGCTTAGTTTTGCTAGATAAGTGTTAATTTAGGTCTTTGATCTTGACTAGTGGTTAACTTAGGCTCTCAATTGCTAGTTGCTTGCTTAGTCTAGTGTAGTTTGTTCTTGCTCTTGTTTAGATAGCTTGTTGACTTAGATTGCTAATTTATCCTTTTGATAACTTAGTTTCATATTGCTTTTCCTACTCGCTCACTTAGCTTAACCAAAAACCAACCGACCTTTTAAACCTTGAAAACCTTACTCTCCGCAATAGGAACATAGATTACCCATCTATCTCTAGTGCCCCCTCTATCTCTGTGGATCGACCCTGTTCTTGCTGCCTCACCTATAATATGACACGACCCCATGCGCTTACGGGCGTAGTGTCTTAGTAGACGTAAGTAGTTAGTGTAGGTCTTACAAATTTCGAAAGCATAAGATCCCTCATCCCATGCGCTCCGACCTCGTGGGGTGTAAAAGCACCACTAGCGGGGGCGCACCAACTGGCACCTACCTCCTTTCAACTCTAATCCATAAGAATCACCACCTTTCAATCTTCATCTAAATCAACCATCATCCACATCAAACCCAAAATGAGTGGGACCCACCTTTATCTGCCCATGACTCATCCTTGGTCTTGACCATACAATATCGCCCATGTGGTCTTCACCATACGGTCTCACCCATACAGTTTCATCTATACGGTCTCAAGACCGTATGGACATACTCACCTCAAAACCATTTGGAAAAGGCAATGAGGCCGTTAGGAGCAGATCATACCAGTCTGCGAGACCATTTGATCACAATCATTTTCGAAAACGATAGAGCCAAAGTATCAAGACTGTTTAATGCAAGCAAACTGTATGGACTCCCCTCTGTCCAGGACTATTTGGAGCTGGGTTGCATGACACCGATTGAAGGTGGGAATGTCAAAACCATTTGAGGAGTACCGGTCTGCGAGACTGATAGAGCAGAGTGCATCCAAGATTGTATGGACCTCCACCTTCGGATTACTCTACCTATGTCCCGTTTGCAAATCCTATCACCCCCTGAGCCTGCTCGATGTAGATCCATCGCACCAGCAGCCACAAAACCTCCTACCACATCTGTAGTAACACTCCCACGATAGCAGCGCCGCCACAAATTTGTAGGTCTCAGCGCCACTCCATAGCACAACATCGTCATCCGCAGCACTTGCATCTGCTCTACCGCCAAACTTGCCACCTATAGCAATGACTGCTTGCAAACCCTAGTGCCTCGTCGCGTGCCTCCTCCGCTCAACCTACATCCCAATCCACCACACATCACCCAGATCACGAGACCGCTGTCGGTGCATTCAGCCGAAAATGTTGGAGCATCCAGACCTACAGCAAGAACGGTCTTGTAAGTCCAATTGGAGAAAGAGCCAAAATTTTTAGTGTTGAGAGTCCGATAGAGTAGAGTAACTCAAGACCATATGGAAGCTGGTATTATGAGACTGGTTGGAGTCAAGACCGATTATAACCCATCGGTCTTCAAGACTGTTTGGATAGAGACTCAAGACCGGTTGGAGACAAAGACTGTTCGGTCTGAGGACCGAACCATTTGGAACACAACGATCTCCAAGACCGTTTGGATGTCAAATGGTCTCCAAGACCATTTGGATGTCAAATAGTCTCCACGATCGGTTGCTCCAAACCGTTTGGAGCAAACTCATAGCAAAAACGTGATCACCCCATCCAAGCCTATAAATAGGACCACAAGGGTCCTCATTTGGGCATCGATTCTAGGATGCCAAGAGGTTGCTTGGGCAAGGATCGGTCTCCCTTCCACACCGTCGCCACTCCACCATCTTCAGCCATTTCCACGCCGCCCACACCTCCTCCTGGTGCAAGCATGGAGGTCGAGAAGAGAAAGAAGGTGGAGAAGAAGATTTGCCCATCCTGCCTTGGTGGTTCTTCCTCCTCGTACGGATCTGCCCCGACATGATGTAGAAGACCGCATCATCTTCATCGAGCTGCTACTACCTTCTGCATCATGCTCATGGCGGAATCTTCCTTCTCTCTTGTTCTTCTAGTTTCTTGCATCATGAGCGAGTAGTTCCTTTTCTCTAGGGTGCGGGGACTAGCCATGTTTCCCATGCATTCATGTCTTTTCATTTAACATTCCAAGGTAATGTATATAACTTTTCATTTCGTTGCTAATTGATATGCTTGTAGTTGATTACCTGCTTGCTTTCATCTTTTTCTTCTCTTTGTAGCATAGAATGTCGGTTAATGAGGTAGACTCCTTGATGAGAAATCTGATAGGGTTCCTTAAGGTTGTAAGTGTGTGACTCGTGAGGGGACGAGCCATCTAACCTACGATGACACTTCTGTGGTCTAAACCTCCCTCAGGGAGGACCACATCCTTAGTTGGATGTTGTATCTTCTTGTTAATCATCAATGTTTGTTTGCAGACTTATCACCTACATGCTTGTCAATTGGCACAGTTGACTCTCGGACTAGAAATAGAATGGGCTTCCCTGAGGTCATAAGTGTATGATCCGTGAGGGGACGAGCCTTTCAGCCCACAGTGACATTTTTGTGGTCTAAACATCCCTCAGGGAGGACCACAACCTTAGTTGGATGTTGTATCTTCGAAACCATAAGTGCATGATCCAGATGGCAACAAAAAATTGGATGCCTAAGGGGATGCTTACTGGGCCTAAACATCCCTCAAGGAGGGTTCACAACAGTTCCATTTGGATAGTTAGATGCTTCCCTGGATGTTATGTGTTTCAATGTGTTTGCATGTGTAGTGGTGGTGAAACCCAATACCACCCCAGGATTCCATATCATTTAATCTAAAACAAACTTTCATTCTGCTCTTTTACTTTCCTACAATTAGTTTAATTAACCTCAACCAAATCAATCGTTCTAAATATTAGTCTCACTTGAGCTAGATTCAACTGACAAAGATTCTTAAAAACGTTGTCCTTTGGGATTTGATCCTTAACTATACTGCGATAAGACCCATCTGCTTGTGGGTGGTATTATTGCATGAGGTTCTGGTGAAAGCTCGAGGATTTCAACCCTTAGTGAATTTGTTAGTGCGATATTTGCCACGTCAAATTCTGGCATTGTTACTGGGAACAATAGAATCAATTAGTCAATTCTAGTTCTTTTAAGGCTAATCTAGTATTTTACTTTTTTCTTTTTGAAACCATTGATCATCTACTTGAATTTCACTCTACTCCATCAATCTTACTTCAAATCTTTTTATTTTAGGTACTTCAAGAAGGACTAGTGCATGCACTATTTGAACAGTCCCCGACACACCGCCAGCTTTGATCCAGAGATTGACATAACCTTTCATCGTCAAAATAGAGGAATCCAAGTGAGAATGGATCAAGAGGAGGAAATAGCCTTAAGGGTCGTTCAAGATCTTAATGCACAAAGAGAAAGTCTCATGCAAGAATCTAGAGTTTTGGTTCAAGAAGAAATCCAAGTAGCACAACCAGCAGAACTACATAAGGATCTTAGAGAGTTCTCAATCCCCAAAGCTTCTAATGTTCGTCATCTAGTACAACCTCCTCCCATCAATGCTGCCAATTTTGAGATAAGGGCACATTGGATCACATTGCTTCAAAACAACCCATTCTATGGTATACAAGGAGAAGGTAGCCAAGAACATATTTTGAGGTTCTTTGATCCATGTGCTATGACAAAACAAAATGGAGTACCAAACAATGACATTCGACTCCGTCTCTTTGAATATTCCCTTGCTGATAGACCTATAAGTTCGTACAACTCCTTGCAATGTGAACCCATCACTACTTGGGAACAACTTCAAAACATTTATCTGGAAAAATTTTACCCTCCTTCTCTCACCTATGAAATTAGGGGTCGAATAACAATGCTCACTCAAGCCCCTGGAGAAACCCTTGTTGAAGCATGGGATAGATACAAAGAGCTTTTACACAAGTGTCCACATCATGGAATCCTTAAGAATCAACTTATTGAAATCTTCTATAGGGGTGTGTACGATGATATCAAGAGGTTTTTAGACTCATCATCTGGAGGAAACTTCATGCGTCAAAGTTATGACAGTGCATGGAGGGTTGTCACCCTTGGAGCTGAAAATCAAGCTAATTGGGAGTGGTCTGTAGGAAAGGAGTATTGAAGGTAGCTATGGCTGAATTATTCCTAAATACAAGTGTATTGCTGAGACCCTCAAACTCTTAGTTGCAAAGCAAGACCATATAGAATCCTCCCTTGGTACTTTTGAAAGAAGACATTCACTCCCACAACCAAAAGAATAGACCAAGTCAGCTTCATTGTTTTGTGAAGCATGTAAAGGTAATGATCATTCTACTTTAGCATGCAATGTTCTCTACGATGTTGTTCTAAGCAACACATGTGGATAAGGAGATAATGGTCAAATGGAAAATCTTAATGTTGTCAACACCATCCCTGGTCAAGGATATTACAATCTGAGTCAGAACAGGAACCACCCTAGTTTTCAATATGGAATCCTTTAGGAGTGGAAAACTCACGACAATTTGGTTCAAATAATCAGCAACGAGGCCCACCAGGATTCCAGTATAACCAACAACAAAATTTTGGGAATCAAGGAAACTTTAGGGGTAACTTTCAGAATAGGAACTTCAACAATTATTAGAACAATTCTCAGTTCCAGAAACCCAACCAAGTCCCTTATCAACAACAAGGGCAACAAGCCTATCATGTCTCTCCATATGACAAACTAACAACTATTGAGAAGATGTTGCAATTGTATCAGACTATGATAGATAACCAGCAAGCCCACTAGAAAGCTATTGAGTCTCAACTAGCTCAACTTGCAGCTAGCATGAAGCCACCTACAGGAGCCTTTGCTGGACAACCTGAGAACAATCCTAAGCATCTCAAACAATTTAAATCAGTCACCACCAGGTCAGGAAAATACTATTGTGATCCTATTGTCATGACACCTGTGGATATTACAGATTAGTATGAATTTGTGATTGTCCAAGGCTCAACAACACCTAAGTCTCAACCAAAACAGTCCGTAACTACTGATAAGACAGACAAGGAAGGTCCTGAGAAACCTATTGATGAAGAAATTGAAACACCAGAACCTGATATCCCTATATACAAGCCTCATGTACCTTTCTATGTTCATTTAAGGAAAACCAAGATTGATACTAGGTTCAATAAGTTTAAAGAACCTATGAAGAAACTTCATGTTGATATACCCTTTTTGGATGCGCTGGCTGATGGATAAAGTACTTAAAGTCACTCCTCACCAGGAAGTATATAACTGAAGAATATGAGACTGTTAAGTTAACTAGAGCCACTTCAGATATCATCTACAGTAAGATGCCAAAGAAGTAGAAAGATCCAGGATCCTTTGGGATTTCTTGCCATATCGGTGATTCTTTATGCAAGAAAGGGCTGGCAGATCTTGGTGCTAGCATCTCGATCATGCCACTTAGCCTTTGCGAAAGTCTAGGGTTTGCTGAACTTATCCCAATTGGCATGACTATACAACTCGCAGACAATTCAATCAAATGTCTATTAGGAATTATTGAGGATGTACCTATCAAGGTGGGAAAAGATTCCTATGTTGAATGTGACTTTGTCATCATGGACATAAAAGAAGACTTCATATACCCTCTCATTTTTGGACGTCTATTCCTCACCACTGCAAGAGTTGTAATTGATGTTGAAGTAGGAACCTTACTTCTTAGACTCGGTAAAGAAACTATCGAATTCAAAGTTTTTGAAAGTATGCGAAGACCTAGCATGCAAGAAGAAGTATATCTTGTCGACTGCATAGAGCAGATGTCACTTCTCACTCAAGAGAATCATGAATCAGACGATCCATTAGAAGTTTCTCTAACGGACTCATCAGTTGAAGAACCTATTGATGAACAAGTGAAAGGTTGCATCGAATCTCTCGACTCTGTAGAAGAAGATATTGAAGCTACTTCTAAAGAAATTAAAGCTGTGAATGATACTGAAGAACCATGTGAATAGCCACAAGCTCATGAAATGAAGCCCCTACCCGAAGGATTGAAATACACATTTCTAGATGACCTCAAAGTCTATCTAGTTATCATTAATTCAGATCTAATGACAGAACAAGAAGAAAAACTCTTGACAGAATTAAAAGAAAAAAGAAAAGTCATTGGCTACAAGATGAGTGACCTCATCGGGGTCAGTCAACCGCTTTGCATGCATAGAATCCCCATGATTAAAGATCACAAGCCAACTGTTGAACACCAGAGGAAGCTTAATCCGAATATGAAAGAAGTCGTCCGTCTTAAAGTTGTTAAGTTACTCACTTGTGGAATCGTCTACCCGATCTCCAATTCACCATGGGTAAGTCTGGTGCATGTTGTCCCAAAGAAAGGTGGAACTACTGTGATACAAAATGAAAACGATGAACTCATACCCACTCGAATAGTCACAAGGTGGAGGATGTGTAATGATTACCAGAATTTAAACAAGGCGACTCGAAAGGACCACTTCTCAATGTCTTTTCTTGATCACATCTTAGAAAGATTGGATCACTAAGAATATTTTTGTGATCTCGATGGTTACTCTGGATTCTATCAAATACGCATACATCCAGATGACCAAGAGAAAACTACTTTTACTTGCGCGTTTGGAACCTAAACATTTAGAAGAATGTCGTTGAGACTCTGCAATGCGCCTACAACTTGTCAATGTTGCATGGTAGCTATATTCGTTGGTCTCACTGAAACCATTATGGATGTTTTTATCGATGATTTTTCTATGTATGGAGATTCATATGACTCGTGCCTAAAGCACCTCTCCCTTGTCCTTAAACAATGTGAAGAAGCACATCTCATGTTAAATTGGGAGAAGTGTCACTTTATCATAAAGGAAGGCATTGTCCTTGGTCATAGAGTCAGCAACAGAGGAATTGAAGTAGATAGAGCTAAATTGAAGTGATTTCCAAGCTTACCATTCTGAAAAATGTAAAAGAATTTCATGCATTCCTAGGTCATGCAGGATTTTACAGATGGTTCACAAAGGATTTCTCATAGATAACCAAGCCAATGAAAAATTTGTTACTAAAAGACGCTGACTTCCATTTTAATGAAGAATGCGTCAAAAGCTTTAATAACCTAAAACAAGCCCTTACAGCAACACCTATCGTTAGAGATCCCGATTGGGATCACCCATTTGAAATTATGTGTGATGCCAGTGATTATGTTGTGGGTGCTGTTTTCGGTCAATGTATAGAAAAGAAACATTATGTGATCAACTATGCATCTAATACCCTCGATGAAGCCCAGAGAAATATTGCAACTACGTAGAAAGAACTTCTTGCAGTTGTGTATGCCTTTGACAAATTCAGATCCTACCTCATAGGTTCAAAAGTCATTGTTTACACAGACCATGCAGCTATATGTTACCTCCTAGCGAAGAAAGATGCAAAACCCAGGTTAATAAGATGGATTCTCCTACTACAAGAATTTGACCTAGAAATATAATATAAAAAGGGTACAGAGAATGTTGTGGCAGACCGCCTCCTTCAAATCCACACTCTAGATACGGAGAAGATCATGATTAATGATTCTCTTCCGGATAACCAACTGATGAAAGTTTCAGAAGTTACCCCCTGGTACTCAGACTACGTAAACTACCTCACCGCTGGTATTATCCACCCTGAATACACCGAAAATGCACTGAAGAAATTTATGCATGATGTGAAACAACTCAAGGATATTTTGGAAAAGTCTGTAGGCCGCAATTGGAAAGATTGGTCAGTAAAAATCAATGACACCTTGTGGGCCTACTGAACTGCTTTTAAAACTCCCCTTGGGACTACACTATTTTGACTAATCTATGGAAATTCATGCCAACTGCCAATAGAATTGGAACACAAGGCATGGGGGGTAATAAAACAAATGATTTTTTATATGAAAGAAGTTGTCCAAGCCAGGATTCAGCCTAGAATCTATAAAGAAAACACAATGTTGTGGCACGATGGTCATCTCAATAGGAAGGACATTCAAGTGGGAGACCAAGTTCTTCTGTTCAACTCAAGACTAAGGTTATTCCTAGGAAAACTCCATTCCCGCTGGTCAGGTTCTTACATCGTGAAGAGCATCTCCCCACATGGTGCTTCTTCTTCATGGAGTGAAAAGTCAAGAGAATTCGTGGCAAATGGTCAACGATTGAAGAGATATTTCACCTCTGCTGACACAAGCTCTGAAACAATGTTGAATCTCATCAATCCAACATATCCACCGTAAAAGTTGAAGGAATCATGTAGAGCCATCGACGTAAAACAAAGGCTCTTTTCGGGAGGCAACCCGATAAATAAATTTGTATTTAGTTTTAATTTCAAATTAGGATTTTTCCTTAGATTCTTTTTACCTATTAGATAATTTTACACCAAATAAAATTGCATCACAAGATGTTATTTTGAGTTCTAAATGGTCTTTATGTTTGAGATTTTTAGATGGAGGAAACACACTGATTGGAACACAACCACATCCAGTGGTCCAAACAACATGAAATTTCCCCTCCATCTTGGATTTAGAGTTTGCTCAAGACGAGAAAATTTCTATGTTCGGGGTGGAGGGTGGGTGGTATGTATCTTACTCTCCACTTTCACCCATCTAAATCAGACTTAAGATTGCATTGTCGCCTTTTTGACCTAAATTTTCAAATAAAATTTTCAAAAATTTTAAAGTTTTCTAAAGAAATTTGAACAAATATCGGATGAAGTTTTGACACTTTTTCAATCTCTATGCATTTCGAATAATTATACCCTCCTTATTCAAAGAAGATCCTCAAAAGGACCACTTTCTGAAAACTAGCGTTTTGATTGAAATCATCTTGTGAAGCTTATGAATCCTAACATCATAATCTTTATGCAAAAATGGAAAGTGTCTGTCGAACTGATAGGGATCAAACACATCGTGCTTACTAACTAACTAGTGGAATAACAACATGAAATCCCCATCGGATCTCCATCAAGTCATTATTTGAGCAGAGTATGATAAAGAGAACGACCCGATGCACCAAATTATAAATCAAGTTGCATTCTGATCTGAACTCTCTTCTACACTTCTTCTATCATATTTTTACCCCTCCATTCATCAAAAAGAAACAACAATAGCCAAAATAGTGCTAAACCCTAAGTTCACGATGGCACGTCACTTCCCTCTATATTCGCTTCTTCCATACCCCTCGCAATTAAATAGGGGAGTACCACCAAGAAAAGATGCCAAAGAGCACACAAAAATAAATGCAATCTCAAGTCGAATAGAGGAGTATTGCACAAAAAATGCAATAAATGAAAGCAAATAATATAATAAAAATCTCACGTCAAATAGAGGAGAGATTTATTTCTTCCTTCCATACCTCCCTTCACTCCCTTTTCTACCTAAAGGCACAAATAAATGCCTCCACCACCCTGAAATACACCAGTGTCAGATCAAATGCACACTTGTTGTTTTGTGGGTATCTCAGGACTCTTACGAACCTCTTTGACATGCTTGTTGTTGGAAAAAGTGAGTAGGAAGTGAAGTTGGAAAGCAAACTCAGGAACGAAAATATGATAAGATGTGATTAGTGATCTCAAGAAGTTGAGATGCGTAGTCATACTAAGCAAAATAGGAAACAATTGTGATGAAAAGAGGAGGCAATCACATGACCAAAAAGTATTCGTTTGGTGAATGTTTCAGATTTTGTATTACTCGAGGATGATCAACATTTAAGTTCGGGGTGTATTGATGAATGTATATTCATCATGATTTTTATTCTCCTTCTTGGGATCTTTTTTATTCAATACATCCAATTTTAGTTACTAAATATCAAAATGTGATAAATTTCCTAATTGGTTCAATTATCAAGGTTCTTAACTAAGTTTATGTTGATTTTATGCAGGTCTTGATGAGGTTGAACAATTAGCTGGCCTCCACCTCCTTTCAACTCTAATCCATAAGAATCACCACCCTTCGATCTTCATCTCAATCAACCATAATCCACATCAAACCCAAAATGAGTGGGACCCACCTTTATCTACCCATGACTCATCCTTGGTCTTGACCATACAGTCTCGTCCATGTGGTCTTGACCATACGGTCTCGCCCATACAGTTTCATCTATACAACCTCAATACCATATGGACATACTCACCTCAAAACCGTTTGGAAAAGGGCATGAGACCGTTAGGAGAAGATCAATGGATATCGGTCTGCTACACCATTTGATCACCATCAGTTTCCAGACTAATAGAGCCAAAGTATCAAAACTTTTAATGCAAGAAAACTATATGGACTCTCCTCTATCCAGGACTGTTTGGAGATGGGTTGCATGAGACTGATTGGAGGTTGGAACATCAAAACCATTTGAGGAGCATCGGTCTGCGACACCGATAGAGCAGAGTGCATCTAAGATAGTTTGGACCTCCACCTTCAACTTCCTCTACCTCTGCCCCGTCTGCAAGCCCTATCGCCCCCTGAGACTGCTCGACGCAGATCCATAGCACCAGCAGCCACCACGCCTCCACTGACATCTGTAGTAACACTCCCACAATAGTAGCGCCACAACCTATCTGCAGGTCTTGACGCCACCCCATAGCACAACATAATCATCCACAATACATGCAGATGCTCTACTGCTGAACCTACCACCTGTAGCAATGACCGTCAGTAAACCCTAGTGCCTCGTTGCTTGCCTCCTCTGCTCAACCTACGTCCCAATCTGCCACACATCACCCAGATTGCGAGACCGATGGGAGCAAACAGGTTGCCGGTGCATTCAGCCGAAACCATTTGAGCATCCTAACCTACAACAAGAATGGTCTTGCAAGACTGATTCGAGAAAGAGCCAAAACCATTTCGGCTGAGAGATCGATAGAGCTGAGTAACTCAAGACCGTATGGAAGCTGACATTACGAGACTGGTTGGAGTCAAGACCGATTGGAACCCATCGGTCTTCAAGACCGTTTGGACAGAGACTCAAGACGAGTTGGAGACAAAGACCGTTCAGTCTCAGGACCGTTTGGAACCCAACGATCTCCAAGACTGATTACATCTCCAAGACTGTTTGGATGTCAAATGGTCTCCAAGACCGTTTGAATGTCAAACTGTCTCCACGATCGGTTTCTCCAAACCCTTTGGAGCAAACTCACAACAAAAACGTGAGCACCCCATCCAAGCTTATAAGTAGGATGACAAGGGTCCTCATTTGGGCATCGATTCCAAGACGCCAAGAGGCTGCTTGGGAAAGGATCGGTCTCCCTTTCACACTTCCCCCACTCCAACACCTTCAGCCATTTCGACACCGTCCACACCTCCTCCTAGTGCAAGCAAGGAGGTCAAGAAGAGAAAGAAGGTGGAGAAGAAGATCCACCTAGCCTGCCTTGGTGGTTCTTCCTCCTCATCTAGATCTGTGCCGACACGATGTAGAAGACTTCATCATCTTCACTGAGGTGTGCCTACCTTCTGCATCACGCTCATGGTGGAATCTTCCTTCTCTCTTATTCTTCTTATTTTTTGCATCATGAGCGAGTAGTTCCCTTTCGCTGGGGTGTGGGGACTAGCCCCGCTACCCATGCATTCATGTCTTTTCATTTAACATTCGAAGGCAATGCATATAACTTTTCATTTAGTTGCTAATTGATATGCTTGTAGTTGATTACCTTCTTGCTTTCATCTTGTTCTTCTCTTTGTAGCATAGAATGTTGATTAATGAGTCAGACTCCTTGACAAGAAATCTAATAGGGTTCCTTGAGGTTGTAAGTGTGTGACCCATGAGGGGACGAGCCATCTAACCTACAATGACGCTTCTGTGGTCTAAACATCCCTCAAGGAGGACCACAACCTTAGTTGGATGTTGTATTTACGGAACCGTAAGTGCATGATCTAGATGGCGACAAGAAATTGAATGCCTAAGGGGATGCTTAAACCGGCCTAAACATCCCTCCAGGAGGGTTCACAGTAGTTCCATTTAGATAGATAGATTCTTTCCTAGTTGATATGTGTTTGGATGTGTTTGCATGTGTAGTGGTGGTGAAACCCGATAATCCCAACGATTCCATAACATTTAATCTAAAACAAACTTTCATTCTACTCATTTACTTTCCCACAATTATTTTAATTAACCTCAACCAAATCAATTGTTCTAAATATTAGTCTTACTTGAGCTAGATTCGACTGACAAAGATTCTTAAAAATGTTGTCCTTTGGGATTCAATTCTTAACTATACTGCGATAAGACTCGTCCGCTTGCAGGTGGTATAATTGCACGAGGTTCTGATAAAAGCATAGGGATTCCAACACTGAGTGAATTTGTTACTGTGATATTTTCCACGTCGCTATTCCCCACAAAGGCTTGCTTGTAAGAATTTTTAGGTTCTCCTATGCCATTGGCTTCTCCGCCCATGTCAATGTCGCCTTGTGATCGTTCTTCTGCGTGCTCCATCACAATTTTTGTTATCAAGGTCTCATCTCAAAGAGGGGTATCTGCTTGTTGTGATTTCGGTGGATGGTTAAACTAGCCTAGCCACCGTCCTCCCCAGCCATTGTGGCCTCCTAGACCTCCACTCCAGGAATCGCCTCCTTGGCCTCCACGACCGCCAAACCCTAGCATGACTCGTGATGGATGCATGCATTTTTAGTCATTATTTGAGACACATTTTCCTTGATTTCATGTGTAGATTAGTAATTTACTTGACTTTTTATGCATTAAATGGCATAGGCCACCTATTTCTATTAAATACATCAAATTATATGATTTTTAATGTATTATGCAATATTTTATGCATCCCAAGTGCTTATGATGTTTTTGTGCATTTTCAGGTACAAGGAAGAACCACAGACTCCGTGCTACTAATTTGGCAACAGTCAATGGTACCAACTTGACGTTAGTGATTGTGACGTCCCCGGATTTTGGCATCTCCAAACCATATTGGGAATGAGAGCTCATAATCCGAAAACATCATCCAATCATATCAGAAAGCGATGCGGAAGCATAATACGCATACATGAACCTAAAAACATAACATTTCTCAACATTCAACATGTATATTTATATAACATGAATTATTACACAATCACAATTACATATTGAAAGAAAATTCTACAATCTATGAACATGTATGCTATCTAGGAACTTAGACAATAGGTACAACCTGGACAACTGCTCACTTCCCGTCTTTTTATCCCAAGCTAGCTCTGAACCTAAAACATAAGTGAAACAGTGAATCAACACACAAGGTGTTGTGCACGTGGGTAGAAAGATACATACTAATATGTTTGCATAATTGAAATAACTTGAGAAAGAAAGAGTAAAAGAAAACATTATTTAAAGCGATAATCAGGTAAACATTCCTTTTATTGCTTTCGCTTTGATGCGGTTGTACTACTCATACTTGCACTTGACTTACATCTAGTGTGGGAAATATAGTATCATCATACATCTAACATGGGCCAAGGAATCATACATCCATGTTAGGAAACATACATCCACACCAGACTATGTGCTCTAGTAGCTACAACCCATCATACTCATTTATGTTCTATTAGATTTGGCAAAGTATATCTCATAATAGTTCAACCAAGCAATCATATCCAAATACGAGCATTCAAGATATCACATATCATATGCAACCAGAAAACTAGTCTTATACTTAATAAATCCCACGTACCTAAGTTCAGAGATTTCTAATCATCTTGGATCATCTAGAACTTTGTCCATGACCTAATTAAATATAATTGAGCATCATTAATACGTGATCATTATTATTCTTAGCATATTTTGGTCCAAATTTGGGTTTAGCCAAAATTTGGGTTCAAACTAGTCTTAACTGATTTATGATATTTTTGTACTGATCTAGAGGTCATTATTTAGGCCTGGTTCAGTTTTCATAATTTTTTAATTGATGGTCGGTCTATTTTCTAAATTTAAAATGAGGATAAGAGCCATTAATTAATCATTAATTAGAAAATACCTATTATTCCATCAAAATAATCATATCAAAAGTTATCTTCGGTTTCCACATGATATTAGGGTCCAAGGGTACTTTAATCAGATTTAATTTCCATTATATGCTAACTTTATTATTTATTTAAGCCCTAAAAGTAGTATGGTCATCATAATTAGAAATCATCTACAACCCATTAGCAAAAGTTTGATCTATAGTTTTAAAGATATAGAGAATGGTTTCGTGAATCTGTAGGTATTTTTGGGAAATCATTTGGCCATAGGAGCTATTTTTAATCGTATTTCTAATATATGTACATTAGATGAGATGTTTACCTTTCATGATTTATTGTGGACATCGGATCTTCAAGTGGATCCAAAGAGGCCCGGACCCGCTAACCCCTTTCTCCACTCCTTCATCGTGATTCAACGCGACTCGTGCGGCGGAAGCGCGTTGCCTGCTTGCCTTCAGGTTCCCAGCGTCCTTCCTTGTGTGAGATTTCTTCTCTGTATATATGAGCGCATCCACCGGCATCATGCTGCTACGTGGATTAGGTCGGCGGCGAAAAATCCTCTCCCTCACCCCCGCGTCTGCTGATCCCTGCGTGCATGAGATCTCTCGCCTCTCAGGAAGGACTCCGTCTTGGCCATGGAATCTGGCTAGGCTCAGGCTAGATGCAACACTTTCCCTCTCTCGCTATTCGGTCGTGCGCACACTCTGATCTTGGCGATCAGACACCGCCACCGTGAGCAAGCAAGGAGTGATTCCGGTTGGGCATTGCCACAAAGATCGGCTTCGGCAGGCTCTGCCTCAGACTCCTGATCGGTGACCAGGGGGGTCTGAAGGTGTGAAGAAGCATCCTTTAAGATCACAGTTTCATGATCTTACACGATGAACATCAGAATGGAGGTCATTTTCTCGGCGGAGTCAATCTTCCTTGACGGCGGCGCTAGACCTGAGGAGAGGACCCGGAGTTTCACGCACGAAGAACATGGTTTTTCGGCACATCACAGTCACTGAGTCATGCCGATTAGTGGAGATCCGAGCCTGTGGACTCATGCTCAAACTGGGAGAAGCCCATATCGGCAGAACAAGAAGGATGGGGATGTACAGGTTAAGTTGATGTGGAGTCGTTAGCTGTCATGCTCGTCGATTCCAAGACTCAACAGTTTCCGTAGAATGTGCAGGAAACTCGCGATGGCTGGGTAAATGAGGCCAGGGAACCTGTGGCACTAGTCTCTTCTTTTCATGGCTTATGGTTTTCCCCTTAACGAGCATGGCCGCACAACACACAGATGTCACTACTTGGATCATAGATTATCAAACATAGGTTTGTAATCAATAAAACTATAGTTATTCCTGAAGATTCAAACCCAATTTATCTTAAGTACTTATCCTAGAACCATGCATTAAACATTGCCCTCTGCGATACGTAAAAGCCCAACACCTTTTCATTAAGCCTAATTCCTCAATTACCCTATATTTAAAAGTCTAAACCTTGTATACATATTGTTTATAATCAAATCCCAATGAAGTTAGTTTAAATTCCACTTAGTTGGATCATTATGCAACCAAGGGTTCACAACTTGTTCTTTTGAGTCCATGTACTTCATTTTGGCACTTATCTACATAAAATGTTAACATTGGTTCTAGCTAGAATTCATCATCCACATATGGACAACTGGTCGCGAATTCTTATGATTGATCATTAAGTGGCATTGTAATGTTCATGTGGGACAGTAGTGTCCATGATTGGATAAATGTCACATAAACTTGGAATTGACCAACTAACATATGTTACCAACTTCAAATAATATATTTGATATCAAACTCCAAAATTCAAGGTCATCACATTCACCCCACCTTACATGGAATTTCGTCCTCGAAATTCAATTGGCCATACATTTCAAGGTGATATCAAGAATTCAAGATTCATATAGCCACCACTCCTAGGTAACAAGATCATCATGGTTCCAGATATATCCTAATTTGTCATCTTAGGTTCATAGTATCTAGGATATACCTACCCCACCTTAAATAGGTCAAAACTTCATTTTCCTTTACAAGAATTGAAACATCACTTAATGTCTTAGTTATAACATAACATTATTATATTTCAATTTACATTCTCATCGTCCCTTAAGGATAAGGGTTTGTTCATAGTTTTGTAAGTTGAGAAGGAATTACTCATGGTTTTGTCATTCACTGTACACACCAATGTAAGGTGATGTCTTTACTCCATGAGTACCCTAAATATAAAGGTTGTATTTCCATATTCGATGTTTAGAAGGAATTTTTTGAGACTTTTATTTCACCCCACTAAATTATGAAAGGTGATATCAAGATTTCATGTTTACCAAAACTATCACACTTACATCATTAATTTGGTCTATGATCTGCATCATATTATGATTTTATCATTAGAGAAAGGTTTGATTTTTCACATTTATATATTAGGATTCTCATCTATTGTGTGTGAGTTATCCTTAAACTTAGAAGCATAGATTTAGAAGAAATGAGGTTCAATACTATATTTTTGTGATCATGCAAGCTATGATTCAAATATGTCTTTTATTTTTAGCTCATGATTTCAAACTTATATATTTCATGCATGATATAGAGGGAAAGAGAATATACGATGACAATCTTATCATGATTTCACACTTGGATATTACATGAATGATACATGAAGGAAATCTAGAATTAGTCAAGCTTATATGAGTGACTCTTTCTATATATAACTCATCTTTATGTCTTTAGTGAGGTTTCTAGCATCATGTATTAGGAAAGAGAGGAGGAAGGAGCAACATTTATGAGTATGGTATGTGCAAGGCATTTTACTCTTAGAATTAATGTTTCATATATCACCTCACTTTACAGCTAATGATGAGCTTCACTAGCTTATGTCACTCAAGCTATGACCTAACTTAGTCAAAGGATTGACATTATCATATGGGTCATCTACCCATCCTTTTATTCTACCCAATTCTCACATATAGATTTGAATCATGCATAAGGACTCGACTCAATACTCAAGAGTAATCTAGTGTAGGATTTTTTTAACACATATCTCATATATTGGAGGCTAGGTCCTATGACCTTCTCCCTGTGGGTCTTACTCTCTCTAGAGTTCACCACATATCTCATCCTACCACTAGATATCCTCCTTGTATAAGATCTTGAGGCCCATGCACACTCATCTCTATCTTAACTTAGCTTATCTTAAGTAGGAAAAGGGAATGTACTTTCATAATCAAGACTTCGCTTAAATTCTCCAAAATTGGATTCAACAAGTATACAACTTAAACCTTTATAAGGAAACTTATACCATCAGAGATCAAACTTAGATAAGTTTTCACATGCTTATTTCAACTATCATTCTATCATCTACTCTATGTATCACATATCTTTATAAGGCTCTAGACATCTAATCTAGACTACTCTCTCTTCTAGACTGATGTCACTCCCTTTCACTTAGGTTGCATGAACACTAACTACTCTTAAGTGTGAGGGACACATTTTTATATTTACATATATATAATAAAATATTATATAGTTTTTCTTCGAGAAAGAAGACGTCAGAGAAAATAGTCGAGGCTTGAGCCGATTGGAAAACAAAACCAAATCAGCAAAACGAGTGTCCCACACACAGTAGATAGTCTAGTGTCATGTCACCTAGTGAAATGGTGAGAACAAGGTGTAGACTAGTGTAGCTACCCAATACATATGAGCTCTATATGGAAAGGGTTTCAGACACTTGTCTAAACCTAGTTCTCGAACATCTAGGTTCTAACCTAGATGCTAAGTCAAACCTTATTCCTATAGAACAACATAATAAGTTTCTAGGGTTTAGTGTGGAAGGTGAAATTTAGTTTTTATGTTTCATGATGAGCAATTGTTAGGTGTAGTTATTATTCATGCTCTGATACCAACTGTGACGTCCCCAGATTTTGGCTTCTCTAAACCCTATTGGGAATGAGAGCTCATAATCCAAAAACATCATCCAATCATATCAGAAAGTGATGCGGAAGCATAATACGCATTCATGAACCTACAACCATAACATTTCTCAACATTCAACATGTATATTTATACAACATGAATTATTACACAATGACAATTATATATTGAATGAAAATTCTACAATCTATGAACATGTATGCTATCTAAGATCTTAGACAATAGGTACAACCTGGACAACCGCTCACATCTCGTCTTTTTATCCCAAGCTAGATCTGAACCTAAAACATACGTGAAACAGTGAATCAACACACAAGGTGTTGTGCATGTGGGTCGAAAGATACATACTAATATGTTTGCGTAATTGAAATAACTTGAGAAAGAAAGAGTAAAAGAAAACATTATTTAAAGCGATAATCAGGTAAACATTCCTTTTATTTATTTCACTTTGATGTGGTTGTACTACTCATACTTGCACTTGACTTACATCTAGTGTGGGCAATATAGTATCATCATACATCTAACATGGGCCAAGGAATCATACATCCATGTTAGGCAACATACATCCACACCAGGCTATGTGCTGTAGTAGCTACAACCCATCATACTCATTTATGTTCTATTAAATTTGGCGAAGTATAACTCATAATAGTTCAACCAAGCAATCATATCCAAATACGAGCATTCAAGATATCACATATCATATCCAACTAGAAAACTAGTCTTATACTTAATAAATCCCACGTACCTGAGTTCAGAGATTTCTAATCATCTTGGATCATCTAGAACTTAGTCCATGACCTGATTAAATATAATTGAGCATCATTAATACATGATCATTATTATTCTTAGCATATTTTGGTCCAAATTAGGGTTTAGCCAAAATTTGGGTTCAAACTAGTCTTAACTGATTTATGATATTTTTGTACTGATCTAGAGGTCATTATTTAGGTCTGGTTCAGTTTTCATAATTTTATTTTTGATGATCGGTCTATTTTCAAAATTTAAAATGAGGATAAGAGCCATTAATTAATCATTAATTAGAAACTACCTATTATTCCATCAAAATAATGAGATCAAAGGTTATCTTCGGTTTCCACATGATATTACGGTCCAAGGGTACTTTAATCAAATTTAATTTCCATTATATGCTAACTATATTATTTATTTGAGCCCTAAAAGTAGTATGGTCATCATAATTAGAAATCATCTGCAACCCATTAACAAAAGTATGATCTACAAGTTTAAAGATATAGAGAATGTTTTTGTGCATCTGTAGGTATTTTTGGGGAATCATTTGGCCATAGGAGCTATTTTTAATCGTATTTCTAATATATGTACATTAGATGAGATGTATAACTTTCATGATTTATTGTGGCCGTCGGATCTTCAAGTGGATCCACAGAGGCCCTGACGCACTAACCCCTTTCTCCTCTCCTTCATCGCTATTTAACGCGACTCATGTGGCGGCAGCAAGTTGCCTGCTTGCCTCCAGGTTCCCAACGTCCTTCCTTGTGTGAGATTTCTTCTCTGTATATATGAGCACATCCACCTGCATCCTGCTGCTACGTGGATTAGGTCGGTGGCGAAAAATCCTCTCCCTCACCCCCGCGTCTGTTGATCCCTGCGTGAGTGAGATCTCTTGCCTCTCAGGGAGGAATCTGGCTTGGCCATGGAATCTGGCTAGGCTCAGGCTGGATGCCTCGCTTTCCCTCTCTCGCTATTTGGTAGTGCGCACACTCTGATTTGGGCGATCAGACACCACCACCATGAGCAAGCAAGGAGTGATTCCGGTAGGGCATTGCCGCAAGCATCAGCTTCGGCAGGCTCTGCCTCGGACTCCAGAGCGGTGACCAGGGGGGTCTGAAGGTGTGAAGAAGCATCCTTTAAGATCACAGTTTCATGATATTACACGACGAACATCAGAATGGAGGTCATTTTCTCAGCGGAGTCAGTCTTCCTCGACGGTCGCGCTGGACCTGAGGAGAGGACCCAGAGTTGCACGCATGAAGAACATGGTTTTTCGGCACATCACAGTCACTGAGTCATGCCGATTAGTGGAGATCCGAGCCCGTGGACTCACGCTCAAACTGGGAGAAGCCCATATCGGCAGATCGAGAAGGATGGGGATGTACGAGTTAAGTTGATGTGGAGTCGTTAGCCGTCATGCTTGTTGATTCCAAGACTCAACAGTTTCAATAGAATGTGGAGGAAACTCGCGATGACTGGGTAAATGAGGCCAGGGAACCTGTGGCACTAATCTCTTCTTTTCTTGGCTTCTGGTTTTCTCCTTCTCGAGCATGGCCGCACAACACACAGATGTCACTACTTTGATCATAGATTATAAAACATAGGTTTGTAATCAATAAAACTATAGTTCTTCATGAAGATTCAAACACAATTTATCTTAAGTACTTATCCTAGAACCATGCATGAAGCATTGCCCTCTGCCTTGTGATACGTAAAAGCCTAACACCTTTTCATTAAGCCTAATTCCTTAATTACCCTATATTTAAAAGTCTAAACCTTGTATACATATTGTTTATAATCAAATCCCAATGAAGTTAGTTTAAATTCCACTTAGTTGGATCATTATGCATCCAAGGGTTCACAACTTGTTCTTTTGAATCCAAGTACTTCATTTTGGCACTTATCTACATAAAATGTTAACATTGGTTCTAGCTAGAATTCATCATCCACATGGACAACTGGTCGCAAATTCTTATGATTGATCATTAAGTGGCATTGTAATGTTCATGTGGGACAGTAGTGTCCATGATTGGATAAATGTCACATAAACATGGAATTGACCAAATAACATATGTTACCAACCTCAAATAATATATTTGATATCAAACTCCAAAATTCAAGGTCATCACATTCACCCCACCTTACATGGAATTTCGTCCTTAAAATTCAATTGGCCATACATTTCAAGGTGATATCAATAATTCAAGATTCATATAGCCACCACTCCTAGGTGAAAAGATCATCATGGTTCCAGATATATCCTAAGTTGTAATCTTAGGTTCATAGTATCTAGGATATACCTACCCCACCTTAAATAGGTCAAAACTTCATTTCCTTTACAAGAATTGAAACATCACTTAATGTCTTAGTTATAACATAACATTATTATATTTCAATTTACATTCTCATCATCCCTTAAGGATAAGGGTTTGTTCATAGTTTTGTAAGTTGGGAAAGAATTACCCATGGTTTTGTCATTCACTGTACACACTGATGTAAGGTGATGTCATTATTCCATGAGTACCCTAAACATATAGGTTGTATTTCCATATTCGATGTTTAGAAGGCATTTTTCGAGACTTTTATTTCACCCCACTACATTTTGAAAGGTGAAATCAAGATTTCATGTTTACCAAAACTATCACACTTACATCATTAATTTGGTCTATGATCTACATCATATTATGATTTTATCATTAGAGAAAGGTTTGATTTTTCACATTTATATATTAGGATTCTCATCTATTATGTGAGAGTTATCCTTAAATTTAGAAGCATAGATTGAGAAGAAATGAGGTTCAATACTGTACATTTGTGATCATGCAAGCTATGATTCAAATATGTCTTTTACTTTTAGCTCATGATTTCAAACTTATATATTTCATGCATGATATAGAGGGAAAGAGAATATACGATGACAATCTTATCATGATTTCGCACTTGGATATTACACAAATGATACATGAAGGAAATCTAGAATTGGTCAAGCTTATATGAGTGACCCTTCATATATAATTCATCTTTATAGCTCTAGTGAGGTTTCTAGCATCATGTATTAGGAAAGCGAGGAGGAAGGAGCAACATTTATGAGTATGGTATGCGCAAGGCATTTTACTCTTAGAATTAATGTTTCATATATCACCTCACTTTATAGCTAATGATGAGCTTCACTAGCTTATGTCATTAAAGATATGACCTAACTCAGTCAAAGGATTGACTTTATCATATGGGTCATCTACCCATCCTTTTATTCTACCCAATTCTCACATATAGATTTGAATCATGCATAAGGACTCGACTCAATACTCAAGAGTAATCTAGTGTAGGATTTTTTTAACACATATCTCATATATTGGAGGCTAGGTCCTATGACCTTCTCCCTGTGGGTTTTACTCTCTCTAGAGTTCACCACATATTTCATCCTACCACTAGATATCATCCTTGTATAAGAGATTGAGGACCATGCACACTCATCTCTCTAGAGTTCACCACATATTTCATCCTACCACTAGATATCATCAAGACTTTTCTTAAATTCTCTAAAATTGGATTCAACAAGTATACAACTTAAACATTTATAAGGAAACTTATACCATTAGAGATCAAACTTAGATAAGTTTTCACATGCTTATTTCAACTATCATTCTATCATCTACTCTATGTATAACATATCTTGATAAGGCTCTAGACATCTAATCTAGACTACTCTCTCTTCTAGACTGATGTCACTCCCTTTCACTTAGGTTGCATGAACACTAACTACTCTTAAGTGTGAGGGACACATTTTTATATTAACATATATATAATAAAATATTATATAGTTTTTCTCCGAGAAAGAATACGTCAGAGAAAACAGTCAAGGCTTGAGAAGATTGGAAAACAAAACCAAATCAGCAAAATGAGTGTCCCACACACAGTAGATAGTCTAGTGCCATGTCACCTAGTGAAATGGTGAGAACAAAGTGTAGACTAGTGTAGCTACCCAATATATATGAGCTCTATATGGAAAGGGTTTCAGACACTTGTCTAAACCTAGTTCTCGAACATCTAGGTTCTAACCTAGAGGCTAAGTCAAACCTTATTCCTATAGAACAACTTACTAAGTTTCTAGGATTCAGTGTGGAAGGTGAAATTTAGTTTTTATGTTTCATGATGAGCAATTGTTAGGTGTAGCTATTGTTCATGCTCTAAGACCAACTGTGACGTGCCTGGATTTTGGTTTCTCCAAACCCTATTGGGAATGAGAGCTCATAATTCGAAAACATCATCCAATCATATCAGAAAGCGATGTAGAAGCATAATACACATACACGAACCTACAACCATAACATTTCTCAACATTCAACATGTATATTTATACAACATGAATAATTACACAATGACAATTACATATTGAATGAAAATTCTACAATCTATGAACATGTATGCTATCTAGGATCTTAGACAATAGGTACAACCTGGAAAACTGCTCACTTCCTGTCTTTTTATCCCAAGCTAGCTCTGAACCTAAAACATACGTGAAATAGCGAATCAACACACAAGGTGTTGTGCACGTGGGTAGAAAGATACATACTAATATGTTTGCATAATTGAAATAACTTGAGAAAGAAAGAGTAAAAGAAAACATTATTTAAAGCGATAATCAGGTGAACATTCCTTTTATTTCTTTCACTTTGATGAGGTTCTACTACTCATACTTGCACTTGACTTACATCTAGTGTGGGCAATATAGTATCATCATACATCTAACATGGGCCAAGGAATCACACATCTATGTTAGGCAACATACATCCACACCAGGCTATGTGCTCTAGTAGCTACAACCCATCATACTCATTTATGTTCTATTAGATTTGGCGAAGTATAACTCATAATAGTTCAACCAAGCAATCATATCCAAATACGAGCATTCAAGATATCACATATCATATCCAACCAGAAAACTAGTCTTATACTTAATAAATCCCACGTACCTGAGTTCAGAGATTTCTAATCATCTTGGATCATCTAGAACTTAGTCCATGACCTTATTAAATATAATTGAGCATCATTAATACATGATCATTATTATTCTTAGCATATTTTGGTCCAAATTAGGGTTTAGCCAAAATTTGTGTTCAAACTAGTCTTAACTGATTTTTGATATTTTTGTACTGATCTAGAGGTCATTATTTAGGTCAGGTTCAGTTTTCATAATTTTATTTTGATGATCAATCTATTTTCAAAATTGAAAATGAGGATAAGAGCCATTAATTAATCATTAATTAGAAAATACCTATTATTCCATCAAAATAATCAGATCAAAGGTTATCTTTGGTTTCCACATGATATTACGGTCCAAGGGTACTTTAATCAGATTTAATTTCCATTATATGCTAACTATATTTTTTATTTGAGCCTTAAAAGTAGTATGGTCATCATAATTAGAAATCATCTACAACCCATTAGCAAAAGTCTGATCTACAAGTTTAAAGATATAGACAATGGTTTTGTGAATCTGTAGGTATTTTTGGGGAATCATTTGGCCATAGGAGCTATTTTTAATCGTATTTCTAATATATGTACATTAGATGAGATGTTTACCTTTCATGATTTATTGTGGTCATCAGATCTTCAAGTGGATCCACAGAGGCCCTGACCCGCTAACCCCTTTCTCCTCTCCTTTATCGCGATTCAACACGACTCCTGCAATGACAGCGTGTTGCCTTCTTGCCTCCAGGTTCCCAGCGTCCTTCCTTGTGTGAGATTTCTTCTTTGTATATATGAGTGCATCCACCGACATCCTGCTGCTATGTGGATTAGGTCGACGGTGACAAATCCTCTCCCTAACCCCCCGCGTCTACTGATCCCTGCGTGCGTGAGATCTCTCACCTCTCAGGGAGGACTCTGTCTTGGCCATGGAATCCGGCTAGGCTCAGGCTAGATGCCTCGCTTTCCCTCTCTCGCTCTTCGGTCGTGCGCACACTCTGATTTGGGTGATCAGACACCGCCACCATGAGCAAGGAAGGAGTGATTCTGGTTGGGCATCACTACAATAGAATTGTCAATTTGTTAGCTGTTTAACCCTTGCTGGATTGTCTTGTGTTAGGGTGGAAAACATTACACGTTACAAAACCCTTGCACAAAAGGTCTAATCTAAAAAGGGCTCTCCCAATGCATTGTGTTAGAAACATACCCCTGACACAAAAGTAGCATATTATTAAAATACATTGATCAAAGCTCAAAATCTGTAAGGGTTATTGTTCTTATTATAATGAGATGTATGATGGCACATGTCATCAATAGACGTGAGCCTTCAGATATCTTTTTCATCCATAATATTGCTCAATCAACACTCATGAAATTTAAATATGAGTCCATGGATATTTTCAACTGCAGAATTTTTATTCACTTGAACAAAATGCATGATTACACATGGGAGGTTATAGCCTTTGCCTCTTGAGTTACAGCTTACAAGATGTCCATGGATATTTTCAACTATAGAATTTTTATTCACTTGAACAAAATGCATGATTACACAGGGGAGGTTATAGCCTTTTCCTCTTGAGTTACAGCTTACAAGATGTCCATGGATATTTTCAACTGTAGAATTTTTATTCACTTGAACAAAATGCATGATTACACAGGGGAGTTTATAGCCTTTGCCCCTTGATTTACATCATGACATTTCTACAGCAGCCATATCATAGCAATGTCAAATGCAAGTCTCCCTTATAACTTTTACAATAAATTTGCTTCAAAATAAACAACACAATGGGATGAATTATATTCCAAGCGCAATAAATCGCCATAACTATTGATCCTTTTTTGATGTCACCTGAATAACAAACAAAAATATATATTAAACGTCTATTTGGGTAGTATACAGGAAACTATTATGTTCTGATTTATCTCTTGAAGAAAATCTAGGACAAATTTCCTAAGGGGCAAAGAGAACCCCAATGACCGAAACAAATCAGGGGAACACTCTCTGGGGTTTGGAAGACAATCTGTCCTTCAGCTAACATAATTATATCATCAAAAATATTAAACGTTTCGGGGGGGCTGCAACATAGACATAAATACGGTGGCTGATAGACAGATTTCTAGAACATTTAACAATCTAATATGTTGTAGAACTATCAAGCTCATTGGATATCTCATCCAAAAATAGAGTTTGTCTTGGGCCAACCAACATTTCTAATGTAAAATGGAAAATACTTCTATTAATTATCTCTTAGATTCCCTGTGTGATGAGAAAAGAAAATACATACCGTCTATATACATACTAATAGTTTTTGGCATGATCAACTATCAACTATATCAAGTCAGCCACAATTTCAGTAAAAAGAAAAACATAGATGAAGGCATATCCTCAATACTCATGAGACAAAGAATATTTTACGGCAAATAAACAACTAGTGAGACATCCCATACACTATAAATCATTGTTATCCACTATTGAGCACAAACTAACTCGATGTCACTCTTTTTCTTTGATCACCCGAAACACACCTAACCATGTTACTCCTCACAATCGTACTGCATAAATGTCAAACCAAAGAACTTTCAACAGGTGGTTAGTAATGAGGTTGTCTCTCTCTCTTTTCACTGATACAACCTGTCCATCAACTGGATCATAGAAACATGTAGGACGATAGTTGTTTACTAATTTGTAGAAGAAAAAAAACATACACTGTCCATGTCGAATCATATTGGTGAATCATCTTCATAAACACATCAATTTTAGGCATTGGTCTGATTTCTTTTTCCTTCCCAAGATGGATAAGGAGCTTTATGAATTATGTAAGACAGTGAAGGGAGGGAGGTCAATAGTAAGGCATAATTAGTAATATAGAATAGGATTATTGGCATGCATAATTAGTAAGATAGAATAGTGGGTTTTACTACCCAGAAGAGTACTTCTCTCTTACTCCTTGACATTTAGTAGCAAAACTGAATGTCTACCTGACACTCATCTCTGTAATGTGGTTATATGTTTGACATCAAAGAGGGGTCAGGGACCAATAATGTATGTATACTCGGAGATTGGTTAACCAAACCCTCTCTTTTAGCAGTATTACATTTATTCATGTTTACAAGGAAGGGAATTATGTAGCACATACTCTTTCTAAGAAAGTATGTGATGATAAAAAGGTATAATATGGATAAATGAGATTCTTGTGAAAACTGAAACCAAAGTTTGTACTAGTTCTCATGTTAACATAATATATGTTTCTTCCCGTCAAAAAAGTATAGTGGAAATGCTCTAACATTTTATTTCATTTGTAGGTTCCAAAGTCCTAGAGGTTACCGACTTGCTGCCTAGCCAGCTGTGACATACATGAAAGGACATTTTTTGGGTTATCCCAAGTCGTAGTGGTCACCACCTAGACACCTAAGAACCTACAAAACTGTGGCACACATGCAAAGATATGAAAACTTATTTGGAGAAATAGGTCCATGTTGAAGAGCTATGAGTTTTTATTTATGCCCCTAAATAATTTCTATGACTACAAGACTCACTATATCCCTAAGAGAAGTCGAGTCACAAACTATAAAAGCTTTACCCTATATCTCCTTTCTCAAACATGATAAGGTAGCAACAAAATCTGATTAATCTTATATTCACTAAACACCCTTGAAAACCACTTGAATATAACTAAATTTAATTTTACTATGTTTACTAGAGAAGCACAAAAAATAATTACTTCAATGTTGAGAATGTAGGATGTTTCCATCTAAATTATATAGGCTAGGGGATCTAACCACTATTAATTACAATAAACAATCATAGAAAAGGCACACCTGTAAATAAGGAATTGATCCCTACGATCCTCCATTTTTACACTTCATCTTCATTCACTCCAATTTCTCCTTCTTATCTTCTCTGGTTCATCTAGCATAGAAAGACATTACACCAGACAAAGAAGTAGAGTACTTAAACTATGGGCTGTGAACAATCCATTAGGTTATTGGAAGTAGTAACAAAGTACAACAAACTAGGCAAAGAAATGATGAAATTTACAACAAGATATACAACTAACCATGTACAATAAGAAATAATAAAGATAAGAATATTCACTCCTACCAATCAAGTTATTGAGATCCACTATCCTCCACTCTTATTCTATATCTTCATTCCCTTAGGCTTCTTCCTTTATCCTTCCCTATATTCTATGCATGTTAGAATCGTCACAAAGATACAAGTGATCGATGATTTCAACAAAAAGAAAGGAAAGTATTACCATTATAGTTTTGTGTGTTGCCCACCTTATTAATAGATTTCATATACTATAATCAAGAATTCATATAATATAAAATGTACATAAATAACATATTACTAACATTTTTTTTCAAATGATATAGTTCTAAATTGCATCTTAGCAGCTCCTTGTTCAAAATACACATGTATTATAGTTGTGACTGACATGTACAAAATGTCACATTTCACAAATTTGACTTATACATGTATAACATGCATGTTTGTACAACACAGCTGAAATGCAAGTACTATTCACAAAAAAAGGCCATATCTTAATTTGTAGTGTCTAGTCTATATGAGAGTGTGGCATGTGAGAACCCATCCCAATGTTGTTTGAATGTTTTGCCTGAGAACTTCGCCCTTCATCATCACTATTTGATCCTCGAGCATGCAAAGAAGATGAACCATCCTGTAGTTATGCATAACAATTCTTATAAAATAGCATATAAGAAGAACAATTATTTGATTTTAATGCATAAAACATAAGAGAAAAATATCACAAATTAGGATGTCAACCTGTCCTAGCATATGTGCCATCCTACGTTTTGCATTGGCTAATGCTTGAGCTAGAAATGCAGCTTCCTTTTCAATCTCTTGATAGGTTTGTTGAGCTAGATCCATCATAGGAGCCTCTTTCAATAGTTTTCTTATCACACCATGACCGTAACCCCTTTGATAGCCACCATGAGGATCTCCGTATACATGATCTGTAATTGGGATAAATTCGAGGGGATTAAAACTATCTTGTACTTCTTTGGGCTTCAGCTTCAATTTCCTCCTACAAGAAGTATAGTTTTGTAAAACTTAGTGAGAGATATACGGACCATGAGTTGGCTTATATAAGAATGGATATAACCCACCATCATTTTCTTAGTATCTTCATTTCGAAATTCTCCCTTCTTATTTTTATGAGCAATGATGTATGCATGATAATCAGATGCTTCACATCCATCTAGCATCTAATGGAATCACAATAAGCATAAATATAAAGTATTTAAAAATATTATCTACAATTAAAATTCTTACCAACTCAAATTGTTTTCTTTGAATCGACTTCGTCCCTAATGTGAAAGTGGGTCTTATCTTCGCACGACTAATTGCATTTTGTTTTGCAATTTTCTAGATATGAAAAGATAGATGAAAGATGCAAACATTTTGGCCAATAAATATTAATTTAATCTCATCAAAATTTATTTTACCTTAGTTTCCTCCTTACTCCAGTATACAAGCAAATGTTGCCATTGTTCTTGGCTAAGTCTTGATTCCGGTGAAAATTGAAGCTCCTCCGGGGATAAAATATGTAGACACCGCTTCAAAACACTACGATATGATATGACGCTAGTTTGTACCCTTGCTTTACACCACTTTATAACACAATGCATGTTTGGAGTCAATTTAGTTTCATAACTCTTAAATTTAAAGAGTTTCTGTTTGAAAAATGATTAGTTAGATGTGCATATAGAAATGATATATATAGAATTCTAAATGGTAATAATGAAGGTCAAAATAATACCTCAACTTCTACCCAAACTCGAAGAAAATTTTTGTCTTGCAAATCTGACCAATGAAGGTGCAGCGGGAAACTATCAGTGTCTCTAGCTTTCAAGCCTAAAAATCTTACTAGAATACCACCTTCATTACCCACGGGAACATTTTGAAGTGTCCAACAATCATGATGTGTTTTCCCTAATCGAGGTCTAATGGATTTGTATCCTGTCCACCCACGTCCTTTCCTTTCTTTAATTACACAGGAATCATTATTTTCTAAAAATAAAGAGTGTCACATTACAACTTTATCATCAGAAAAAGAAAGAATTTCCTTCAGACATATACCTGAGACACTAGCCTCCATACCACCAAACTATTTGGCTCGATGCATACGCTTCCTCATACGGTACAATTGCTTAATATTGGGTGGCATGTCTTCTAGATTTTCTTGTTGTTGGCCCAAAAATCCTTCAGTGTCAACACCAAGTGTTTCCCTTTCTATCATGAAAACACATGTATATTAACATCAGAATATATGTGCAAATCAAGAAGTAATAGTTCTAGATTCTAAAGAACACACCATCATTTGTATTTCCATCAAAATCAGTCCCCCTACTTTGATCCTCAACAAGTGTTGTTGGTACTTGATGAAGGTGGCTGCCATCATTATCTAAAAAATAACAACAACAATTTTATTTTATCTTGTATAACTATCACATACATTCCACTTAGAAAGAATCGCATATTTTCTGAAAGACTACCTATAACATGTTCTTCAATAAGTCTAGTGGACCTTTGGAAAACATCAAACCTTGATGCATAACCTATAAATATGATACCATTGTCTTGAGGTAAGATATATTTTTTTATAGTATAGTCATATTTATTAATAGCAATGCATCTAGAATAAGAAACACCCACCATCGTTGATGATCCTGAAAAAATTTGTTTCTTTACTTTGAATATCTATGGGGTTAGGAACCTCATAAGTTGGAAAAGGTATTTTTTTCATTCCTATAATATTTAAAGTCAATAAATATAATTGAATTATTTGGCAACACAAGTCCCTAAACAAAAATTATTGCCATATACAAAGTTGTATACAACAAAAATTGAAAAGTACATTCCAGACAACCACTCACGTGCTATAGAGCATAATGATTGATCACTAAATCCAGAGGAGTCACTTCTACATGGTGTAGAGTGATGAGAAAGGTGGTTGACTTTATGACCTAAAGTTCACGCGTATATCAAAATAATCTCACAATGAAAAGGGATCTACATATACAAATGCATTAAAACATAAATTAACTCACCATCTTCAATGATTCTCAGAAAATGAATTGCTTTACTTTGAATCTCTAGGTGGGTAGATGTCATATAAGTGGGATTGGTTACTTCTGTTGTACCTATAATACTTGAATTAGATAAATAATAATGAAGCATATGGTAGAATATGAATATGTTTCCCAAAAACACACACCACTTTCGAACTTTTTAAGAAATCCATTTCTTTACCTTGAAATTCTAGGGGGTTAGGAACCTTATAAGTTGGACAAGGCACTTCTATAGTTCCTGCTTTAAAAAGTCATTACTTTGAGATTTTCTATTGATGTCTGAAAGTAGAAATATTAGAGAATAACAAGTCATTACCATTTGCAGTAAAAAGTTTTATTTTCCTTTAATCACACCTATTAGTTAAAAAAATAATGTGTTATATAATGTTGCATAATATATATATATATATCAATGATATAACTATCCTTTGACATGTTACATTCTTTGACAAAATCATAAGATATATTTATCAAAAATCATCAACAAGAAAACAAACACCTACCTCCTTCAGTGTTTGCTGAAAAATTTATTGTTTTACTTTGAATCTCTTGCGGGTTAGGCACCTTATAAGTGGGGGAGGTTACTTTTTTGGTCCCTACAACATTTGAATTAGATGAATAAATGAAGAAGTATTTTATATCACATAAATATCTTGTATAAAACTACCTATAACAGGATGTTCAACATCTCTAGAAGAGGTTGTGCCAACTTGATACCCTAATGGGACACTTTTACAACCTAAAAATATTTTGAGATTATCTATATCTTACAAAAGTAGGAATACAAGAGGATCACATGTTCTAACCATCTCGTTTAGGCTGTGGAAGATCTTTCTTGAACATTTTGCCTTTCCCTTTAGTCGCACCTATTATTTGAAAAAAATAGGATTGTATATAAACATGTATATAATAGGCATAAAATAATTATTACAAAGTACCACTCACATGCTATGGAGTACAATGATTGATCATTCAATAAAGAAGATTCATTTCTAGATTGAGTAGAGTAATGAGACAAGTGATTGACTTGATGAGATACACGTCACATTTGTACTAGTTGTATTCTCCCACAAATTCATAAGATATATTTATCAATAAGAATCTAGAAGAAAACAAACACCTACCGCCTTCAGTGTTTGTTGGAAATTTTATTACTTTACTTTGAATGTCTTGCGGGTTAGGCACCTTATAAGTGGGGGAGGTTACTTTTTTGGTACCTACAACATTTGAATTAGATGAATAAATGAAGAAGTATTTTATATCACATAAATATCTTGTATAAAACTACCTATAACAGGATGTTCAACATCTCTATAAGAGGTTGTGCCAACTTGATACCCTAATGGAACACTTTTACAACCTAAAAATAGATGATTTTGAGATTATCTATATCTTTAAAAAGTAGGAATATAAGAGGATCACATGTTCTAACCATCTCGTTTAGGCTGTGGAAGATCTTTCTTGAACATTTTGCCTTTCCCTTTAGTCGCACCTATTATTTGAAAAAAATAGGATTGCATATAAACATTTATAGAATAGGCATAAAATAAATATTACAAAGTACCACTCACATGCTATGGAGTACAATGATTGATCATTCAATAAAGAAGATTCATTTCTAGATTGAGTAGAGTAATGAGACAAGTGATTGACTTGATGAGCTACACGTCACATTTGTACTAGTTGTATTTTCTCACAAATTCATAAGATATATTTATCAATAAGAATCTAGAAGAAAACAAACACCTACCGCCTTTGGTGTTTGTTGGAAATTTTATTACTTTACTTTGAATCTCTTGCGGGTTAGGCACCTTATAAGTGGGGGAGGTTACTTTTTTGGTCCCTACAACATTTGAATTAGATGAATAAATGAAGAAGTATTTTATATCACATAAATATCTTGTATAAAACTACCTATAACAGGATGTTCAACATCTCTAGAAGAGGTTGTGCCAACTTGATACCCTAATGGAACACTTTTACAACCTAAACACATAATTTGGAGATTATTTACATTTATCCAAAAGTAGGAATATAAGAGGATCACATGTTCTAACCATCTCCTTTAGGCAGTGGAGGATCTTTCATGAACATTTTGCCTTTACCTTTAATCACACCTATTATTTGAAA
Organism: Alisma plantago-aquatica; assembly: GCA_963693085.1. Taxonomy (NCBI): domain Eukaryota; kingdom Viridiplantae; phylum Streptophyta; class Magnoliopsida; order Alismatales; family Alismataceae; genus Alisma; species Alisma plantago-aquatica. The sequence continues at coordinate 382,459,720 of OY856412.1, forward strand.
AAAATAAGATTGCATATAAATGTATATAGAACAGGGATAGATAAAATAACAATTACAAAGTACCACTCACATGCTATGGAGTATAATGATTCATCTGTCAATAAAGACGATTCATTTCTTGATTGAGTAGAATAATGGGACAAGTGATTGACTTGACGGGCTACAAGTTGCATTTGTATTAGTTGTATTCTTTCACAAAATCATAAGATATATTTATCAAAAAGCATCTAGAAGAAAACAAACACCTACCACCTTCAGTGTTTGCTAAATTTTTTATTGCTTTACTTTCAATCTCTTGCGATTTAGGCACCGTATAAGTGGGGGAGGGTACTTTTTTGGTCCCTACAACATTGAATTAGATGAATAAAGAAGATGTATTTTACATCATACAAATATCTTGTAGAAAAACTACCTATAACATTATTTTCAACATTTCTCGAAGAGATTGTGCCAAGTTGATACTCTAATGAAACACTCTCATGACCTAAAAATAGAAAAAATTTCAGATTATCTAAAATTATCAATTTTATTGAAATATAAAAAAAATGCAAATACAATTTGCTTTAGAAACTTGTTTTTTGATATTGGCCTTTTCTTTTGCTTCACCTGTATCATGTAAATGAATATCATACAAAATTTCATATCTTTTTAAATCAACATATAATCATTAGTATCTACTTACGTGCTATGGAGAGCAATAGTTGGTCATGTGATCCAAGTGAAGCACTTCTAGAAGGTGGCAAGTCATGTGAGAGGTGGGTGACTTGATGCTCCTGAATGACACTACTATTCTTTTCTTTTTCACAATGTACAACTTCACTCAAGTACTTCAATTTTTTCTTTTGCGGTATTGCTTTCTATCAAACCTGTTACATACACATAAAAACATAAAAAAATATTACAACTATAAGTACAACAACATTATATATACTACAAATCAAAATATAATCCAAAAAATCACCTTTTTAATGAGGGTGGTACCTTGTGTTGCTTCTTTATGTCTTGGAGCCATAGTTAATAAAGTAGGGTCAACATGTATAGGGTTGGGAATATCTAAGCGAACCCAAGTGTTGTCATTCTCGTCCTCTAAATCACTATCACCCTGATTGATTTCCTCAATGATTTCTTCTATATCGTCATTTTCATTGTGTAAGTTCTCTAAATCCTCTATTGGGAAATCAAAGGTGTCTCTTGGTCTCCAATCACAAACAATGCTCCAATTATTTTCTTCTATATCAACTGAGTAGAATACTTGAATGGCTTGGTCTGGATAAATGAATGGCTCATCATCATAACTTGTTCTACAAGTGTTAACTAAAGTGAAGCCAAATTCATCTAGATAAGAACCTATAGAATCATCCATATCATACCATCTACACTTGAAAAGATAAATAGGAGGTAAACTTTCATATTGGAGTTCAAATATGTCAACTAAGACTCCATAAAACATATTTTCATCACCTCCTTTTGTTGCAATACCACAATTTTGGGTGACATGGGTATCATTGATTGTTTCAACTTCAAATGTGTAACCATTCACATAATACCCTTTATAAAGACGTACTCCTAATGTAGGGCCCCTAGAAAGACATCTTACAACATTTGGAACAACCATATCTTCAAGTAAGGAACATACCTGATAAAGATACATAGACAAATGTCATATGTGATAGGTTTTACTTCTAAAAGATACTATCATACTTACATAATTTGAGTACCATCTAACAAAATGATTGTGTTGTTCATGCTATATTTCATGTTCATTCCAAAATGGATTCTGAAGCATGATCTCATTCCGATGCAACCTATATAAAGAACTGTTAATATTATTGTGAAATTGATATTTTAGTTTGAAGGATGCATCAAAAGCACTTACAATATGTACGGTTCAATTTCAGCTGTGTTGAATAGAATAAATCTTCTTGCTTGATTCAGTTCATCATATGAGAGAGTGACAAATAAACCAGCACCAATAGGTCCATCATTATATCAAACTTTTCTATCTAAGTTGGACTCTACATCTTTGAGATAGTGTTGGCAAAAGATAGTTGCTTCCTGTAAAATATATCCCTCTGCAATAGATCCTTCTGGTCTACTTCGATTGTGCACAAATCGTTTCAATGAGTATAGATATCTCTCAACCGGGTACATCCATCTATATTCTACTACACCTGCAACTTTGGCCTCATATGCTAGGTGGATAGTTAAGCGAACCATGACATCAAAAAATGCTGGAGGAAAAATCCTTTCAAGCTTGCATAGAAGAATTGGCATAGAACTTTCTAATTTCTCCATGTTCTTATAGCTAATTTTCTTTTCACATAAGGACTTAAAAAAGTGACAAAATTCTATCAACACTTTTGCAATAGGTTTTGAAATAGTTCTCCTTAAACATAGAGGCAGAAGATATTGCATGAGAATGTGGTGATCATGACTTTTCAACCCAACAATCTTTTTAGTCTCTAGTTGCACTTTGTTTGATATATTTGAAGAGAATCCATCGCGCAATTTCAAATCTTTTAACACTAACAAAAAATCTTATTTTTCCTTAATTGTCATGCTATATGAAGTGTGAGGAAATGAGAATTGGTCATTGTGTTTTCTTTTCTTTGGCCACAATGGTTTCCTTATATTCAACTTCTGCATGTCCAAACATGCATTAATATTTTCTCTACTATGGCCGTCTTTGTGCAACAACCAACTAAGAATAGTTTCACTTACATTCTTCTCAATGTGCATTACATCTAAGTTATGACGAATCAATAAAGTAGACCAATAAGGAAGTTCAAAGAAAATATTCTTTTTTTTCCATCCATAAGGCAACTTAGAACTGGTTTGTTTGCCTATCCCAACAGTATCACCATTAGAATTAGCAATGTCATAATTTTCCCACAACTTTAATATACATGAACCACTAAGTTGATTAGGTGCAATACCATGTTCTTCCATTCCATTAAAGGTTTTGTTATCTAGACGCCAAGGATGATTGGCATCTAAAAAACGACGATGTCTCATGTAAACACATCTACGACTATGTGGAAGATAAATTGAACCATGGTCAATACCACAATGTGGACATGCCTTGTATCCTTTGGTGCTCCAACCAGACAACATACCATATGTAGGGAAATCATTAATTGTCCATAGGAGTGCCACTCGCATATTGAACATTTCATCTTTATTTGCATCATAAGTCATTACACCATCTAGCCATAATTTTTTCAGCTCATCCATTAAAGGTTGCAAATGTATCAATTTTATTTCCAGGAGACTTTGGTCCTTCTATAAGAAGAGATAACATAAATAATGATGGTTTCATTACCAAACATGGAGGAAAGTTGTAGCATATTAAAATAACAGGCCAAGTACTCCAACTACTACCCATCATAGAACTGAAAGGGCTGAAACCATCACTTGCAAGAGCAAGTGTTATATTGCGAGGATCAGAACTAAATGTTGGATGTTTTGAATTAAAATCCTTCCATGCTAATGAATCTCTAGGGTGACTCATCTCCCCATCATCACTCTTAGGCACAGTTTCATGTCCAATCAAAAGTGGGGCTAACTTTTTGGACATGAAGAGCCTCTTTAATTTTGAGGTCAAAGGAAAGTACCGAAGTAATTTTGCAGGCACTCGCTGCAATCTCCACACCCTGTTTTTTTTCTTTGATCTTTTCCATCTAGAAGATCCACAAATAGGACATGCTTCAAGTTTTTCATACTCACCACGAAATAGCACACAGTCATTTCGACATGCATGAATTTTTTGATAATCTAAACCCAAAGTTGACATTATCTTTTGACATGCATACCAATTCTTAGGTAGAGTATTACCCTCAGGAAGAAATTCAGACAACATCATGAAAAGGGTTGATAATGCACTATTAGTCAAGCTGAAGTTGCATTTATATTCAAACAACCGAATAACGCACGACAATTTAGTATACTTTGAGCATCCAGGATATAGAGGTTGACTAGCATCTTCTATAATTTTCTAAAAGTTTTTTATATCATCATCGTGACTTTCATTAGCAGTTCCCGTCATAGGATCAGAAGGTGCATATTCAGGTTGTCCCACCGTATCATTAATGATTCCATTAATATCATCAATACAATTTATTGTTCTACCATATTGGGTATTTATTGGACTCTTAGCTGTCTCACCATGTTTTGTCCAAGTTGTATAGTCCTCCAAAAATCCATTCCTTATGATATGAGTTTGTATAGTGTTCATGTCTGCATAACACTTGTTCTCACACTTGCAACACGGACACCTAACCTCTTTTGTGGAGTTATTCCTAAATGTAAATCTTAGAAAAGCATCAACTCCCTGTTGAAAGAAAGTACTCCGACATCTATCAAAACTATTCTTTCCATGAGAAATCCAACTCTTATCACTAATCAAATCCTTCATCACTAGATACCTAATTGAAAATAAAAGATGTGTCATTCAAAAGATAACTAATAGTAATAACAAATTGTAGCTGACGAGACAATGTGCAACTTGCAAAATTTGGAATTGTGAATGTTTAAGTGACAAACAGGAGAAGAATGTGTGCATGAGTATTAAAAACCATTGTGTAACAGAACTAGAGGATTAATTGGATTAATACATGTTTACAAGAGAATCATGTGATATTCGATGGTGTCGAGCGGCAAATTCTATAGTATTATATATGTATGTGAATAATAATTTGTTGGGTATATATAGTAATATTCTTTTTATATAGAATCTTATATTTATTGAAGTTATGTTCAAGTACTGATAGCTCATGATATATTTTAATATTGTCACATTTAGAATTAAGATTGTCTAAATTAATCAATTATTGGATTGCTGTTTGATTAATAGGTTGAGATGAACTTTTCAGAACATTATTTGGATAACCACTAGCAATTTTACGTGGAGGCTACCTCCCACTTTGGAATTAAGTGTCAACGTTCTAGGTTAGTGAAAAAGACACCTAAACCATAGGATAATGTTCTAAACACTACATTTAACATGTAATTGCCTCTTTTAGAATCTTAACAATAGTACACAGTTATAGATGAAGACCGTGGACAAAAAGTCAAGAATACATTATCAAGTCTCCTCATTCACAATAGCAGTCTTTATGTGTCGATTCCTAGAACAACCATTCCCCCATATTATTGGTTCAAGTGAGGCATTGGGTTGGGACACATACAAAATAGCATGGTATGGTATAATACCCAACATTAAATTTTTTTCATAAAAGTTTTGCCACTGCTCAGCCTCCTATAAAAAGGATGCAATAAAGATGTTTGGTTACCTCAATTTGTATAGAGGATGGCATGCTAGAGACTTCTTATGGAAAAGATTGATTTTTGGGGGATGATAATGTACTCAAAGATCGTGTGTATGAGGAAGAGAGAGATGATATAAGAAGATTAAAAAATAAGGGTAAATTTCAAAACAATACACAACGTTTATTCCTTATAACAATGATGTCACGACGTTTTAGAAATTTCATGAAAGTACACAGTTTATCTCTTATTTTAACATTTGTATCATATCTTAAGGGTAAAACATTACATTTCATCGGCACAGTGGAACCTTGTGCGTTATCCACCATATAGACAAGGTACATATGATTTGTTCTAGTCATTGTCGTAGTATGCCCGCAACCAATGAATGTCTGATTACCCACCTAATTGTATTAGCATATTAACTCTATGTAAAGTCCCTGCTCCTGCAGAAGCAGACATATTAGTCCTCTCTGCTCTTGCGGAAGCAACTAAATAGTTCTCTCCAAAAAAGAATGGGACTGATTTTTCTTGTATCCGTCACCCAGTTAAAATCCTTATAAGCTCAAAGCATAGTGTCCCGTATGCATAACACACACCCAAGAACAATATTGTACATGGCTGCTTTGTAACACTATATTTCCAGAAGATAATGTCTTACATTATTTACCAACAAGCGAAGAGGGGGGAAAACAAACGACCAAGTCATGCACAACGTGTGAACAAACGAAGTGAAATTTAAAGTCTGCAAGAGATACAGACTGACACAATAATCATTGGAGTAACACCTCAACTCAGAAGAATATGGTTGCCTATGTGAGTCTATATACAAGAGGGTCAAGTGTGAGAGTCTATCAATTAGCCCAAGCATCGGTCTCTAGTTGGTTTATAGATGTTTCTCCTATTCGGAACATGTGCATCCCCTCCAAGCACCTGAGGATGTCGTAGAGTACTTTGACACAACTCTATTGCATGTAGGATCAAAGTCACCTTGACATTATGTAATTGAGAGAATTACTACCATTTTCAAACAAATCACACTCACTCTCTGTTCTATCCCTCACCGGCTGCTGGTTCTAACAAAATCTGATATAATTGAAAACATGAATGACAAACCATATATGAGTATGTTATTTCTTAAACGTCGTGGTTAAGTAGTTAAAAGATGCAAACGATTATTTATTTTTTATATTTTATCAAAAAATAGCTAACTTGCAGTAACATCTTCTTCATACCAACTAGAAAAAAATCAAAATCAAAAGCTGACGTTGCCACATGTTAAAATCAAATTATATCTTACCAGAGGTAGAATAATGGGGGCTGGAGCTTGACCTTCGAGGCACCTTGTGTTGCGTTCACGAACCAGAGTCGATCGAAGCAGTCGAGCACAACAAATGCCCAAGTCTGTGGCAAAGACAGAGGAGGCGAGGAATACTCAGACCAACCAGGTCTTGGATGAGCGAGCAAGTGGACAGAGGCAAGAGTGAAAAGTCAGAACACAGGCCCAAGCTGTCGGAGCAGAAACCAGCCGAGCAGCAAATAGGAGCCGGAGCACACAGTAGCCAGAGCAAACCAGTCGACCAGCAAATAGGAGTCAGAGGACACAGCAGTCGGAGCAAACAATCAAAGTAGGCACCTACGGAGCAGCAAACGAGGCCAAAGCAAACAGAGACCACTGCCTCAGCCGCAAACGCAAACAGAAAGGGTGCAAGCGGAAAGGAGAGAGCGGACACAAACGGAAAGAGGGGAGAGTGGAAGTCTGGATGGAGTGTGAGTTATTTCTTTATTTTCCCTATTGTAAATAGATCTGAACCGTATAAATTTTGGTGGAAATCTAAACGGTTGTTCATTGGTAATGCGTGACTAGCGGGAACCCGCCTAAACATTTGTGTAAGGGTTATACTTCTTGCACATTATAATAACAATTAAAACCCTTACTGATTTGCTGTCTTTACCCCTAACAAAATATCAATTTTCTACTAGTGCATTGCCGCAAGCATCGGCTTTGGCAGGCTCTGCCTCAGACTCCAGAGCGGTGACCAGGGGGTCTCAAGGTGTGAAGAAGCATCCTTTAAGATCACAGTTTCATGATCTTACACGACAAACATCAGAATGGAGGTCATTTTTTCAACAAAGTCAGTCTTCCTCGACGGTGGCATTGGACCTGAGGAGAGGACCCGGAGTTGCACGCACGAAGAACATGGTTGTTCGGCACATCACAGTCACTGAGTCATGCCGATTAGTGGAGATCCGAGGCCGTGGACTCACGCTCAAATTGGGAGAAGCCCATATCGGCAGAACGAGAAGGATGGGGATGTATGGGTTAAGTTGATGTGTAGTCGTTAGCCGTCATGCTCGTCGATGCAAAGACTCAACAGTTTCCGTAGAATGTGCAGGAAACTCGTGATGACTGGGTAAATGAGGCCAGGGAACCTGTGGCACTAATCTCTTCTTTTCTTGGCTTATGGTTTTCCCCTTCACGAGCATGGCCGCACAACACACAGATGTCACTACTTGGATCATAGATTATCAAATATAGGTTTGTAATCAATAAAACTATAGTTCTTCATGAAGATTCAAACCCAATTTATCTTAAGTACTTATCCTAGAACCATGCATGAAGCATTGATCTCTGCCTTGTGATATGTAAAAGCCCAACACCTTTTCATTAAGCCTAATTCCTCAATTACCCTATATTTAAAAGTCTAAACCTTGTATACATATTGTTTATAATCAAATCCCAATGAAGTAAGTTTAAATTCCACTTAGTTGGATCATTATGCATCCAAGGGTTCACAACTTGTTCTTTTGAATCCATGTACTTTATTTTGGCACTTATCTACATAAAATGTTAACATTGGTTTTAGCTAGAATTCATCATCCACATATGGACAACTGGTCGTGAACTCTTATGATTGATCATTAAGTGGCATTGTAATGTTCATGTGGGACAGTAGTGTCCATGATTGGATAAATGTCACATAAACTTGGAATTGACCAACTAACATATGTTACCAACTTCAAATAATATATTTGATATCAAACTCCAAAATTCAAGGTCATCACAGTGATGGTCCTAGAAGCTCACCCAGGGTCGGTGCTACTGACCACTAAAGTTAGTGGTACCAAATTAGCATCAACAAACCCCAACATGAATTGAGAAAACTGGGTGCTACCGAGTTGACGTCAGAGAGGCAGCTCGAAAACTACAAAACTTGGTGCTATCGAGTCCAGTCGATAGTAGCAACAAGATTGGGGTCGCACGACCAAATCTAAGTGACTCGATACTACTGACTCACCTAGTCATTAATACCGAGTCTGTCTGATTAGGCTAGCCACATATTTCACTCTAATCCAATGGTGTATGTTATTTTGGACCCTAAGTGCCGTCTATGGTGTAGGGGGAAGAATAATAGAAAAAGGAAGTAGTTGTTTTCATTGCACGATGATCGGAGAGAGTGAAAAGAATAATTGAGGACCAAAAGCTTCAATTGAGAAGATCTGGGACCTGCGAAGGACAATTATGTAGTCGAAAGATAGTAGAACGCTCGTACGACAGAGGGGATCATAAAGACAGGTGGAGATTCAATGGTTACCTTTGTTTATTCATGTTTCCCACATTTTTCTTATTCCCTTCCATGCATTTGCCGATGAAAACCATGCAAGGATAAAAACATTTATTCCTTAGGATCCGAGCGTAGCTTGTATATACACTGTGATTGATTCCATGCATTAATATCAATTTTATCTTTTTTAATGAGATATAAATCTATGAAAACTTTATGTTCTACTTTTGCTTTATCACCATGAGTAGATTGATAGATGCTTAGTCATCTCAAGAGAGATGTTGAGGGTCGGAGAGCATACATTTACATTTCTATTGTGCCCTTAAGGAAAAGTGGAGTGTAAACAGATGGAGAATACCTGTAAAACTTCAAACTAATCAACCAATAACTGTGGACGTGGGATTGACATTAGATAAGGTTGTGAATTACACTGCCGGAGTAGCTAATTCTAGCTACAGGCTCATTATCCAGGAATTGAGGTAATAGATATTAGTGTGTGTGAAGTCAGTCATTAGTGTTGTCTCTAATGAAACTAGTGTCCTAAGGAATTCACCCCATCTCTAATTAATTCAACCTTTTATTCATTTTATTTCTGTCTTTGTTCTTTCTCTCAACCCAATTCAAGCATTTACAACTGGTTTAGCTGATTTGACTACATTTAGTAGTAGTCTACTGGAGAAATGCTTCCCCATGTTCGACTCGGGCCTCACAAGGCCGAACTACTTTGATACATTTACTTGCGTATTAAGAACGGTAAACTCATGTCATCACTTTCTTTTATCTTTCTGATGGTTACCCTCTTTCCAATTAATAAGGAGACTTGGTGGTTGACAAATTTATTCTGCCACCTATCTTTTCATTTTCTGATGGCTACCAACCCATTTCCTTCGATTGCTTCTATAAATATCCATCCACCACCATCCCCTTTCTCTCCTTTTCTAAGGATATATGTCCTTCTTCATCATATTCGATGACTTTTATCTTAATACAATCTCAAATAATCAGTCAAGTCGACCAACAAAACATGATATGGTAAAGTTAATAACCCACTTCAACAATTCTTTCCCATGTTATCCTTCTTTCTTTCATGCTCTATCCTTTCTAGTGAACCAAGTGTTCTGTAAGCTCCAAAATTGGACACCCTCATCATGGTACTCAAGACAAAGTTAGATGCAAAATAACGTCATGCAGTTTGGGCTTGTCAATAGAGTAATACTTACATGATGCATTATTTAGTGTAACAAAATTAGAAGGTATTTATCTGGTATTTTTTACGTTTCCTCATCTTTTTTTTAGGATTTTATCTATTAAGCATCAAGTACAACTTACATTTTTCTTACTATAATAGAGAGGTTATTATATAATCCCAGACAAGTAGAATATGAGTGTCCATGTTATTATTGAAGAATAACCTAATGTACCCCTTAAATTTTTTTAGAAAAGGTTTACAAAAACTCCCACAAAGGGTTAGATAATATGCAAATTTCAATTTCTTCCACGTCTATAAAACTTCATATGTTTTCTTATCTAACTCTTTTTTTTCTTATATGGTGCAGGGAAATTATAACAAGAAATATTTGAAATTGTGGAAAATTAAGTAGAATTACAAGAATTAGATATGAAATGCTACTTGGTGGAAAAAGTATGAAGTATGTTGCATTAATTAACATGTTAATTTTAGTTATAACTATTATTTTTGAGCTATCTTTCTAAATATTTTCCATTTCAACATACACTTAAGGAACTTATTCAGATAGTATTTGGTTTGGAGAACATTGTATCTCAATTGATGACTTAGTAACAATAATAAATGGTACATTTTAGTTGGATTATGTATCTCAGATTAATACTATATTTATATGAAATGACTTGTGTGTTTTTTCTAGGGTGGTGGTGTTAATATTGAGTTTGAATAAAACACCCCACAAATTTGAGAAAGCGTGAGAGGTTTCATAATGAATTTTCTACAATGATACTACTGCAAGTGTCTTACATATGCAAGGTATCACAAACATGCAGGGTGTAGGTTCATGCAGGGTGTAGGTTCATTTCATACCCAAGACAATACTAGTGTTGTAGGAGTAGTCATGTTTCCCAAGCAATAGAATTCAAGCAAAACTAGCTTTGACATGTTTCCTAAACAAAGATATTCAAGTGTGGTGAATTAGGCATGTCACACAAGCAAGGTAATGAAGATATACATATTCCTAATATGTTTTAGATTAGATACAAGGTGATGCAAGTGTACCATTTGGAGGCATGTTTCCCATGTAAAGTATTACAAATAAACACGCCCAAGCTTTTAGCCACATATAGCTCATAACAACTCTAGACTAATTTGGATGTTAATAAACACATACAAACATTAACATATAATGATGCTTTCTTAAAGGATACTATTGAAACTTAGTGCCCTATTTTTGATAAAAATCCACAAAGCCACCCTAAAACATTGAAGACACAAATCATATTATCCTCGATATGCTTCACGCTAGAAGTTCTTTTAAATGAGTTATTCAATATTATCTAAACTATGCTCTTTCCAATACCAACTTTTTGTACATTTTGTTTTGTCTACCATATATATATATATATATATATATATCATATATATATATATATTATATATATATTATATATATATATATATATATATGAAAACTTTTATTCCATTGTACATCTACACACACAAGACATTAATACTTATTGGGGCACATGTTTGGATAATCATATAATAATGATGGAAATTCACTTTATAAATAAATCCAAAATTTCTGTTTGGTTGTATTCCTTATCCTTAAGATATAGATAAATGGTTGCCATATCTTTATATTGGTAGGTAGATATGCTTTCAAAGATGATTTAGAGCTTCAATGCACCAATATTATATGGGTAAGTATATTTTTTTTGTTATGATCTGTGTATTTTATCAGCCTTTCAATACTATTTGTAATTTTTTGTTGTAATTTTAATGAGAAGAATGGAGCTAATCAATTGAGGGATGACATTGATGAACAACACAAAATCATTTGGAGAAAATCGGAGGATATTATGGATCTTAGGATTTTCAAACATGATGTTGATTGTTATAAAAATTAAATTTTATATAATTTTTAGTTTTATTAACATTAGCCATGTAATGTTTGGATGATATTGTGGTTCAATTATAAATATTGGAGTCTGGTTATTCAACAATATTGTGAGAAAGTTTGGTGTGTGAATGTTGGTATGATATCATGTGATTATTATAAAAATTGCATGGGATTTAAATTATAAACATTTACATCTAGAAATTGATATATGCTAGAATAACCAATACATAAAAGTAGTAAATAAATAAATAATGTCTATGAGTCTCTCACAATATATTACTGAAGGTTTATAGTGCATCAAAAGTGTAGTCGTGAAGACCAAACAGGCCATCAAAATTTTATTGATTATGAGCTTCTATCTCCTAAAAAATAATATGAATGAAGGCATTAGTCCCTCAAATATATATTGTTCAATACCACCAAATACCTCAAAACTATATTGGTGAGAATTAAACAATCCCTCAAAAATGGTTTTGAGAAGGCTAAATAGTCCATAAATATAACAACTAGGAGGAACACTTGTTAATAGGTGTTCTCTTGGTCCATTTGTGAGAGCTAAGCCCACAAATGTTCCTATTTTTAGTGCCTCCAAAAAGAAGTTCCTCACATATTAGACTTTGAAGAAGGTTTATTTTGTTTGTAATGAATATTTGTACAAATGATAAAAGCTACACTACTAACTTTTGCCAAATAAATCTTATATACAAGACTCTAGTTGACCAAGTAGTGTTGATTGTCGAAAAGGATGTGAATTGTGAATTTACTAATCAATATTGCAGTGTCGGGCCATCACTTTATGATATGCATTATGAAAATAGTGTTGTTCTAACCTATTCTTAACTTTCTTGATAGTCAAGACGAGGAGGTCGGTCCCAAAGATACATGGATATTTCTAGCAAAATACAAAAGTCAATTTCTACTTTAAAGATATCATCAAGAATGTGTGGGAGTATGTTTTAAATTCTAGTATATTAAATAACAAGGAACAAAACTAAGCTTTCACAATCATGACTTGGACAATGCTTGGTAAAGGACAGTGAGGTCTACTTTGTTTTTGCCAAAAGTCTTGTGTTATGAAGATGATGTTCGATCCCAAACCAACCAAACACTGACATGATCTTTAATGTTAATTTTAGAATTAAACTATAAGGTTACCTTGCTAACAAAGTTAGGAGAGGGAACATCATGGTTGGGAAAGACATTGTGTCTTAGTCATGTAATCTCATCCACCTTCATTCATTTTCAATCATTACCATATGATGATCAAGTTTAAAACAAATCATTTTCCACTTGATTTCATTACATGGAAGGATAAGAAGTAGATAGTTAGTTCATTTAATTTTTGATTGAATTTTTTTTGCATTTCATATTGCTGAACACATGTAGTATGCATAACAAAGTTTCATAAACTACATTCATCATTACATTTTTTCATAAGGTGTATCTTTATCCCGCATTTTTTCTTGAGTACAAAAAAGAGAATAAAAGTGTATATCCTTATGTAGGGAAATATGGTATAATAATAGGAAATGGAAATAAATAATTTATGGCCTTATTCCTCACTAAACTAGCAAACCTTATCAAAAAATATATAATATAAAGGATGGTTTTGAGGACATAACTGGTCCTAGAGAAAGCCCAATGACATCTCCCCATCTTTGTAGTCCTACATCACTCCTAGTTCAACTAGGATTGCATCTACATATCCACTATGAACAACAGACTCAAACAACACCTGCAACAACTCCTTGGTCTCTACCACAGATTGTAGGCTGATGTTTTCCTCCCAGCGATGGGTAATGTCCACCTCGCCTCAATGGAAGTCCACACAGACTTCTTGAAACTCATGTCATCCTACTATAATGGATAAGAAGGAGTTTTTCCCGTGGCTGTACTAGTCACCAACTTTCTCTCCCACAATTTTTCTACCTTGATATATGTCCCTTATAGGGTAGGACTTGCTTTTTTTGTCTTGGTTGCCACAACCAGCAAAGACAAACAATTATCATAGGTAATGATGTGTATGAGAAGCCCCCATTACCACTCTATTTTTCTGATGAGTTAGGTACATGGTTCCCAATCTACGTAGGAGTGAAAGTGTTCTAAATCTTGAATCTTTGCAATTAGAAGTGAACTGGTCGGTCCACATGAGATTTGATCGGTTTTCTTGGCAAACCAATCATTTTTCCATGTTTCCCAATCACATATGAATTGAAAATTTTAATCTAATTAAATCACAGCATGAAGTTAGCACTAATCCTTGATAGAATTGAATTTCTTCATGAAGTGTGTGTCTTTACCTTGAGAGTGGATCGTCTCATGATCCAAACCGATCAGATGGTGAGTCGAGCCTAAAATTTGTGTATGGTGTTACAATGTTTGTATAGTTCCTTTATCACTGATATCCAGATTGAATTCAAGGCAAGGAGTAGTTATCCTTTTCAACATTCACTCTTATTACTTGAACCAGAGCAGGCTGTCTGAGATACATGTAAGCTCAATATCACATATTGACTCAACTATGCATGGCCATGGATTTCTCAGTCTTACTTTTCAAGATGCCTAGGATATCATATTCCCAAAGGAGGGACAAGTCCCATCTACACCACTCATGGTCAGTCCCTATGTGTCACAATCACCCAATCATCATCATTATGGCAACCCATATTCAGGGATACATTTGATGATATCAAATCATATCGAACCATATGTGATGAATGTAGTGACTTCAGGTCTATGAACCAAAATCACCCCCAACACTATGAAATTTAACTATGACTACCATTGTAGTGGTTTCCATGTGTCAGTCTCATGGTGGGTCTACCTGATACAATGTTCTCTAACATGTATATGTGTGCTTGGTTGAGGTCACATATCATGACAAATGAGATTATGTCATCAAGTATCACACATTCTAGTTTTATGAGTTATTGTTTAAAGGTTGCCTTCCACAATAACATGCGACCAAGAACATTGTGAGAATGTATATACTCTTAACATCTGTATGATCTCATTATTCAAATCACATACTTGAAAACATATGCCATTGAGTAATATCATCCTCTACACATTTAATATGTTACTTCATTATCTCATAACTGAATAAATAGAAAAAATTGGAATCATGTCTTTTACTATTAATTAAATCATTTACAATTTATGCCATTACAATCATCATATGATTGGATCTCTGGGCATACATACCAATATACTCCCACTTTCACTAAGAGCCAATCACCCATGAATCTTATTCCATGTGATCTAAAATGACCATCATGCTTCTTTTATCAAAGTGCCTTTGTCAAGGGATCATTAACATTGTTCTCTGTTGGTACTTTGCAAATCGTCACATCTCCTTGTTTTATGATCTCTCATATGAGATGGAACCACCTTTGTATGTCCTTTGAGCACTTATATGGTCTAGGTTCCTTAGCTTGTCCAGTAGCTGCATTGTTGTCACAATATTTCTCAATTGCATGGTTGATACTGGAATAACCCAAAGTTCAGAGATGAACATCTTGATCCATACACCCTCCTTTGTTACATTCAGTGCAACAATATACTCAACCTCTATTGTAGAATTGGAAAGTATCTCTTTCTTAGAACTCTTCTAGATCACATCTCTAATGTTTAGGGAACACAGTAATCATGATTGTAATATGTGATCATCTTCTTGAATTTGGAATATTGCATTGGTGTAACCCTTTACCACCAACTCCTCTTTGTCGTAGATCAAGAACACATCCTTAGTTATTCACAAGTACTTAAGGATGTTCTTCATGGTTTTCTAGTGAGTATTACCTAGATCTAATTGATAACTGCTCATCATGCTCAGAGCATATGATGCATCGGGATGGGTAAACAACATTACATACATGATTGATACAATTGATTATGCATATGGAATCCAACTCATGCATTCCCTTTCTTCACAAGAATTGGTACATTGAGATTTAGAGATGGTAACACCATGTTGCATGGGTAGTTTCCTCTCTTTGAGCTCTCCATGATGAACCTCTTCAACACTTTGTCAATGTATGTTCTCTGACTTAATTCACAAATCCTTCTAGATCTATCTCTATATATCTTTATCCCCAAGATGTAGGATGCTTCTCCCAAGTATTTCATAGAAAACATATTTCCCATCCTTGTCTTTATCTCTTTTAAAGTAGTTATGTCATTCCCCGTCAATATTATGTCATCTACATATGATATGAGGAATGTCACTATGCTCCCACTAACCTTCTTGTACACACAAGGTTCATCTTCATTTTGAGTAAAGATAAACACTTTGATTGTCTCATCAAAACAAAAATTTCCATGTTGGGATGCTTGCTTCAATCCATAGATTGATCTTTGTAGCTTACATAATTAATTTTCATCCTTTGGATTATAAAACCTTTAGGTGGTATCATATACAGATCCTCAAGAATATTTCCGTTACAGAATGTGGTTCTAATATCCATCTTCCAAATCGCATAGTCACGGTAAGCTGCAATAGAAAGCATAATCCTAATAGACTTAACCATGTCTACTGGAGAATTTTTTTTCATAGTCAACACCTTGAACTTGTCTGAAACCCTTTGTAACCAATCTACCCTTATAGGTTTTACTTTACCATCCATGTCAATCTTTTTATTGAAGACCCACTTACATCTTATGGGTTTTACCCCTTTAGGTGGATCCATCAAGGTCCATACCTTGTTGGTATACATGGATTCCATCTCAGATCTCATGGCCTCAAGCCATTTCTAAAACTCTAGTTCCCCAATAGCTTCTAGATAGGTTATTTTCTCATCTCTATGACCAACTCCCCTCCTTTTGAAGTTACAAGATATCCAAATCACTCAAGTTCAACGTGTGTCCTATTGGATCTATGAGGTACATGTGTTACTTTAGGAATTTGATATTCTTAGATGCTTAGTCATCTCGAGAGAGATGTTGAGGGTCGGAGAGCATAGATTTACATGTCTATTGTGCCCTTCAGGAAAAGTGGAGTGTTTACAGGAGGAGAAACCCAAAGAATAACTATAAAATATCAAACTAATCAACCAATAACTGTGGAAGTGGGATTAACATTAGATAAGGTAGTGAATTACACTATGGGAGCAGCTAATTCTAGCTACATGCTCCTTATCTAGGAATTGAGGTAATAAATATCAGTGTGTGTAAAGTCAGTTATTAGTGTTGTCTGTGGTAAAACCAGTGTGCTAAGGAATTCACCCCATCTTTGATTAATTCAACCTTTAATTCATTTTTTTTCTATCTTTGTTCTTTCTCTCAACTCAATTCAACCATTTACAACTGGTTTAGCTGATTTGACTACATTTAGTAGTAGTCTACTGGAGAAATTCTACCCCATGTTTGACTCAGGCCTCACAAGGCCTTATTACTTCGATACATTCATTTGCGTATTAAGAACGGTAAAATCATGTCATCACTTGCTTTTATCTTTCTGATGGTTACTCTCTTTCCAATTAATAAGGAGACTTGGTGGTTGACAAATTTATTCTGCCTCCTATCTTTTCATTTTCTGATGGCTACCAACCCATTTCCTTCGATTGCATCTATAAATATCCATCCACCATCATCCCCTTTTTCTCCTTTTCTAAGGATATATGTCGTTCTTCATTATATTCGATGAGTTTTATCATAATACAATCCCAACTAATCAGTCAAGTTGACCAACAAAACATGATATGGGGAAGTTAATAACCCACCCCAACAATTCTTTCCCATGTTATCCTTCTTTATTTCATGCTCTATCCTTTATAATGAATCAAGTGTTCTGCAAGCTCCAAAATTAGACACCATCATCCTGGTACTCAAGACAAAATTAGATGCAAAAGACCGTCATGCAATTTTGGTTGGTTAATAGAGTAATACATACATGATGCATTATTAAGTGTAACAAAGTTAGAAGGTATTTATCAAGTATTGTTTACATTTCCTCATCTTTTTTTAGGATTTTATCTATTAATAATCAAGTACAACTTATATTTTTCTTACTATGATAGTAAGGTTATTATATAATCCCAGACAAGTAGAATATGAGTGTCCATGTTATTATTGAAGAATAACCCCCTTATATAATCCCCTTAAATTTTTTTAGAAAAGGTTTATAAAAAACTCCCACAAATAGTTAGATAGTATGAAAATTTCAATTTCTTCCATGTCTACAAATCTTTATATGTTTTCTTATCTAATTCGTTTTTTTCTTGTATGGTGCATGGAAATTATAACAAGAATTAATTGAAATTATGGAAAATTGAGTAGAATTACAAGAATTAGATATGAAATACTTCTTGATGGAAAAAATATGAAGTATGTTGCATTAATTAACATGTTAATTTTAGTTACAAATTTTTTTTTGAGCTATCTTTGTAATTATTTCCCATTTCAAGATACACTTAAGGAAATCATTCAGATAGTATTTGGTTTGGAGAACATCGTATCTCAATTGATGACTTAGTAACAATAATAAATGGTACATCTTAGTTGGATTATGTATCTTAGAGTAATACTATATTTATATGAAATGACTGGTGCGTTTTTCTAGAGTGGTGGTGTTAATATTGAGTTTCAACAAAACATGCCACAAATTTTAGCAAGAGTGAGGGGTTGCATAATGCATTTTCTACAATGAGACTACTGCAAGTGTCTTACATATGCAAGGTATCACAAACATGCAGGGTGTAGGTTCTGTTGGTATGTATGCCCTGAGAGCCAATCATGTGATGATTGGTGGGATACATTAAGATTGATTTGATAAACATCAAAGGCGAGCTTCCAATTCTTTCTGGTTCAATCATATGAGATAGTGATAGAATAGATTGAATGTCTAGAGAATAACAGTACTCAATGACGTATGCCTTCAGGTTCATGACCTGAACGATGAGATCATACGGATGCTAAGAGTTTGTACATTCTTGCTATGTCCCTAGTTGGATGTCATTGTGGAAGGTAGATAGACAACAATGACACACAAGACTAGATTGTGTTGTTGGTTGATGACAGAAGCTCATTAGTCATGATAGAGAGATATCAAACCAAACACATAGGTACTTTTTAGAGAACAAGGTACCGGACAGACCCACCGTGAGTTTGACACATGGAACCATGAGATGGTAGTCACAGTCAGTACTCACAGTGATGGTGGTGAGTGTGATTCTTAGACCTGAAATCACTGCACTCAACACATGTTGTTGGGCACACTTTGACATCATCAAACGCAGTCCTGAAACATGGGTTGTTATAAAGGTGATGATTGGGTGGCTTTGACACATGGGGCTTTTGAGGGGTGAGTGATAGATATGGGATTTGTCCCTCCTGAGGGAGTTTGATATCCATGGCTACTTGATGAGTAGGATTGAGAAAGGCGTGCACGCATGTGTGAATCAGTATATGATACTGATGTCATACATATCTCTTCCAGTCTACTCTTAGATTAAGGAAGTGAATGAACGTTGACAGGATGAATGTTCCATGCCTCGAGTTCATTTGGGATATCAGTGACAAAGGAATTATTCATTCGATGTAACACCATTCATAGATTGTAGGATGAAAGTTGTTCTCCAACTTTCTACTTTCACTTGGGTAGCACTGATGTGTGACTAGGCACCGCTCTTTGCTTGTGAAGTCATAAGTGTTATGAACTTTCACTGCCAACGTGAAATGGACCTGCAGGGTCACACACATAGGATTTAACCTGGAAGAGGAGTTTTTTCCACAAAGCAATGTTTAGATTGATTACTAAAAGAGTTTGGTAGTTCAATTAAACACTCAATCAGTCGATGGCTCAATATCGTATGGTTCAAGGTGTTGTATGCATTGATTGGAGTATCAGATTGATTGAAATCGCATTTGACTGATTCTGCACAACCTGCACTCCCAACCGATCGGTTCATGTGATGAACCAGTCGACTGAGGTTGCTGAACCGGTCGGTTCAATTGTTGAACCGATCGGCTCATGCACAGAGTGAAACGACCGGTTCAAGTGTTTAATTGATTGGTTGAACTAGTGCAATCGAGCAACTTGGGAAAGTAGGATTGGTGAGAATTTTCCTTTCGTTTCAAATTGCCCAATTCGATTGGGAATAATATTGTTATTCGATACCAATTGGGAAAGAAACAAGGAAAGTCAATCGGGAACCTACCTGGAACCCCAACTGACCGGTTCATGAGTGAACCGATCGGTTCAAGGGTCCCAAATGACCGGTTCAGTGGTGAACCGATCGGTTCATGTCCCCAACCGACCGGTTCACTTGTGAACCAATCGGTTCAGGTTGCGAGATGGTTGCTTTTGGTGGAAAATCTCGAACCCTTCTACTCCTGCTTTAGTCCCGCATTGCCCGGGATGGAGAACCCTGTCCCATGACTCTCCTATATATATAGGGGGAATTGGGGGCTTCTCACAGTACAGCTCATTGCAACCAGTTGCTCTGCAAGTTGTCATTTCCTATGGTTTTTGTAACCGTGAGAGAGCCCGAGCAAGTGCTTCCCGCAAAAGGGAGGTGCAGCAAGGGAAGGACAACTGCAGTTGCAATAGGAGGCAGGAGAACGTTGTGGTGACTAGTACGTCAACAGGAGGGTGCGACTCCTTCCACTTCCTTATGGGACAAGGAGAGTGGAGTTCCAGGTGGTCCGTGTGGACTACTACAAAGGCGGGAGGACACTGCCTCTTAGGAGGACAACTGTCATCCAACACTCTGGTTCGAGTAGGAGTTGTCAGTCCCGGTGCAACCAGGAGCTGCACAGACGCTGTTGAACTCCGTAGTTGAAGACCGCACATTGCACGAGGTATTGTCGCCGAGCAAGCCTCGGGACAAGGTATGATTATGCAAACCATCCTTTTCTATTATATAGACGTTGACGCGTTTCCTCAGTATGGGTTTGGGGAGAAAATTTTTGTTTCCGCTGCCTTCTCTGTCTCCCCTAAAACCCAACAGTGGTATCAGAGCCACGCCAACTGCTCTATATTTTAGGAATATTGATATGATCATTTTGGTTTGTCGCCTTTATTTATTGCATACGATGTGAATAATATCGGCTTTATGCATGTCCAATCCTAAATCCACAAATCCCTAATTACATATATGATATGTATTATTAATGCACTCGATACTCGTCTCCCTTAAATGAGTTTTGTGGTGGATGTATGTAGCATGATTATGGCCTATAAACCCCTATCTGTGATTGGTTGTGTGTGGTTGCTTGCATCTCGGTCTGCGCACCGATCTTCCATCTCTTAATCCTGATGTAACTCGAAATAATTCGAGATTCTTCCTACCTTTGCTCCCCCTGAATGTAAATCGGGGTTTCTCTTTTAAAGCAATGTAATAAATAGGATAGGATTTTATTTCCTGTTATGTCAAAGACCGGCAGACATCAAGACTACAGTTGAAATGATCGGTTCAAGGCGTGAACCGATCGGTTGACATTCCAGACGGTCGGTTCAAGGAGTGAACTGATTGGTTGATGACTGGTATGAGGAGCAAGACGAGCGGGTGGCGAACTTGACGAGATGCATGACGACCAGGAGAACTGATCGGTTGGAGGAGCCAACCGATCGGCTGGTGGCACCCAGACGACCGGTTGGAGAGTACAGATCATTCATGTGATGAGTTGATCAACTCGGATGGCAAGGCACAGATGTTCATCTTGTACAGGTTGCATGTGATGTAGACCTAGATGACCGTGATTCCTCTTGGCTTGAGGAATCACATTAGGATGGCCATAATCATCACTTTTTATCGTTTGTGCATGTTTTCTGTGGGATATAGCATGTATATGATACGTACTATGTATTGTGGTGATTGGATATGTATATGTCTATAAAACCAAATCCCTCATTAAAATATTAAGTTTTATATGCCTTCCAAATGCGACACACGTGAAAAGCTTGATCGACCAAGTGTGGGCATGCCCTGGCGTGGTGCACCGTCTATCTCGTGGAAGCGTGAAGGATGACTGTGTGGGTCTGCCCTAGCAGGGTGCATATTCATCGTGTTTGCTTTGGGTCGGACTTAACAAGGTGATCTAGATGGGATCTAGTACCTTGAGGCATGGAGATGATCATTGCAAAGAGTTGTATATGACATCTTGTCAAGAGTTGCATATGATGCAATTGCTAAAAGTTGCCTACCTGAGAGATCTATGTTGTGGGTGACAGCCCTAGTTGGTCCATGGCTTAGAGGATTTCAGGATCTTGCCCACTAGAAGGTTGTACGCTGCAATCTTCCGAATTGATGGTGAGGGCTATCAATTTGAAGTAAAATAGTGGGAGCAATAATTAATTAAAGGCCTAATTATATCGTCAAATTTTCAAATCAATCAAATAAGTCAAAAATGAGTTTTGGACTAAAATTGCATATTTTCCTTTTTGTAGTTCAAATGGAAACAAACAACAACAACTTTTCTTTATCGGTCCTTGACAAGGACAAGCTAAATGGGACGAACTTCCACGACTGGTATCGGACATTGAGAATTGTTCTCACTCAAGAGCGTAAGCTCTATGTCCTGGATACTCCAATTCTAGAGGAACCCGCTCCTAATGCACCAAAGACAGAAAGGGATGCTTACAAGAAGCATTCTGATGATGCCATTGATGCAAAGTGCTTGATGCTATGTTCAATGAACCATGAGTTGCAGAGGCAACATGAGAACATGGGTGTCATAGAGATGATTCTGCATCTCAGGAACATGTATGAAGATCAGGCACGACAAGAGAGGTACAATGTTTCTAGGGCACTGTTCAAGTGCGTCATGACAGAAGGAGATCCAGTTGGTCCTCACACACTCAAGATGACTGGGTATGTAGAGAACCTGCAGAGACTGGGATTTCCACTGAGCCAAGAGTTGGCTACTGACGTGATACTGCAATTGTTGCCAGAATATTACAGTCAGTTTGTGATGAACTACAACACCAACAACTTTGATAGGCCACTGTCAGAGTTGTTGGGCATGTTGAGGATAGCCGAGTTACAGATGAAGAAGGACAAGCCTAAGTCCATGATGGTGATCACGAGCAAGAAAGGCAAGTCCAAGCGCAAGGGAAAGGGCAAAGCTAAGAAAGATTCTGAAGCTAGCCAGGAGTCCAAGCCATCTTCAGCTCTCAAGGCCAAGGGAGGCGTGACCAAGAAAGGAAATTGCCACCATTGTCTAAAACCAGGACATTGGAAAAGGAATTGTCCTCTCTACCTGGAAGAACAAAAGAAGAAGGAGGCGACTGAAGCCTCTACTTAAAGGTGTCATGAAAGTAAACTTGTAACACTTTTGAGATATATGATATCAAGATGTAAAGTGTAAAGCATTCTTATTTGGGGAAAGTGTTGCCTTCATAGATAGGAGTACTTTAGTTTATTTTCAGCCAATAAGGCATGTAATACAGTTATGAACTGCTATTTCATACTTGCCAATAGATAGAAACACTTTATTTTTTCATATTGTATGACAATGATGGCAATTAATAAAGAGATGTTTCAATTTATACAGATGTGATATTTATGGCAATGCCTTATTTATCTTGTGATATTTGATATGCATAAGATAAGACGATACCTAAAAGTTATAGATAACTCAAACAATTTAATTAGCATTAATCATGAGAAACTCATTTCTAGTTTCCATGTGATGGATAAAACTAGACTATTTTGGTTAGAGAACCAGTAAGGGACATGAATATCTTGGATATGATTAATCAATCTTCACTAATGTAGTGGGAGAGTGATTATCCTATTAGGTATAATACATGTGATGTATTTACATGCCTATTGGAACAAATGCTAATACTTCAAATGGTGTTTAGAGAAATACCAATATGGATGTCTTGAAGTGTTCAAGATCATCATATATGAAGTGCAAATTTGGTAAAGTATTAATTCTTGATGAGATCAAAGAATGAAATACTTGGACCAAATGTTTGAGATCCTTATGAGTGTTTATGATAATGTATCATAGTGAACTCATGATTAAGGCATGGTGATGTCTGAATCAAGAAGGAATCATACTCTAAGGAGTTAGAGAATGATTATCAAATAACTAAATTCTTCTTAATAAATGAATACCCCACACTAATAAAAGAAATTAAGAATCACAAGGGTTGTGAGTTCTTATATTTTTAACAGATACCCCTGAATTATCTATGTGATGAGTTGTTCATATGATGAGTCAACTATCAAGATGAATATGAAGAACCAAATCTTGAGTTATGGTTTATGATCATTACATCCTAAATGACATCCATATGAACCATAAGGTATGACCTTGATGGTAGCACTCATTGGATCATATCCATAAGTGCAAATGAGTCTTAAGTGTTAAGACACATGGATAACATTTTGAGAAGGATGATGCTTGTTGATTGCAACTCAATGACTAAGACATTTGGCATATGGATAATAAAACCGCATTCCTATGAGGAATAAAACCAGGATGTGTACGTGACACAACCTATAAGGTTTATGAATCCACTAATGCAAATGAAGTCTATAAGTTACAATGGACTAATCAATGTGATTGATTGAGTACAAGCAACTCAAAATTGGATATTTATTTTGATGATATAGTCAAAGGGTCTGACTGATATGTCAAAGATAAAGAAGGCATCCGTGATTTAGTGGGAGCATATTCACATTCCACATGTTGATGTGAAATGGAAATGTTCTAGAATGGAAATCCAAAAGTGGAAATTATCTTTAAGGAAGATAGAGATGTTTCCTATATGATAGGAATAGAGATCTATAGAGATAGTTCTCAGAAAATCTCTTGACCTGGAAAGAGAAAGCATACATTGGCAATATGTACTGAAGTGTTCAGTATGCAAAGATTCAGTGGGAGAAAACTTGTCCATGTTACATGGATATCAGTATCCCAAGGCCAAGTGTTCAATTCTTATGAAGAATGGGATCACTAAGAATAGATATGGATCTATCATGTATGTAATCATCCCATTGTCTTGCATGTATGACATGGCAAGAATAAAATGCATTCATCATCTTGTATGTAGGACATGGCAATATGATGTGCTCATCCTGATAACTCATATGTGGGACATGACGAGTGGATGTCTGTCTGCTTCCAGTAAGGGTTACTGGAATACCATGAGAACTTGATAAGTGCTTGTGAAGTACTAGTTCTATGGAGATAAGGAAGAGTCTGATGTAAAGAGTTACATTGATGCGAACTTCTGAAAGGACAGAAAACTAATCGCAAAATATACATAAGATGTATAAAAGAGAATGTTTGTTGATAATTCGAAATGTTTCAATAAAGCCATTTAAAAGGGGAAATGTCGAGTATCTATGTGTTAGAGAACAACAATGAATATTATATGGATCTGAAAGTTCATGAGATGAACTTATATTCCACTCATTGATGACAAGTCTGGAATCCTTGATCATGCAATGTGGCTAAAGGTTAGCAAAAGGAATACTAGATCGCATATTACGACAACTCCATCTCATACGTGCGATGTACAGCGAAGAGATGTGAGACATGCAATTTGTACAGACTTTGGCAAGGTGTTGACATTACTCACTATGTTTGCACTAAGAGCACAGTAACATGTGGGACATGTTTGAAGATCACTATGAATATGATTCAAGGGTGATTGGCTTGCAGTGCAAGTGGGAGTCTTTTGGTATGTATGCCCTGAGAGCCAATCATGTGATGATTGGTGGGATACATTAAGATTGATTTGATAAACATCAAAGGAGAGCTTCCAATTCTTTCTTCAGTCATATAAGATAGTGATAGAACAGATTGAATGTCTAGAGAATGACAATACTCAATGATGTATGCCTTCAGGTTCATGACCTGAACGATGAGATCATACGGATTCTAAGAGTTTGTACATTCTTGTTATGTCCCTAGTCAGATGTCATTGTGGAAGGTATATAGACAACAATGACACACATGACTAGATTGTGGTGTTGGTTGATGACAGAATCTCATTAGTCATTATATAGAGATATCAAACCAAACACATAGGTACTTGTTAGAGAACAAGGTACCGGACAGACCCACCGTGAGTTTGACACATGGAACCATGAGATGGTAGTCACAGTGAGTACTCACAGTGATGGTGGTGAGTGTGATTCTTAGACCTGAAATCACTGCACTCAACACATGTCATTGGACACACTTTGATATCATCAAACGCAGTCCTGAAACATGGGTTGTTATAAAGGTGATGATTGGGTGGCTTTGACACATGGGGCTTTTGAGGGGTGAGTGATAGATATGGGATTTATCCCTCCTGAGGGAGTTTGATATCCATGGCCACTTGATGAGTAGGATTGAGAAAGGCGTGCACGCATGTGTGAATCAATATATGATACTGATGTCATACATATCTCTTCCAGACTTCTCTGAGATCAAGGAAGTGAATGAACGTTGACAGGATGACTGTTCCATGTCTCGAGTTCATTCGGGATATCAGTGACAAAGGAATTATACATTTGATGTAACACCATTCACGGATTGTAGGATGAAAGTTGTTCTCCAACTTTCTACTTTCACTTGGGTAGCACTGATGTTTGACTAGGCACCGCTCTTTGCTTGTGAAGTCATAAGTGTTATGAACTTTCACTGCCAACGTGAAATGGACCTGCAGGGTCACACACATAGGATTTAACCTGGAAGAGGAGTTTTGTCCACAAAGCAATGTTTAGATTGATTACTAAAAGAGTTTGGTAGCTCAATTAAACACTCAATCAGTCGATGGCTCAATATCTTATGGTTCAAGGTGTTGGACGCATTGATTGGAGTATCAGATTGATTGAAATCACATTTTACTGATTCTACACAACCTGCACTCCCAACTGATCGGTTCATGTGATGAACCGGTCGGCTGAGGTTGCTGAACTGGTCGGTTCAATTGTTGAACCGATCGGCTCATGCACAGAGTGAAACGAACAGTTCAAGTGTTGAACTGATTGGTTCAACTGGTGCAATCGAGCAACTTGGGAAAGTAGGATTGGTGAGAATTTTCCTTTCGTTTCAAATTGCCCAATTCGATTGGGAATAATATTGGTATTCGATAACAATTGGGAAGGAAACAAGGAAATTCAATCGGGAACCAACCTGGAACCCCAACCGAGCGGTTCATGAGTGAATCGATCGGTTCAAGGGTCCCAAATGATTGGTTCAGTGGTGAACCGATCGGTTCAGGTTGCGAGATGGTTGCTTTTGGTGGAAAATCCCGAACCCTTCTACTCCTCCTTTAGTCCCGCATTGCCCAGGATGGAGAACCCTGTCCCATGACTCTCCTATATATATAGGGGGTATTGGGGGCTTCTCACAGTACAGCTCAGTGCAACCAGTTGCTCTTCAAGTTGCCATTCTCTCTGGTTTTGGTAACCGTGAGAGAGCCCGAGCAAGTGCTTCCCGCAAAAGGGAGGTGCAGCAAGGGAAGGACAACTGCAGTTGCAATAGGAGGCAGGAGAGCGTGTTGGCGACTAGTACGTCAACAGGAGGGTGCAACTCCTTCCACTTCCTTATGGGACAATGAGAGTGGAGTTCCAGGTGGTCTGTGTGGACTACTACAGAGGCGGGAGGACACTGCCGCTTAGGAGGACAACTGTCATCCGACAGTCCGGTTCGAGTAGTAGTTGTCAGTCCCGGTGCGACCAGGAGCTGCACAGATGCCGTCGAAGTCCGGAGTTGAAGACCGCGCATTGCGCGAGGTATTGTCGCCGAGCAAGCCTCGGGACAAGGTATGATTCCACAAACCATCCTTTCCTATTATATAGATGTTGACGCGTTTCCTCGGTATGGGTTTGGGGAGAAAATTTTTGTTTCCGCTGCCTTCTCTGTCTCCCCTAAAACCCAATAGGTTCGTGCAGGGTGTAGGTTCATTTCATTCACAAGACAATAATAGTGTTGTAGAAGTAGTCATGTTTCCCAAGCAATAGAATTCAAGAAAAACTAGCTTCAACATGTTTGCTAGACAAAGATATACAAGTGGGGTGAATTAGGCATGTCGCACAAGAAAGGTAATCAAGATAGACATATTCCTAACATGTTTTAGATTAGATACAAGGTGATGAAAGTGTGCATTTTGGAGGCATGTTTCCCATGCAAAGTATTACAAATGGACACCCCCAAGCTTTTATCCACATATACCTCATAACAACTCTAGACTAATTTGGATGTTAATAAACACTTACAAACATTAACATATAATGATGCTTTCTTAAAGGCTACTAATGAAACTTAGTGCCAGATTTTTGATAAAAATCCACAAAGTCACCCTAAAACATCAAACACACAAATCATATTATCCTTAATATGCTTCACACCAGAAGTCCTTTTAAATGAGTTATTCAAAATTATCTAAACTATGCTCTTTCCTTTACTAGCTTTTTGTACATTTTGTTTTGTCTACCATATATATATGAAAACCTTTATTCCGTTGTAAATCTACACACACAATACTTTTATACTTATTGGGGAACATGCTTGGATAATCATATAATGCAGATGACAATTCACTTTATAAATCAATCTAAAATTTCTGTTTGGTTGTATTAATTATCCTTAAGATATAGATAAATGGTTGCCATATCTTTATATTGGTAGGTAGATATGCTTTCAAAGATTATTTAGAGCTTCAATGCACCTTGAACACTAGAATATTATATGGGTAATTATATTTTTTTATTATGATCTATTTATTTTATCAGCCTTTCAATACTATTGATAATTTTTTTGTTGTCATTTTCATGATAAGAATGGAGCTAATCATTTGAGGGATGACATTGATGAAGAGCACAAAACCATTTGAAGAAAATTTAAAGATATTATGGATCTTAGGATTTTCAAACATGATGTTGATTGTTATAAAAAATAAATTTTATATATATTTTGGTTTTATTAACATTAGCCATGTAATGTATGGATGATATTATGGTTCAATTATAAATATTGATGCCTAGTTATTTAACATTATTGTGAGAAAGTTAGGTGTGTGAATGTTGGTATGATATAATGTGAATATTATACAAATTGCATGGGATTAAAATTACTAACATTTACATCTATAAATTGATATATGCTACAATAACCAATACATAAAAATAGTAAATAAATAAATAATGTATACAAGTCTCTCACAATATATTACAAAAGGTTTATAGTGCATCAAAAGTGTAGTGATGAAGACCAAATATTCCATCAAAATTTTATTGATTATGAGCTTATATCTCCTAAAAAATAATACAAATGAAGGCATTAGTTCCCCAAATATATATTGTTCAGTACCACCAAATACCTCAAAACTATATTGGTGAGAATTAAACAAGCCCTCAAAAATGTTTTTGAGAAGGCTAAATAGTCCATAAATATAACAATGGGGGGGGACATAGTCCATGAAAATTTTATTTTGAGAAAAACTAGCATTTTTAATAGGTGTTCTCTTAGTCCATTTGTGAGAGCCAAGCCCACAAATGTTCCTATTTTTAGGGCCTCCAAATAGAAGTTCCTCACATATTGGCCTTTGAAGAAGGATTATTTTTTTTGTAATGAATATTTGTACAAATGACAAAATCTACACTAATAACTTTTTCCAAATCAATCTTATATACAAGACTCTTGTTGGCCAAGTAGTGTTGATTGTCGAAAAGGATGTGAACTGTGAATTTACTAATCAAAATTGGAGTGTTGGGCCATCACTTTGTGATATGAATTATGAAAATAGTGTTGTTATAACCTCTTCTTAACTTTCTTGATAGTCAAGATGAGGAGGTCGGTCCCAAAGATACATGGATATTTCTACCAAAATAAAGAAGTCAATTTCTACTTTAAAGATATCATCAAGAAAGTGTGGGAGTATGTTTTAAATTCTAGTATATTGAAGAACAAGGAACAAAACTAAGCTTTCACGATCATGACTTGGACAATGCTTGGTGAAGGACATCGAGGTCTACTTTGTTTTTGCCAAAAGTCTTGTGTTATGAAGATGATGTTCGAGCCGAAACCAACCAAAACTGACATGATCTTTAATGTTAATTTTAGAATAAAACTATAAGTTTACCTTGTTCAAAAAGTTAGGAGAGGGAACATCATGGTTGGGAAAGACATTGTTCCTTAGTCATGTAATCTCATCCACCTTCATTCATTTTCAATCACTACCATATGATGATCAAGTTTAATAAAAAAAATATTTTCCACTGATTCCATTACATGGAAGGATAAGAAGTAGATAGTTAGTTCATTTAATTTTTGCATCAATTTTTTTTGCATTTCATATTGCTGAACACATGTAGTATGCATAACAAAGTTTCACAAAATACATTCTTCATTACATTTTTTCATAAGGTGTATCTTTATCCCACATTTTTTCTTGAGTACAAAAAAGAGAATAAAAGTGTATATCCTTATGTAGGGAAATATGGTAACATAATAGGAAATGGAAAGAAAAAGTTTACTACCTTATTCCCCATTAAACTAGCAAACCTTATCAAAAATATATATAATATAAAGGATGGTTTTAAGGACATAATTGGTCCTGGAGAAAGTCCAACGACATCTCCTCATCTTTGTAGTCCTACATCACACCTAGTTCAACATGGATGGTGTCTACATCTCCACTATGAACAACAGACTCAAACAACATCTGCAACAACTCCTTGGTCTCTACCACATATTGGAGGTTGATGTTGTCATCCCAACGATGGGTAATGTCCACCTCACTTCAATGGAAGTCCACACAAACTGCTTCAAACTCATGTCATCCTACTAGAACAGATAAGAAGGAGTTGTTCCCGTGGCTGTAGTAGTCATCAACTTGCTCTCCCACAATTGTTATACCTTGATATCTGTCCCTTATAGGGTAGGACTTGCTTGTGTTCTCTCGATTGCCACAACCAGCAAAGACAAACAATTATAATAGGTAATGATGTGTTTGAGAAGCCCCCATTACCGCTCTATTAATTTGAGGAGTTAGGT
The DNA here is from genome assembly GCA_963693085.1 of Alisma plantago-aquatica. Lineage (NCBI taxonomy): Eukaryota > Viridiplantae > Streptophyta > Magnoliopsida > Alismatales > Alismataceae > Alisma > Alisma plantago-aquatica. The sequence goes on from OY856412.1 coordinate 382,490,591, forward strand.
GCAGGGTTCCCAATCTATGTGGGAGTGGAAGTGTCTAAAATCTTAAATCTTTGCAACTAGCAAGCAGCAAACCGGTCGGTCCACATGAGAGATGATCGGTTCACTTAGAAAACCGATCATTTTTTCATGTTTCCCAATCACATATGAATTGAAAATTTGAATCTTGTTAAATCACAACTTGAAGTTAGCATTAATCCATGATAGAATTAAATTTCTTTATGAACTGGGTGTCTTTACCTTGAGAATGGATCATCTCATGATCCAAACTGATCAGATGGTGAGTCGAGCCTAGAATCTGTGTATGGTGTTACAGTGTTTGTATAGTTCCTTTATCACTGATATTCAGATTGAACTCAAGGAAAGGAGTAGTTAACCTCTTCAACATTCACTCTTATTTATTGAACCAGAGCAGGCTGTCTGAGATACATGTAAGCTCAATATCACTTATTGACTCAACAGTGCATGGCCATGCATTTCTCAGTCTTACTTTTCAAGATGCCTAGGATATCATATTCCCAAATGAGGGACAAGTCCCTTCTACACCACTCACGGTCAGTCCCTATGTGTCACAATCACCCAATCACGTCGTTATGGCAACCCATATTCAGGGATACATTTCATGATGTCAAATCATGTCGAATGACATGTGATGAGTGTAGTGACTTTAAGTCTAAGAACCACAATCACCACCACCACTATAAAATCTAACTATGACTACCATTGTAGTGGTTTCCATGTGTCAGCCTCATTGTGGGTCTTCCTGATACAATGTTCCCTAACATGTATATGGGTGCTTGGTTGATGTCACATATCATGACTAATGATATTATGTCATCAAATGTCACACATTCTAGTTTTATGAGTTATTGTTTAAAGGTCGCCTTCAACAATAACATGCGACTAAGGACATTGTGAGAATGTATATACTCTTAACATATGTATGATCTCATTATTCAAGTCACATACTTGAAGACATATGTCATTGAGTAATATCATCCTCTACACATTTATTATGTTACTTCATTATCTCATAACTGGATAAATAGAAAATTTTGGAATCATGTATATTACTATTAATTAAATCATTTACAAGTTATTCCATTACAATCATAATATGATTGGATCTCTGGGCATACATACCAATATACTCCCACTTTCACTTAGAGCCAATCACCCATGAATCTTATTCCAAGTTATCTAACATGACCATCATGCTTATGCTACAAAAGTGCCTTTCTCAAGGGATCATCAACATTGTTCTCAGTTGGTACTTTGCAAATCGTCACATCTCCTTGTTGCACGATCTCTCATATTAGATGGAACATCCTTTGTATGTCCTTTGAGCACTGATGCAGTCCGGGTTCCTTAGCTTGTGCAGTAGCTGCATTGTTGTCACAATATATCTCAATTGCATGGCTGATACTTGGAATAACCCAAAGTTCAGAGATGAACTTCTTGATCCATACAACCTCTTTTGTTGCATTCAGTGCAATAATTTACTCAGTCTCTATTGTAGAATTGGAAACTATCTCTTTCTTATAACTCTTCTAGATTACATCTCTATTGTTTAGGCCACACACTAATCATGATTGTAATATGTGATCATTTTCTTAAATTTGGAATATTGCATCGGTGTAACCCCTTTACCATCAACTCCTCCTCTTTTTCGTAGACCAAGAACTCATCCTTAGTTATTCTCAAGTACTTAAGGATGTTGTCACAGATCCGTTCTTACCCTAATCCCAATCCCACTGTCCAAAAGGGCAGTGTTAGAGGGATGAGAGCGCTCGTCCCTGAGTGGCCCGAAAATCACACACAGATAATATGCAAAAATGAAATAACATCCTTCTTTATTAAAATGAACCAAAAAGGTTTAGTACATAGGGCCCGTAGGCAACAGGAAAAGAAAAAGATAAGAACTAGCCTACAACTACATCCCTTTTACAATTAGCTCCCATGTAGAGTCCATAAGATGTAGCAGTCTTTATTGCAGTAGATGAAAGAGTAGATGGAACTAGTTCCTTGCACTACCTAAAATCGAGAAAATCAAGACACAAAGTCAATGCAATTGCACGATACGCTATATAAAAACAAGTAAAATAATTTTATAATAAAAAATAGTATGCTTGGCAGGACTTATGATTCAAATCATTATCGAACGATTTCCAAAAACCAAAATGTTATTCAAACAACAAATTTTTATTATGAATTTCCCATTATGCTGTAATTCAAGAAGCATGCTTATATTAATTTGGGTGACTCAAATACCCCAATGCGATGGGGGTCACCAAGCTCCTTCTCACCATATGAGATAGGAGATCCAAGTGCAAAATCCCTCCTTCCAAAGAAAGAGTTTTGCTTATATCCAATATCAACATTATCAATATTTCCAACATCAATATACGGGCAGTCATAATGGGTCTAGTGATTTAGATTTCATGTTCCTCAACATATAATATAGAAGAAAAACGGAAGACTATTCATAGGGAACAATATTTCATCCAAATAATTAGCCAAGCATAATTCAAGAGATACCTAAGAAATTATCATCAAGCAACCAAGGAGGAGTAGTATAATAGTGTACCTTTCTAAAAAGGGTATTTGGAGTACATATCCCAAAAGAGAGAAAAGATCAACCCTTTGAGTCAGATCCTAGATCAAAATATTGGATCAAGGGTCAAGATCATAGTTTTAAAAAGATCATGCTTTGTTATTCAAGATTAGGGTTACATTTTCCTATTTCTACCTTAGGTTTAGGTCATCAACAATATTTCCAAAAGTCCAACAAATATTCAAGTATCGAACATGTTTCATGAATGGATGACCTTCCTAGGTATATTTAGGAATACATGTCAACCCTAATTATCAATATCATTATCCAAATCATTATCCAAATCTCTAGATCATCTCCAATATGGGAACAAAATATTATTATTTGGATCAAGTTAGATCAGGGATCATATGATCAAAAAGTCCTTTCTAGATTAGGGTAGATCACCATCATATCATTAACAACCCTTGTTTTCAAGGTATATGATTCATATTTTAGGGCAAAGAGTTAAGAAGATTAGATATAACCTTAATCTTGTCAAAAGTGATTTGATGTCTCAAAAGGACCATTATAACCCGAAATAGGGATTCCACAAAGGTTAAACATCATGGTTGAATCATTAAACAAATTAAATCATTAAAGGAACAAGAATTAGGGTTACTAGTGATAAACATCGATAATTAGGCTTCACAAGTATTTTTAATAGATCAAATGGATTTTTATGATCAATTTAGACTACTTTTTCATAATTTTCTGAGTTAGGAATCTCAAGATATTGATTTTGTAAGAACAAGGCTATTAAAAGGAATTTAGGGCAGAGAGGGAGAAATACCGAAAATCGAAGGTCGTTGATCGGTGGACCATCGTGGTATCGTGACCAGATCAGTGGCGGAGAGGATTGGTGCTCTAAAACAAGAGAGGGCTCTGTGGCCATTCGATCTCGCCCTGGACCAGCGTGGGCACATGATCGGACGGTCGCTGCTGCTCGCCCCAAACAAAGAGCCCGCCCGCGAGCAGACCTGCGCCGCGGCGGTACAGCGGTCGGAGGAAAGAGGGGTGCACGAGGGAGGGTGTAGCGGGAGCAAAGGGGCTTCCGTTCGGGATTGTGGGGGCGCGACGAACCCAAAGGGGGTCTTTTATAGAGACCCGAAGCTAGGGTTAGGGTTAAAGAGGGAGCCGGCGCCGCCCAAGTTGGGGCATGGTTTCCTTGGCCTTGCAAGCCACGATTATACCATTTAAACCTAGAGGAAGTTTTGAGAAGTAACTGCGGATCCATTGGTTGAGAAAACGAGTGCAACCGCTGCGAGTAGCTCGATCGGGGTCGAGCCGATCGCTGGCTTGGTCAACTGCAGACCTTGCCAAAACGAGTGCAAGGTAGGGGATGACCCCCAGCGCCGTTGGATCAAGATCCAAGGCTGTTGGGTCACCCCGCCTTGGCTAGCAGTGCCCCAAAAAAGGAAAAGGGCCGGGGCCAACAAGGAAAAAGGTGGAAAACGGCCAAAAATCAAGGAAAAAGGCTAAGAACTCGGAAAAATCATATAAATTCATAGGAAGGTATGAAAGCTCTCAAATTGGGACCTTAACTTCAACATGAAGAGTAGAATAAAGTTTAAAAGTTTGGAGACCAAAGGATAAAGTGAATTAGCCAAACTTAAGCATTTTCTCAAAGAGGTGTATTAAGTTAAATTAAAGTGTCCAAGAGTGCATAAAATTCATAGAATACAAAAGGATTTGATTTTGAGTATCTATACTGATCAATAAGTCAAAATAGGTTATGAATGATCATTATAAAGGTGAAAACTAATTTAAATAATAGAAAAGTGTAAAAACTCACATTGTCACATTCTCCCCTCCTTAAAAAGGAATTTTGTCCCCAAAATTCAAATTTCCTTGAAGAGGTCAGTAAAACGTTCCTCCATGTATGACTTCAACTCCCAAGTAGTATCATCACTCCCATGGTGCTTCCACAACACCTTAGCCATATCGATCTTCTTATTTCTGAGTTCCTTGGTGCGAGTATCAAGTATCTTGACTGGAGTTTCTTGGTACACAAGGGTGTCTTTTAATTCAATTGGTTCATGATTGAGGACATGGCTAGGGTCTTTGACATACCGCTTCAGGTTCGACACATGAAAGACGTTGTGCATCATGTTGTATTGTGGAGGTAGAGCCAACCTGTAAGCACATTCCCCAATATGATCTAGAATTTCAAAAGGACCCACATATCTAGGACTGAGTTTTCCTTTGTTCTTTGCAATGGCTCGAATTGGTCGAATCTTCAGGAAAACATGATCACCTACTAAGAATTGGGTGTCAGTCCTGTGTGCATCAGCATAAGACTTCTGACGATCTTGTGCCCTTTTTAACCTTTGCTTTATTAGGTTGACATTATATGAATAGAGTTGTAGTTCCTCAGATTTCAGAATTCGTCTTTCGCCTACTTCATCCCAGTAAAGTGGAGATCTACACGGTCTTCTATACATAGCTTCATAGGGAGGCATGCCGATACTGGATTGGTAGCTATTGTTGTAGGCAAACTCGACGAGAGGAAGGTAGTGGTCCCATGAACCACCCCAATCGAGGACGCATGATCTCAGCAAGTCTTCAAGAACCTGGATTGTCCTCTCAGATTGTCCGTCAGTTTGGGGGTGATAAGCAGTGTTGAAGTTCAGTTGAGTTCCCAGTTCTTCCTGTACTTGTCGCCACAAGTGAGAAGTGAACTTTGCATCACAATCAGATACTATAGATATAAGAATTCCATGCAGCCTGACGATCTCTTGAACGTAAAGTTCTGCCAACTCAGGAACCTTGGTTGTTGTCTTGATTGGAATAAAATAGGCTGATTTAGTCAGACGATCAACTACAACCCAAATTGCGTCACTCCCTTTCCTGGTTCTGGGTAGTCCCACCACAAAATCCATAATGATGTTTTCCCATTTCCACTAGGGGATAGGTAGGGGTTGTAGAAGACCTCCTGGACGTTGGTGTTCAGCCTTGATCTGTTGGCAGGTCAGACACTTGGAGATGAAAGTAGCAATGTCGGTCTTCATGTTCCTCCACCAGAAGTGCCTTTGCAGATCCTTGTACATTTTCGTCGATCCAGGATGCACAGTATATTTCGACCCGTGAGCTTCTCGTAACACCATATCTATCATGACTGAATCTTCTGGGACCCATATGCGCTGTTTGTATCAGATTCCACCATCCATACCGACTGTCAGATGAGTTTGGGGCTTCTCGAAAAGCTTAGTTATATCATCAAGGCCCTTACTATTCTTTTGAGCTGACAAGATTTCGGACAGGAGGCCCGGTTTTACATGGACACTGGCCAATCTAAGAACGTTTCCCATACACCTTGGGGCCCAAAGTGACATGACTTCCATGTTCTTCCATTCCGTAGTGAAGACGGCAGCACATTTAGCCTGCTTCCTACTGAGTGCATCGGCCACCACATTTGCCTTACCGGGGTGGTAGGCAATGGTGAAGTCATAGTCTTTAAGGTACTCGAGCCAACGCCTCTATCTGAGATTGAGATCTTTCTGTGTCAAGATGTATTTCAGACTTTTATGGTCGGTGAGGATGTCGAAGGTGGCACCATACAAGTAGTGTCACCATATCTTCAAAGCATATATGATGGTGGCAAGCTCGAGGTCATGGGTTGGGTAGTTGACCTCATTTGGATTCAATTTTCGTGAGGCATAAGTAACTACTTTTCTTTCTTACATGAGAACACAACCCAGACCAATCCTTGATGCGTCGGTGAAGATGACGAATCCATCATTTCCCGAGGGAAGAGTCAAGACAGGTGCAGTTGTCAACTTTGTCTTTAACTCTTGAAAACTGGACTCACACTCCTTTGACCAGATAAACTGTTCCCCTTTTCTGGTGAGCATAGTGAGAGGCAAGGCAGTCCTGCTAAAGTTCTGGATAAAACGTCAATAATAGCTAGTAAGACCTAGAAAACTGTGAATCTCTGAGACATTCTTTGGGGCTTGCCACTCAAGAACAGCCGAGACTTTGGCGGGGTCAACAAAAATTTTCCCACCAGAAATTATGTGGCCCAAGAACATGACTTCAGAAATCCAAAATTCACATTTTGACAACTTTGCATAGAATTTCTGAGATTGGAGGATGACAAGAACTTTGCAAAGGTGGATACGGTGTGATTCAGTATCAGTCGAATATATCAATATATCATCAATGAAGACCACTACAAACTCATCAAGGAAAGGTTGGAAGACACTATTCATCAAGTTCATAAACACACCAGGGGCATTAGTCAACCCAAAAGGCATGACAAGGAACTCATAATGCCCGTATCAAGTTCGAAAGGCTGTTTTAGGAATGTCTTCATCCTTAACTTTGAGTTGGTGGTAACCGGAACGAAGATCAATTTTTGAAAAGACATGGGCAGAACGGAGTTGATCGAAAAGGTCATCAATTCTGGGCAGCGGATACTTGTTTTTCACAGTAGCTTGATTGATCATACGATAGTCAATACACATGCGAAGGGAACCATCCTTTTTCTTGACAAATAAAATGGGGGCTCCCCAAGGAGAGGTACTAGGGAGGATGAAACCCTTGTCAAGCAATTCTTGTAACTGCTTTTTCAGCTAAGTCAATTCAGCAGGAGCTATCCGATAGGGTGCCCGAGAAATAGGTGCGGTACCAGGTGCTAAATCAATGGAAAACTCAACATCACGATCTGGTGGTAGCCCAGGGAGCTCCTCAGGAAAAACACTCGGGTACTCTTGCACTATATCAATATTTTCTAGGGCACTCGTATCAGGATTGACTATGGTTACAGTTGCTAGGTATGCTTTGCACCCTTTAGCTATCATGTTTTGGGCTTTGATCAGAGAAATGACAACTTTTTGATTTCGATCTTTCCTTCCATGAATTACAAGAATAGGGAGATTGGGTTTGGAAATAATGACTTTCTTGGCACGACAGTCAATTAGAGCATGATTTTCATGGAGCCAATCCATCCCTAGAATGAGGTCAAAGTCTTCCATGTCTAATATTATGAAATCTGACTCAAAACTACGTCCAGCATAAGATAGAGGGACTTTCTTGACAATATAGTAGGAGACTTTCATCTTCCCACTTGGGGTAGTTACATCAAGCACGTACCCTAAGTCCCTTATTTCAAGATTCAACATACAAGCAAGATTCTTAGACATGAAGGTGTTTGTTGACCCAGAGTCAAAAAGAGTAACAACAAAATGATCGAAGATTTGCATCGTACCTACGTATACATATATTTCGTGTAAGGACAATGTACAAGAAAATCATGATATACAGTTCTGGAAGTAATCTTGAATTTAAAAAGTACCTTCCATGAGTTTGTTTTCATTGGCCTTCACCTCATCTGCATTCATAGCAAAGACACGAGCCTGTCTATGTTCACCTTGCTTGGCCCATGCTGGAGGAGGGTGGGGGCAGCTATCTCTGAAGTGACCCTCCTGTTTGCAGTAATGGCAGACCGGGGACGGATACTTGCACTTGCCAGGGTGGAAGTTACCACAGTTGCGGCAACGAGGAAAATTGGCGTTTCGGCCTGGACCCCTGTTTTGGCCATGATTCTGGTTTTGTGCAGGACCCTGGTTGTAGTTCTGGTTCTGGCCTTGGGCGGGAGGATTCCTCTGGTTCTTCTGTCGGTTTCTGTTCTTATTGCCACCAACATAGGGCTTTCCCTTTGGTTCAGGTTTTGCAGGTGCAACTTCAGTCAGGCCTAGGTAGGCAAGGGTAGGTAAAGGTTTCCCGTGTCCCATCCCCAGGGTTCTCTCCATGGACAAGGCATGGTCATAGGCATCTTGGAAAGTGGCAGGTTTGGATGAGGATACAAAGGCTTTTAGGGTAATGAAAAGCCCATCAATGTAACAGTCAAGTTTTTGTTCCTCAGTGAGGTTGGTGACATGTCTCTCTAGCAAGCGGAACTGTCGGCTGTATTCAGCCACTGTGTTGGTTCCTTGGGTCAGGGTGAGGAATTGTTTTTGTTTTTCCTTTCTCTTAGATTGTGGGTTGGAAACAGTTGGTAAAAATGGGTTTGAAGGCTTCCCAGTTGACAGGGATGACTTGTTGTGATCGGATGTAATTCTCCCACCACAATTTGGCTGCTCCCTTCAACTGGTAGGTGGCAAAACCAACTTTGTCTTGTTCAGGGCACCTCAAAACCCTAAAGCTGTTTTCCATGGACACTAACCAGGCATCAGCTTTGTCTAGGACATCATCTTTGTCTTCCCCATAGAAGGTTTCAGGGCTGAGTTTCAGAAAATCCTGGATAGTGGTGGGTTTTGGGTTGGTACAAGAGATGTGGTACGAACATCTAGGTCATGAAGGGCATCCGTGATGGCTTTTTGTTTTAACTCCCATTCCCCCATATTATTGGTCTTATTTGCAGAACCGACATCTTCACCATCCTCCATGTGGGGCTTCTTCCCCTTATCTTTAGTACCAGAGGTCCCTTCACCATCCCTGTTGTTCCTGGTTTTTGGGGCCATCTGCAAGAGTTCAACTAATATAAGTTTTCTTATTTATTACTTTCAAAGAAAGAATATGATAGATCTTGGAAATATTGCAACAAATTTTCTCAATTTATTTTCGAATTTTAGTTGTACCCATCCTTAATTTACCCAAAATAGAGAGAGTATATTGATCAAGTCATGACACCTTAAGGAGAACGAGAAGATGAGGAGTCATCCTATTTCCTTCTAATAGGTGGCTTGGGTAATCCTTAGAGAAGAGATAAGATTCTAGAAGACTCTCTAGGGTTATAGGAAGTCCATCCATCCATTTCTGGATCAACTAAGGCCAGGTGGAGTAGGGGGAACCTCAACCACCATGAAGACGGATAGGAGGAATTATGCCAGAACCCCCTTTGTGCTCTTTCTAGACACATCAGTTTTCACCATAGTGAATTTGTAGGGCTTCCTTGGTTCAGCGATTAAGAATATCATTTCAATAATGCATATGAAGTGTGTTATGGCTCTGATACCAACTGTCACGGATCCGTTCTTACCCTAATCCCAATCCCACTGTCCAAAAGGGCAGTGTTAGAGGGATGAGAGCGCCCGTCCCTGAGTGGCCCGAAAATCACACACAGATAATATGCAAAAATGAAATAACATCCTTCTTTATTAAAATGAACCAAAAAGGTTTAGTACATAGGGCCCGTAGGCAACAGGAAAAGAAAAAGATAAGAACTAGCCTACAACTACATCCCTTTTACAATTAGCTCCCATGTAGAGTCCATAAGATGTAGCAGTCTTTATTGCAGTAGATGAAAGAGTAGATGGAACTAGTTCCTTGCATTTCCTAAAATCGAGAAAATCAAGACACAAAGTCAATGCAATTGCACGGTACGCTATATAAAAACAAGTAAAATAGTTTTATAATGAAAACTAGTATGCTTGGTGGGACTTATGATTCAAATCATTATTGAACGATTTCCAAAAACCAAAATGTTATTCAAACAACAAATTTTTATTACGAATTTCCCATTATGGTATAATTCAAGAAGCATGCTTATATTAATTTGGGTGACTCAAATACCCCAACGCGATGGGGGTCACCAAGCTCCTTCTCACCATATGAGATAGGAGATCCAAGTGCAAAATCCCTCCTTCCAAAGAAAGAGTTTTGCTTATATCCAATATCAACATTATCAATATTTCCAACATCATTATCAACATCAATATACAGGTAGTCATAATGGGTCTAGTGATTTAGATTTCATGTTCCTCAACATATAATATAGAAGAAAAACGGAAGACTATTCATAGGGAACAATATTTCATCCAAATAATTAGCCAAGCATAATTCAAGAGATACCTAAGAAATTATCATCAAGCAACCAAGGAGGAGTAGTATAATAGTGTACCTTTCTAAAAAGGGTATTTGGAGTACATATCCCAAAAGAGAGAAAAGATCAACCCTTTGTGTCAGATCCTAGATCAAAATATTGGATCAAGGGTCAAGATCATAGTTTTAAAAAGATCATGCTTTGTTATTCAAGATTAGGGTTACATTTTCCTATTTCTACCTTAGGTTTAGGTCATCAACAATACTTCCAAAAGTCCAACAAATATTCAAGTATCGAACATGTTTCATGAATGGATGACCTTCCTAGGTATATTTAGGAATACATGTCAACCCTAATTATCAATATCATTATCCAAATCATTATCCAAATCTCTAGATCATCTCCAATATGGGAACAAAATATTATTATTTGGATCAAGTTAGATCAGGGATCATATGATCAAAAAGTCCTTTCTAGATTAGGGTAGATCACCATCATATCATTAACAACCCTTGTTTTCAAGGTATATGATTCATATTTAAGGCAAAGAGTTAAGAAGATTAGATATAACCTTAATCTTGTCAAAAGTGATTTGATGTCTCAAAAGGACCATTATAACCTGAAATAGGGATTCCACAAAGGTTAAACATCATGGTTGAATCATTAAACAAATTAAATCATTAAAGGAACAGGATTTAGGGTTATCAGTGATAAACATCGAGAATTAGGCTTCACAAGTATTTTTGATAGATCAATTGGATTTTTCTGATCAATTTAGACTACTTGTTCATAATTTTCTGAGTTAGGAATCTCAAGATATTGATTTTGTAAGAACAAGGCTATTAAAAGGAATTTATGGCAGAGAGGGAGAAATACCGAAAATTGAAGGCCGTTGATCGGTGGACCACCGTGGTCTCGCGGCCAGATCAGTGGCGGAGAGGATTGGTGCTCTAAAACAAGAGAGGGCTCTGTGACCGTTCGATCTCACCTTGGACCAGCGTGGGCACACGATCGGACGGTCGCTGCTGCTCGCCCCAAACAAAGAGCCCGCCCGCGAGCAGACCTGCGACACGGTGGTGCAGCGGCCGGAGGAAAGAGGGGTGCGCGTGGGAGGGTGTAGGGGGAGCAAAGGGGCTGCCGTTCGGGATCGTGGGGGCGCGACGAACCCAAAGGGGGTCTTTTATAGAGACCCGAAGCTAGGGTTAGGGTTTAAGAGGGAGTCGGCACCGCCCAAGTTGGGGCATGGTTTCCTTGGCCTTGCAAGCCACGATTCTACCATCTAAACCTTGAGGAAGTTTCGAGAAGTAGCTGCGGATCCATTGGTTGAGAAAACGAGTGCAACTGCTGCGAGTAGCTCGATCGGGGTCGAGCCGATCGCTGGCTTGGTCCATTGCAGACCTTGCCAAAACGAGCGCAAGGTAGGGGATGACCCCCAGCGTCATTGGATCAAGATCCAAGGCTGTTGGGTCACCCCGCCTTGGCTAGCAGTGCCCCAAAAAAGGAAAAGGGCCGGGCCCAACAAGGAAAAAGGTGGAAAACGGCCAAAAATCAAGGAAAAAGGCTAAGAACTCGGAAAAATCATATAAATTCATAGGAAGGTTTGAAAGCTCTCAAATTTGGACCTTAACTTCAACATGAAGAGTAGAATAAAGTGTAAAAGTTTGGAGACTAAAGGATAAATTTAATTAGCCAAACTTAAGCATTTTCTCAAAGAGGTGTATTAAGTTAAATTAAAGTGTCCAAGAGTGCATAAAATTCATAGAATACAAAAGGATTTGATTTTGAGTATCTATACTGATCAATAAGTCAAAATAGGTTATGAATGATCATTATAAAGGTGAAAAGTAATTTAAATAATAGAAAAGCGTAAAAACTCACATTGTCACAGATGTTCTTCATGGTTTTCTAGTCATTATCACCTAGATCTAAGTGATATCTTCTCATCATGTTCAGAGAATATGAGACATCGGGATGGGTAAAAAACATTACATACATGATTGATACAATTGATTATGCATATGGAATCCAACTCATGTGTTCCCTTTCTTCACAAGAATTGGGAAATTGAGCTTTAGAGATGGTAACACCATGTTGCATGGGTAGTTTCCTCTCTTTGAGCTCTCCATGATGAAACTCTTCAACACTTTGTCAATGTATGTTCTCTGACTTAATTCAAGAATCCTTCTAGAGCTATCTCTATATATCTTTATCCCCAAGATGTAGGATGCTTCCCCCAAGTATTTCATAGAAAACGTATTTCCCATCCCTGTTTTTATTTTTTTCGAAGTAGGTATGTCATTCTCCATCAATATATGTCATATACATATGATGTGAGGAATGTCACTATGCTCCCACTAGACTTCTTGTACACCCAAGGTTCATCTTCATTTTAAAGAAAGATAAACCCTTTGATTATCTCATCAAAACAAAAATTTCAGTGCTGAGATCCTTGCTTCAATCCATAGATTGATCTTTGTAGCTTACATAATATATTTGCATCCTTTGGATTATAAAACCCTTAGGTGGTGTCATATACATATGCTCAAGAATATTTCCATTACATAATGTTGTTCTAATATTCATCTACCAAATTGCATAGTCATGGTAAGCTGCAGTACAAAGCATAATCCTAATGGACTTAACCATGGACACTGGAGAACTTGTTTTGGCCTAGTCAACACCTTGACCTTGTCTGAAACTCTTTGCAACCAATCTTCTCTTATAGGTTTTACTTTACCATCAATGTCAATCTTCTTCTTGAAGACCCACTTACATATTATGGGTTTTACCCCTTTAGGTGGATCCGTCAAGGTCCATACCTTGTTGGTATACATGGATTCCATCTCAGATCTCATGGCCTCAAGCCATTTCTAAAACTCTAGTCCCTCAGTAGCTTCTAGATAGGTTATTTTCTCATCATCTATGACCAACTCCCTGCCTTATTAAGTTACAAGGTATCCAAATCTATCAGGTTCAACGCGTGTCCTATTAGATCTATGAGGTACATGTGTCACTTTAGGAATTTGAGATTCCATAACACTTTGTGATTCTCATTGTTACTCTTGTACATCTATCAGTTCAATGCTTTCCTTTTAGTCTTGGATCTCTTTGAATTCCATTTTCCTCCCACTAATTCCTTTAAAAATAAATTCCTTTTCTAGGAATCAAACATATGTGGTAACAAATACTTTGTTGTCAAATTGGGAATAAAAGTAATATCATTTAGTCTCCTTAGGATATCCGAAAAAAAAACATTTATTAGATTTAGGGCCAAGATTTTCAGAAAAAAATTCCTTATATAAGCTTCACATCCCCAAATCTTCATAAAAGACACTTTGGGACGCTTCCCATACCGTATATCATATGGTGTCATTTGAACTGCTTTAGATGGTACCTTGTTTAGTGTAAGTGAGGAGGTTTGTAGATCATAACCCCAGAAGGTAGTTAGAAGATCAACTAAACTCATCATTATTAGCACCATATCTAGAATTGTGTGATTTGTTCTTTCAGATACACCATTATGCTGAGGTGTTCTAGATGGATGTTATTGAGGTATAATCCTATGGACTTTCAGAAGGTCCTCAACTCGTGGCTTAAGTATTCTTCACATTGATTAGAACGAAGTGGCTTAATGATTTTCCAAGTTGTTTTTGTACTTCATTCCTAAACTCCTTGAACTTGTCAAGATTTTTTGACTTATGTTTCATCAATTAAACATAACCTTACTTACTGAAGTCATCAGTAAAGTTAATGAAGTACTGATACCCTCATCTAGTGATTATTCTACAAGGCCCACACACATTAGTATGTATGAATCCTAATAGATCACTATCCCTCTCATTGTTACCAATAAAAGGGGTCTTATCCATCTTTCCCAACAAATAAGTTTCACATGTCTTTATTGATTCAAAATCAAAAGAGTCTAGATAACCATCTTTATGGAATCTAGATATGTGATTCTCATTTATATTACTTAGAAGAAAATGCCAAAGGTATGTTTTTTTTGAGTTGTTGAGTTTTACTCTTTTGGAATTTACATTATAAACATTTGTCTTTATATCTAGAAAATAAAGATCATAAGACATTGGGGCACTACCATAGAAGATCCCATCTCTTAAAATTGAACATCAAACACTCTTAATATGAAATTCATATGCATCTTGTCCTTACAAGATACAAAAATGATGTTTCCAATTGTGGAAGGTACATAAGAGCAGTTCAGTAACTCTATTATAATCCCTGTAGGTAGAGATAAACTATAGGTTTCAACTATAGTGGTTGCAATTCTTACGCCATTTGCAACTCAGAGCTCAACCTCACCTTTTCCTAAAAGCCTACTTCTTTTCAGATCATGAATATTTGGGCATATGTGATGTCTAAATCAGGTATCTAATACCCAAGATGATTAAGTTGATATATTTATCTCAATAATGTATATACCTAAAGTGGAATCACCATATGTTATAACCCCATTTTTCTTAAATCATGTAATGAGATTTGTAAATCTTCTTTTAAGAAATAAATGAAATCAATGGTTGATTTAATGGTTTGATTTGAGTGAATTTCGTGTATGATAGCCTTGTATGTTTTCTTAATGGGCCTTATTGGCTATTAAGCCCAATTGAAAGAAAAAGAAAAAGAAAAGGCAAAGGAATTCAATTGGATAAAGGAATAAATAAGAAAATTGATAAAAGAATAATAAAAGGCTAAGGAATATTTTCCAACATAGAATTTCGAGTTATTAAGGTTCCTTGGGGTTCAAGGAACTTATGATAATAATATAATGGCAAAGGAAATAGAAACTATGTTGAAAATATAAATAAATAAGTGTTAACTTGCAACTGAAGAAAAGGGCTTGTTTTCTTTAGATAATAATCCCAATTTTTTGTAGGATGAAAGATAAAATCATACACAAGATTCCCTTAAAATTTGAGGTAAAAAGGAATTACGAATTGGGAGTTATTGTTTTTTCAAATTATCCTTAATAATGTGCATTGTCTTGGAAAATAGGAAAAATCATTTCCTTTTTGTTTGAGCGCAAAGGATGTGGGCCGTTGGATCTTGATCCAACATGAACCACTCATCGTGTAGTCCTAGCAGGACACAGACTGTAGCCAGTTACAGGGGAATTTTCCCCTTCATTTTCCAATCGATCCAGCACATGTGCGCACTTGGAAAGGATTCGATTGTGTTCCGGAGAGAGAAAGGAAGTTTCTCGACCCTATGATGACAGACTCCCATCGAGTCTACGCAAAATGTCCAATTGGGCTAAAGGGAAGTTGGCGGATGGGTTGAGAAAACCCTAATGGAGCCCCCTACGTCCTATATAAAGGACCCCTCCTGGTTGCTCTCACCAACGCGACCCTGGACGGCTGTTCCCTAAGTCTCTAAACCCTCTCCCTTGTTCGATTGCGTTCTCTCTGACGAGGGATCCGCCTCGTGCTGTCGCGGCTCGAGAAGAAAAGAAGGAAGGAGATGAAGTACAACCGTCATTCGATCAGGGATCATCGTGATCCTGCGCGAGGATCTAACAGTGCTAAGGGCGGTCGGTTAAGTCGCTCACGACGCGGAGCGTTGATCAAGATCTGACGATCGATAGCAAGGAACAGTGCACACAATCATGTTAGTGGGGACGATCGATGTGGAGCATCAAATCAGGACGTGGACCAGCGGCACATTGATCGTGCAGTCGACGAAATTTGGTAAATATCTCTCTCTAGTCGAATTTCCAATAAAATGCATTTTCTTGGAAAAATCATATCTAATGGTAGAAAACTCCAATGGAAAAACATTATACATGAAAGTTGCATAGAAAAATATGAGGAAAAATATAAAAATAGTTTGAGAATTTAGTTCTGTCTTGTTTTGCAAAAGTACCTTAATTTGATGGAAAAATGTGTTATAAAGTAATTAGAAACCCGAATTGAATATAAAGGGTGAATCTTTGTGGATTAATAGATTGATTTGAGAACTATTAACCTGATTCATATTGAAATACAGTTTTCATCCGTTTTGAATGCAAAGTTGACTAATTTAGGGTTTTAACCTATATATGAAGAATAATATATATGGAAACCCTAATTTAGGGTAAAAGAAGAGAAAAACCTTGTTGATTTTGAATTATGGAAAAGGGATGCTAAATAATGATCCTAAGTATGTTAGGAATATTAAAATGAGAAATTTAAAGGTTTTAGGTAGTTTTGATGAACTAGGGTTCATAATGTTAAAAGTGGAGATAACCTCTAATTTCCAAGAAACCTGAAAATTGGAATAGAAATCCTAAGAAATAAGATGAGTTTGGATAAATAATGATAAAAGGAAGTTTATATGTTTATTTCAGGATTTTTGTTCATCTTTACTATCTTGGTTGGGTTTTCTTGCTTAACTGATTCTGTCACGAAAACTACTGATACAGGTATGTGGTTACGCTTATGACTATTCTGAATTAGTTTTCTGAGGATTTTATCGATGTTTCCATCATGGCTTGAATTAAACTGTTGGATGAATTTAATTCATGCAAACTATAATTTGGATATGACTATCACCTAAGATATGTGCCTACTAACTCATATCCTAGTCCCCTCTATAGCTTGATAGATTGACCTAGTACACGGCTACCTATGGGGTAGGTTCATCAGGTCATTGAGTGACTTAGTGCATGGCCACCAATGGGGTAGGACCATCAAGTCACTGTGAGTCAGGGATTGGGCTACCTTTGGGTAGGGCCATGCGACTCCATAACCCTAAGTATTGGCTACCTGTAAGGTAGGACCATGGGGGTAAGGATCTACCATAT
This sequence comes from Alisma plantago-aquatica, assembly GCA_963693085.1. Lineage (NCBI taxonomy): Eukaryota > Viridiplantae > Streptophyta > Magnoliopsida > Alismatales > Alismataceae > Alisma > Alisma plantago-aquatica. The sequence goes on from OY856412.1 coordinate 382,507,742, forward strand.
GAGAGAGGTAGTATCCATGTCCAATGCAGGGACAACGCAGAGATAGGGGACAGGTAAGGATTGAGTAGTGTTGCTTAAAATTTAATCTTGGATGTTAAATGATAATTGATTGATTACATTGCTATCATAGTTGCATAATTTTTGTAATTCCCTACATACCAGCTTTACGCTGACCGTGTATTTGTTTGTCGGCATTTTAGGTAAAAAAAAACCAAAAGGACAAATAGTAAATTGTCACATTATGAATACGTGAATTAAAGTTCAAGGAGGATTAGTTAGAGTAGAAGTCATATACGGATAGAAGTGTAGAAATCTAATTTTTGAAAGGTATGCAAAAATTTATTTATTAGAGCTTTTCAGTATAGTCTGGTGAAGTTTGATAATTATTAATGTTTATTTGTCAAACCTTGATTCAGAAATTGGAATAACGTCTCTGACCTTCTGGTCTCCCTTAATTGGGGGTTACTGGAAGACGGGGTCATTACATTTGGTATCAGAGCCAAGGTTCCACATTTAATCCTTAATAATTATTAAATTTTACAAACTCTGTAGAACCCAAGGGAGTTATTAGAGGATTATCCAAAAGACATAGGTGTCTAGAAAAGATCACGACCGGGGGTTGGCAATATTTTCCTCTGCATCGCTAATCGGAATACGAGGACTCCCGTACCCGTGTGACTGTCTAGCCAAAGTCTTAGTGTATGTTTCGAAATAAGATACCTTTAGGACTTTCACATCTTATTCATCCCATCTCATCGCACATTCTATTAAGGATTTTAAGATTTAGGGTTTTTCTCTCTCTTCCCCACCCTCATGTGGTATGGGTGAGTAAGTTAAGAATTAAGGAATCCTCCATCAAATTAATAAAAGATACATAATGAGACATCATTGACATAAGTATAATTAGTTTAAATTTAAACTAAATCTCTATTTGTTATGCTTATGTAGATGGCTCATACAAAGACTTTTGCTACTCCCGAGGGCATTGGGAACCCAGCTTGGAGTGGTTGGCCTCCCCGCAAGGGAAAGGGGTCTTCATAGAAGAGAAAGAGGAACCATGATGGTGAATCGTTTAAGTAGAGGAAGAGACATGAAGAAACCACTTATGAGGTCCCTAACCCTGACCCGATACCCTTCAGCAACCTTGATCAAGAAGAAGACCAAGGGTACGAGGAGCAACATGAGTATGAGGAGGTGGATTGAATGGAAGAAGATCAAGTTGGTGGTCTCAAACCAACCATGATAATCCACACCCCTGATGCTTTGTGGATGGAACAACATAAGAAGCTGATAGAGGCCATAAGTGCCTTGGCTCTCTGAGACTTAGCTGGAGGTGAAAATGGCGAGCCACTTCCTGTTCATCCTCAACTAGGAGCCACCATCTTGAACTTTGTCAAGCTGAATATTGAGAAGTTATGGGGAGAAGATAAATCTGAGGTAGTCGACAAGGTAGAAGCTTGGCTACTTGTAGTCGAGAATGGATTCTGCATGCTTGAGGTACAGACGAGCAAGAAGGTCCTCTTTGTTGCTCATCTCTTGGAAGGAGCAACCAAGATAAGGTGGGAGACTCACATCATAGGCCGAGACCTGACTGAGGAACCAATGGCATGGGCTAACTTCAAGACGATCTTCACCGCCAGATTCATCCCTGTCTCGACTAAGAAGGAAAAGGAAAGGGAGTTCACCAACATGGCTCAACGAAACTCATATGTGGCAGACTTTGGGTGCATGTTTCGAATCCTAGAGCATTTCAGGCATATGATGGATGAGGAAAGAAGGGTGGATCACTTCATAGAGCGTCTTCACCCTGCCATCAAGCCCCATGTGATGGAAAGTAAACCTAAAACCTTCGTTGAAGCTTACAACACTGCTTTATACATGGAGAGGATTGTGATGCCTGCCCATTTTACACCCAAGGGGTATCTTGGTTTCACTGAAGGAACTAAAGGTCATAAGAACCATCATAAGAAAGGTCACAGGCATCGCTAGGCCAAAGGAATACATGGAGGAAAAGGGAAACCCCATCAAGAGAAAAACCGACCTCAATGCCGCACCTACGGGAGATGGCATACCGGTGAGTGCCTCCACAAGAAGAGGGTCTACTACCATTGTCAACAAGAGGTACATATCCAAGCTACTTGTCCTCTGTTAGATCCAAGAGGACCAGGGCCAGTAGTAGCCCCACCCGTGGCAACCCCACCTGTGGGAGAAAGAAGACAATCTTGAGTGTTTGCTATTGACAATGAGGATGCTCAAGCGAATGCTAATCAGTTGATCGAGGGTAATAACCCTAAGAGTTTTCTTTTATGTTTTAAGATAAGCATGTAATGGTCTAATGTATGGTGAAAAACAATGTAGACATGCTTGAAGTCATGGGACACAATGTAAAAGATTTTTTGACTCTGGATCTACTAATACTTTCATTTCAAGAAATCTCACAACTAGATTTGTTTGGATATTAAGGATTTAGGGTATGTCTTAGATGTTACAACCCCGAGTGGTCGGATCTTTACATCCCTTTTGAAAACTCCATTGATACCTATAAAATATCGAGATCATGAGTTTCCTACAGACTTTATCCTTCTTGATATGAATGACTTTGATGTGATCATTGGTATGGATTGGCTTCATACTTATAGGGCCAATATTGACTGTAGGGAGAAGAAAGTGATCATTAAGAAACCAGGTCACCCACCTTTCATCATTAAGGGTAGGAAAGATTCCACCTCCAGCCTATATGTGTCTGCCTTGAAGGTAGAGTGGATGATGAGTAAAGGGTGTCAAGCTTTCCTGGTAGTAGTCACCAAGCCAGAACCCAGGGTGCAACCCTTAGAGGAAATAGAGGTAGTTAGGACCTATGCATATGTTTTTCCTGATGATCCACCTAGGATTCCTCCCGAGAGAGAGGTAGATTTTTCCATATAGCTAGCTCTTGGAACACTCCCTATTTCACGAGCACCGTATAGAATGCCCCTGCAGAGTTGCTCGAGTTGAAGAAACAATTGCAGGAATTGCTAGACAAGGGTTTTATCTGTCCTAGCACATCACCATGGAGAGCACCAGTTCTTTTTGTATAGAAAAAGGGTGGTTCACTTGGAATGTGCATAGACTACCAGATGATCAACCAGGCTACCATTAAGAACAAATACCCTTTACCCCAGATAGATGACTTGTTTGACTAGTTGAAGTCAGCTCGAGTCTTTTCCAAGATCGACTTGAGATCGGGTTACCACCAGTTGAGAGTTACGAGTGAGTACATCCCGAAAATAGCTTTTAGAACATGTTATGGCCACTATGAGTTTGTGTTATGCCTTTTGGGTTGTCCAATGCACCTAGTGTTTTCATGAACCTTATGAATAGTGTGTTCCAACCCTTCATTGACTTGTTTTTCATTGTTTTCATATATGACATACTAGTCTATTCGGACAACTTAGATCAATAGCGAGACCACCTAAGTAAATTCCTTGATATCTTGAGAAAGAAGAAGTTTTATGGGAAATTCTCTAAATGTGAGTTTTGGATAGATCGAGTCATGTTCCTCGGACACATCATCTTAGGAGGAATGATCTCCGTAGATCCAGCTACAGTGTTGGCAGTTCAGGATTGGCCTACACCGAAGAATCCCTCGGAAATTCACAGTTTCTTTGGGTTGGCTGGGTACTATCAGCATTTCATCAAGGATTTCTCAAAGACTGCCTTGCCTTTGACCATGTTGACTCGGAATTATGTGAAGTTTGTATGGTCTGATGTGTGTGAAGCTCGTTTCTAGGAACTGAAAGAGAAGCTGACCAATGCACCAGTTTTGACTCTACCATCAGGCAATGAGGGTTTCATGATTTTCAATGATGCATCAAAGATGGGACTTGGTTGTGTGTTGGAATAGAATCAACATCTGATTGCATATGCCTCTCGACATCTCAAGCCCAACGAGATGAATTACCCGACGTATGACTTAGAGCTAGCTGTGATCATCCATGCATTGAAGATTTGGAGGCATTACCTGTATGGTTCTACTTTTGAGATCCTCACTAACCATAAGAGCCTGAAGTACCTCCTGACACAGAAAGACCTGAACCTACGACAGCGAGGATGGATGGAGTACATGAAGGATTATGACTTCACCATCTCTTATCATCCAGGAAAGGCGAATGTCGTAGCTGGTGCTTTGAGTTAGAAACAGCGCAGGTGTGCAGCTGTTTTGTCCAGTCAGTGAAAGAGTTTAGAAGAGCTAGTAGAATGGTCTCCTCAACCATTAGATGCCTGAGTTCGTTTGGCCAACATCCAGATATAGTCAGAATTGTTGGGTGAGACTGTAGCAGCACAGTTGGTCAGTGGATAACTTAATAAGATGAAAGGCTTGACGAAGAAGCCTTAGATCCATCTTTATGGGTTCCTTATGATTCACTGTTGAAGGAACGTATCCTACAAGAGGCTCATGGTTCTAAGTACACAGTGCACCCGGGAACTACTAAGATGTTTAAGGACATGCATAGGTTTTTCTAGTGGCCATGAATGAAGAGAGATATTGCGACATATGTGGCCAGCTGTCTTACGTGCCAAATGGTGAAGGTTGAACACCAATGACCCGGTGGACTATTACAGTCTATAGAGATTCCAGAATGGAAATGGGAGCAGATTACCATGGATTTTTTGGTAGGTCTACCTTAGACTAAGAAAGGTCATGATGCTATATGGGTTGTGGTAGATTGCCTTACCAAGTCAGCACACTTCCTTGCCTTGAAGACCACTACCAAAGTGTCAGACTTAGTTGTGTTGTATATCAGAGAGATAGTGTGTTTGCATGGCGTACCTAGTTCCATCATCTCCGATAGAGACTAAAAGTTTACTTCCATGTTGTGAAAGCAAGTTCAAGAGGAAAGGAAGCAAATTTCATTTTCTCTTTCCTCATGCATTAATGGCTCTAGGATTCTCACAATTTGATGAAACTTCACCCACAAGTCAAATTAAGTATGTTGGATACAAATTTTCCATTAGTTTCACATAATGAAGTTGTTTGTATATTTATTTAATATTTTGAAGGTTCTACACACTTTCTCTCTCCTAACTTCACATTTTCATCAAATATTTTCCAAATTGGTTGAAAATTTGTCCAAAGGGTATTTTCAATGTGTATATTACGAATCTAAGATAATTTCCCACTTTTGGAGTCATGAAGTATTTTATTTCATATTTTGAAGTAAAATCACCTTTTCTTTTCTAAATATAAGAGGAGTGATTATTATTATCCTAAATTATATGAAACTTGGCCTTCAAGCCAAACCATATCCAAAGAAAATGAATCGAAAGTTATTTTTAATCAATTAGTTACCCTTTTTAAATTTTATCAATATTACCACTATTTGTTACTTTAAATAATTCATTATCACATTATTTATCTTTTTATCACTTATTTGTTCTTAAAGGGATATATAAAATTCTAGAACGAATTTATCTTAACATTATCTCATTGACTTTATTAATTCTACATTTACTTGGATATTGTAACATTCCTTATCAATTATGAACACATAGTCTTCCTATGCATATTATCTTGCTTAACATCATACATTAATCATCATTTCTTCATGTGGCATATTTTATGCATAGTTTACTGGTCTAAAGATTAATTATGAAAGAATTAAGACATATTAGTTCTATATGTCCACATGTTAGAGTTAGTTATTTATGCATTAACATGTTAGGGTTTCAATTAAGCCACTAATGAGCATACCTTTACCCTTTTTTGGCTAAATCCAAAGATATAGGGTCTCTAACCTCTTAGCCTTATAATAGGATTAGGTTTTGGGTTTCGATATGTTACAGTTGAGCTAGAAGATGATGTGTCGTATGTGGACAGTCCTTTGTTGATCTTGGATAGAAGGGTGAAGAATTCAAAGGAGTAGAATTTTTTTTGGTTAAGTTCATTGGCATCATTGTGGCATGGAGTAAGCCACATGGGAGCTTGATGATGAGATTTGTAGGAAGTACATGTCTCTTTTCACGTATGATTTCAGAGGCGAAATCCTTGGTATGGGTTTATGGTTGTAAGATCCCTAACCTAGCTTAGTTCTTTATTGTGTTTTCCTTTCTTAATAAGATGCTTTAACCTTAATATAATCTCTTGATATTTCTTAATTACATGTGACAAGCTTGTGTTTTCAGTTTGGTCAAGTTTGGTTGATGTTGAGCAAGTTATTCTTGTCTTGGACCAAGTTGCAATTTACCCATTTTGAGGGTTTTATCTTGCAATTTATAGCATGTATGTTGTGCCTTTTGTGCCTTTTCATTATCAGAGGGATAATGGTTCTTAGGGGAACCTTTTTTGGACCTTGTTTGATGAGGTGGCATCATGTGTAAGGGTCTAGGGTTTGCATGGTTTTTCATGGTTGGTGGTATCAACCATGTTATGTTCCTTGAGCGTAGCGACCATGTGTTTTGGTGCCTTCAGAGTGCTTCAACCAATACACCTTGATTTAGTGGTTTTTGTAGTGACCTAGGATTCCTTGTGTTTTGATGGTTTGTGACCTATACCTTGGTTGGCTATGTGTAGCGGTCGCTACCCTTGGTTTTGCTTTGACCTTCTGGGTGTAGTGGACCTGAGTGGTCACTACACTACCTTGTTTAAATCACCTTTTGATGCATGCATGTCTAGAGTGTTTGCATGTCATGGAGGCTCTTATATCGTGACACCTAATATCTTTCACCTCCCTCCTACCCTTGAGTATATAAACCCAATTTTTCACAAGCAAGTATTTCCTTTGGCTCATTTCTTTCTCTCTTCTCCCTTGTGTTCATCCTTGAGTTTTGTGGAGCAAGAGAAGGTTAAGATCATAGAGCTTGGTCACTTATCACCTTTGCATGTGGTGATCTAGGGCTTGATCATCTTCCTTATAGTGGTCCTTGGTGATATTCCTTCTTGGTAAGTGGTTTCATACCCTTGATCTTGTTTTCCTTTGAAACCTACCTCTTTATTCATTATTTTAGATGTGAGGCTATGGATATCATGGTGGTTATGTTGAGGAACTTATCTCCATATAGGTCGAGTCTATGGTTTGACCATGGTAGTACCTAAGTGAGATAAAGCTTCCATCTTTCTCCTTTCTTTTCAGCCTAGGGTTTAGACTTTCTTTTTCTTTGAGTTTCCTTTAACCTTGGGGTGTTCTTCTCCTCTTGAGGTGACCTTGTTGGCCATGAAGTTGACCCAAGTTTGGAGCTTCTTCCTCTCTCTTGGATCTCATGTCCTTGAAGCTTGATCTTCTTCTTAAGGAGGATTATATAACTCTTCCCTCTACTATTATTGTAGCTTATTCTACTTGCATGATACTATTCTATATCTAAAACATGTTCATAAGTTGATTGGTAATGATATCTTGTTTTAGGGTTTAAGATTTTGAAGTGTTCTTGCATATATTTCTCTTTCTCTTAACCCTAATTCATGAATTTGAACCACTAGTGATGGTGGATGTTGATGATTCTTACACGCACCTTGATTGTTGGTTTTGTCTCCATGTTTATGATTCGACCATTATGTGTTAGATGGAGGTTTGGTTATTATGTGCATGAGTTGGAGGCTTGGTTTTCCTCTCTCATTATGATTTTCCATGTTTACCCTTGTGATGTTTGTTCAAGGGTTTTGATCTTCATATTTCGTGGTATGTTCTCCTTAGTTACGTAAGACCTCTTACTGATGTGCTTTTTGTGTGGGTTGTCATGTTTTCCTTAGTTTTTTGGAGTTTATTTTACCATGATTGTGTGCTAGGGTTTTGGTTTGGTCACCTTAATCCTAACCCTATGCCACTATAGTTTCTAAACAAGTTATAGTGTTGATCGTTACATGATGATCTTGGTGTTGGGCGTTGCAACTTGTTTTCTGAGAGGCCAGTACCTTCATCTTGTTTGGTGGTCGATACCTAGAGTTGTTCACTCCTTTGTCACTACGTTTGTGGTGGTTCATCTTGCATTCAGTACACACATAGAGTTGTTGTGGTCGTAAGTTTAACCCTAATCCTAATTAGGGTGGTTGCTATAAGTGTTGGTTGCCACATGGTATGTGTAGTATGTGCTACACCTAGGGTGGTGTACATGGTTTGGTTGCCATCGATGGTGATGTGTTGTGATCACAACAAGGTGTTGTCCTTGTGTTGTGGCCTCTACACATGTGAGTCATGTGGTTGCTACACCTTGAGCTATGGGTGGTGTCTATACATGGTCTAGTTTGGATGATCACTACAGATGGCTTTAGTCTCGTATGGTCGACACATAAGTGTTGCTTGGAATGATTGATTAATGATAATAATAATGATTCTTAACCATAATATGCTCCAATTATGTAAAAAGTGATGTATATAGGGTTTTGATGTTGATTGATGTGATGGAAACCCTAATCGTCTATATATGGAACCCTAACCCTTATTGGGGCATATGATGTAATTGCTTATCTTGCTTGAAGGGATTCACATGTTATGATGTTTTCTCTCTCCTACTTGTGTAACCCTAATTTTGTAGGTTGAATGTACATCATAGCTGGTGATTTCTAAGGTACATATTGTATGACACATGATGATTATTATAAGCCTTGATGAGGCATGATGACATAATGTTATCATGCAAGAACTATATGATTGGATCTTATGACTTGGTAGAGGCTTTATGCTTAATTGAGGAGATCTCCTCTAATAATGAGATGAGGGATTGTTATCCCATGATGATATGATAATGATTTGGGCCTTTTATAAGGTAGTGAGATAGTATCAGTACCACATGGTTGTATGATTAGCTTTATGCACAATATGATTTATATCTTCTGACTTTGCAACATACCCTTATCCTAGTAGACTTTGTTTAGGGTTTGTACAACATAACTTAATTGATGCTGAAAGACACCCAATTGGCTTAACTAATAAAGTGAAACCCTAATCATGTAGTTCCCATTTCCATAGATCCATCTTCAGTGTCCGTACTTGCTAGATGGTGAAATGAGTAATTCCTGTGGGAAACACGGTCTGCATATTGTTGAATATGAAAACTACTAGAGGGGGTGAATAGCATTTTATAAAGATTTTAATAATAATTTTAAACTCAAACAACCACAATGAAAATATTGGAGAAGGAGACACAAGGTTTAGAGTGGTTCCAACCTTAGCAAAAACTAAGGAAGTCAGTCCACTACCCGGTTGCTTACCCAACCGGGATTTGAAAAGAAATTTATTTTATTACCTCGCAAGGACTTTACATAAAATACAATTTCTTTTCCTAAACCCTTCAAGCAACCTTCACCTAGAAGTAATCGCCCAACCTTGAAGCAGCCTTCACTTGAAGTAGGTGCACCAACCTTGAGGTAGCCTTCTTGAAGTAACTCCAAGATCCCACTTGAAGTAGCCTTCCTCTCTAGAAGTAACCTCCCGTTGCACCAGCCTTCTGAAGTAGCTTCCCGTGCGATAGCCTTCTTGAAGTAGCTTGAAGTCCCCTTCTCCACCTGAGAAGTCAAATCCTCCGCGATCCGCAGCCTCCAACCCTAGGAGTAGCAAGGAGAGTACAAAGAATAAATAGGAACAAGAAAGAAAATAGAAATTACAACTTAGCCTTTTAAGCACAAGGCTTGATTTGCCTATATCAAGCGTGTAGATCTCCTAACCAATGTGTATGGCAATGTGATTGTAGTGGATAGGAGATGCTAGCCTATAGGACACGAAGTGGGAGCAATAGGAATGAATAGCAAGTGTAGGAATTGCTCTATTGCTCTAAAACAGATTGCCAATGTAATTGCTTGCTCAAGTATAGCACAAGTGTAGCTTAGGTGTATATGAGTGTATTTTAGTGTCCTAAGGCTTGTCCTATTTATAGGAATGGCCTATGGATGCTTAAGGACGTTCTAGACAACTTCTAGGGGGTTCTAAGTGCTTAACTAGCCGTTAGGTATAAGTTAGGTGTGTTAGTAACGGCTAATTGCTTTTTCTGCAGTTTCTGTCAGAGACCGTCTCGGTCGACAAATGGTCAACCGAGACACCTCCCGGTCGAAGGTTTGTCGACCGACAGGTTCTCTGGATCAAGTGATTTCCAACTGCAAACTATTGTGTCTAACGGCTACTTTGGGTCAATCTCGGTCGAGAAGTTTGTCGACCGAGAGTGTCTCGGTCGATGGAGTTTGTCGACCGAGATTGACTCTGTTTCAATCTTTCAATTAAGATACTAAGTGTGTGTATGAGTGTTCATATGTGATCCTATTTGAAGGAGATGACCTAACTAAGTGTGGTGTTTAGCTAGGGAGATATAATGCTTGATTTACATAAATTCTAAGTACTTGTACATTATATATTTGTACAAGTTTACAATTGATTACATTGCATGACATTTACAAACATTCAAGCGTATGGATTCCCTAGAACTTTGTCATCACCTTGTTCCTGCACACTTAAGTAGCTCGTTAGATTAATAAGAATGAAATGTTTGTCATCATCGAAACAAAGGGATTTATTATAATGTCCAATTTATCCAACAGAATATGCAGGGGTGCAAGTTGAGGATATATCCTTACATCCACAAATATAGATTTAGAGGACGATTTTAGTGATACCCCGACAGAACAGTTGAGGCCATAACTCAGATGATATGTTTTTAGGGATTGTTGCAATCATATCTTGGCAAGAGAATGGCTGTGGTTGTATCTCAATAGTGTCTTGCTTATATACCAAGGCGGACTAGGATGATTTGTAGTTTGACTTTATATGTCACTATGTTAGACTCAGATTGACTGAGGGTATGGGATATCATAGGAATCTTGGCTCCTCCTAGTTCTTGTATGGAACTAATTTTGACTTAGTAGTGGTCAATTGGAACATGAGTTGTATACCTCATCTCGTCAGGGCATAATAAAAGACATAATTCAGCCGTGTAGTATATTTGCTTAAGGTCAAACATGATTAACATTGGATGACCCCTTTCCTTATTTCTTATATTGTTTAGTTGATTATGGTTATTCATGTTATTCATATTCCTTCTAGAAGTATAAGATGTTATATTGCTCAGTTGTATATGCTTAACTGCCTAAATTGCATTACTAGCTTTACTCATATCATTTAGTTGAATTACTCATCTGGGTAGTAATGCTATCTTCCTATTTTAATTTATTTGTACTTATAATAGTTGTTGGTAGAGAGTTATATCTCTCACTGGGAAGTTGGTCCCACCCCACGAGTTTCTACATCTTTTAAGTGGCCGTGCACGACGACGTAGAGATCATGCAGTTGAGGTTGAGAGCTAAGAGGAGCAGTAGTTGTTGAAGTTTTGATATGCTGCTAGTACTTTTAGTAGAGTCCTATGTGTGGTCCATGTACTCTCAGGTCCTTGGGGGTATTTAGTGAATGTTGTTTATCAATATGAGTTTTTGTAAGTATACCATGGTTGTACAAATATGGTTCATATTATATAAACATGCTATCCCTTATAACATGTTTGTGGCATGATGGCTACTGTACAATGATATGATAACCTTTGTGGTGTGAGAAGTGATACATGTGACACAGATTGTGGACTCAAATGTAATAAGGTTTGGCTTTTGAGGTTAAATGAGATAGGTTTTATTTTACCCTATTTTGTGGTAATACGACTACTAGTTGTTAATTTCGTGCTTTATTTTGAGTAATCTCATTTTGTTGTGGCCAGTGTGTCACATTGCATGCTCAATATAAAAATAATCATACATAACTTGTTATAAGTACCTTGGATAAATTTGAAAAATAAGAACAAATTGTCTATTATACTTGACTTCTTGAGCTTATAGAAGAAAATTCTTCTTTTCAAATTCAGTCTTAGCATTAAAATAAAAGATGTCTTATATTAGTAATTACCTCTTTATGATTTTTTTTAATCTGAGTGATAAAATTTCAATGCTTGAAGATGATCTTGCTGGACAATGCTTGATTTTTACTACTAAGAAATCTCTTGCTAAAGTGAAAATTTGAACGTAACTTTTGAAAGAGTTTCAAATATGTTGAAGAACTGGTTACATTCTCATGTTGGTACTCTTGAATTTGGATTTATTCCTCAATATTATCTTATCCAATGCATTAGTCATGAAACATGCCTTGTTTATAAAGATTTAGATATTATGCATACTATGTCATAGAAAATAATTTAGGTACCATAACTTCTCTCTAGGTAAGAAGTATAAAGATCATGAGTCTGATTTGCAAATCATTTTTTGGTCTTAATATGTTCCATCGCATTCATCCACTTTAATTTAAGCATCATATTAAGGAGAGTATCCAACTAAGGATGAGTCATCTTGTATTTATACATTCTATTTTTTTAGATGACAAAGAGGGATAAACAATTCAAAGCAAAAAATCTTTCATTTGTATTTAATAGAATTTATTTGGATTTTTTGAAACTTGGTTTCCAAATTCAATTTTTTACTTGATTTCTTATTTCTACATCTGACATAAATGATTTATCATGAAAGTGGATATCTCAAGTGGCTATCTTTTGTAGTGAATCCTTTTTCTTATGTTGGATCTATATTTACTTGATATTACATTTAGGGGGAGCTCAAAGTCCTTAAATTTAACTTGCATTTTCTTCTCTTAATTGATTTTCTATATCAATGTAGGCTTAACATCCATCGACATTTGGTTTAGAGATTCTTCTACAACTGTTATTATAGTACTTAATGACTCATCTATACCAAAATGGGCTTAAAATCCTCTATATTAGGTCTAGAGATTCTTTTATTGACCTCATTCTATGTCTTAATGGATTCTCTAAATCAATATGGGCTTAACATTCCCTATACTTGATCTAGACATACTTTTTTTGACCTCATTATTGTGCTTAATGGATTCTCTATTCATTTCTGGGTTTAAAAACACTTGAAAATGATTGAGATCTCAATTTTAATTTTGACTTTTGTTTTTCATGGCATTTCTATATCATGATCGAGTTAATATTCCTACGATTTATTTTGAATATCTTTTTGATATTTATGTTTTATGGGATTCTGTCCTGAAGGACTTAACATTCCTTTCATTGTCAATTAGCCAACCTTTTGATGTTCCTTTATCATATGGATTTTTGACTTTGTCATAATTTCTATCTTTTTTAATTTCCCATCTATTGGTATTCATTTTCAATTAATACATCGAGTACACATTTTTCCCTCTACAAAAGGACTATCCTGTTGAGGAAGAGTGTCTCCTCGAGGGGGAGAATTGGTATGTATTAACCCTTTTTGACATCGACAAAAGGGGAAAAATAAACCATGAGATAAGTTGGAGATAAATTGGCTATCAACTATTAACAAAGCAATTTAAAGGTATGAAGTTCTAAATTTTCTACTTTCAATTTATCTTATGTAAATATTTGTTATCATCAAAAAGGGAGAGATTGTTAGATTTTTGGATATGTCACACTCATATTTTGATGATATAAATATTTCCCAAATTTGTCTTACTCACACATTTATTAAGTATTTTAGGTGATTAAGGAACTAAGTCAAGTTCCAACTAAAAAACCTTTCATATATATATATATATATATATATATATATATATATATATATATATATATATATATATATATATATATATATATATATATATATATATATATATATATATATATATATATATATGATTGGATACCTGCAAATAAATTGTACCATGTAAATGTGTAATTCTTTTTACACATGTATTTTGGTACAATTTGATAGGCATGATGTAAAGACAAGTGTTGTTCCTCAAAAACTACCAAAAACCCTATCCTGCACTCACGTGAATACTTTAGGGTTGATAGGTTTCATGTGAGTCATGAATAAACCTCACTACATTGCAGATCTTTAATCAAAGTCCTTATTGGTTGAAATTTTTTTGCACCAAGACACACTTAGTCAGAGACTCTAAAAGCTAAGAAATAGCCTTGCATAATCTCGGATGATAATATGTTTATCATAGAAAGTCGGTCGAATAAAAGTTTGACTCAAAAAGAGATGTTGCGAGGAGATTGACCCACATATAGTCGGTGGATCTCAAAACTTTTTCCTATTAAAGGCAATGTAGACCAGACTCTTCCGATCGACTATATTATGGACCAAGGATGGTTCTGAATATTAGTTTATTAACAATCAAATTAGCCAATAAAACTTAATTAACTTCATGCTAACGGCTAATTGACCACTAGGAACACTCTATACACTCCCGACAGATACCTTAACCACTTGTAAATATTCCCTGTATATAAGAGTGGTCTTAGGACACCTTACTAGTGAAACACTATCTCTAGCATTGGTTAAAATGACCATATAACATTAATTTCCCAATGACACCTAACTGGGCAAAACTAGAGGCACAAGTCTAAGACACAGTTAATTTAGGCCACACAAATTGCAGACAGAGATCTAGCACTGGTTGCTATGATTAAAGCATATGACACAGTTAACTGACTTAGTTGTCAGTTAAGAAAAAATAGTCGACATTCTTATGGCCATACCAGGTCTCGTTTTTATATGGAAAAGGTTCATCAGTTGTCATTTATATAAAAAAATGACAATGAGTTAGTATCATATATGTCGGTTACATCACTTAAAATTGAGACTAAGTAAAATAGTGATGGTCAATTCAAAGAAATGGATGACTATAGTCCATCACGGTTGTGATGTCCAACATGGCCATTTAAGTTTAGATTTATTATGTTGAGTTTTGGCCTAAAACTGACAACTAAGACCTATAATCTCGAATTTTTGCATCAACCAATGACGAAGTTTTGATGTTTTTAAATAGCAGGTTTGTCTGGCTGTTCAGCATGATGGAGAACATGCATTTCAGAACTAGAGTTCTGAAATATAGGTTAACTACATCTTGTGAGTTTATCTTAACAAAAAGCCAACAATCCTACAAAATCTGCAATAACAAACACATTCCACCCACATATAAGATCCACTCTCCAATTCCATTCTCATTACATGTGCAAACATATTTCTATTCATTCATGTTCACATTCTTTCACACCCATGATACTTGTTTCACATTTGCACCAATTCCATTCTCATGACATGTAGAAAAACAATTCTCATTGTATTCATCGATCTTCACATTCACACACATGTATATAGATCATCATTCACATATGCACCAATAATTTACTAGCATTAAAATTAAAATTGCAAGAATTCATAAGCACCACATATATCTAGAAATAATGACATCAAAATTTAGAAAACTCAATCTTTATCCAAATCAAATTCAACGTTTACATTGTGTCAAACACCTTCAAAGAGAATGACATATATAATTAAAAAGTTTGATATTTTCATAATATCAAATAAGATTAGTTACTTATGATGATCAAGACTATATATATGGATTACATTTTGTATGCAGGTGATGTCTAGTGCTCAATATCTGACAATCGTCTTAATATACCACATCACGTAGTATCCTCCTGCCCAACCTTTGTCCAGAATAGTGCACTATAAATTTCAACATATGTTAATAAGTAAAAGTAAGCATAGTTGGAATAAATATGCATTGGATTCCGAAAACTACATCAACATTTTACCGAATTATCATTTTCTTTTTCATTTCCACATTTCCTCAATCCTTTTTGAAATCTTTTATAGCCCTATATGCTAATGTAATACATTGAATTACATTAGTAAATAGTCATGTTATAATATATGTTAAAGGATATAAACATAAAAATTTAGTCATGTAAATATTTCCTTTTTCAATTTGTGTTCCCCACTATCTACTTCGTCACTCTTAGTATCTAGATAATACATAGTTAGCGTTGCGGGGACAATAAACAATGATACCCAAAGGTTATTCCTATGTGAAAAGAAGGAAAACAAAACAAAACTCAAAATCCACAATGAAGTGTAATTCTTAAGTCAAAATTATAAGCAAAGAAGTACACATACTCAACATTTCACGTATCTAACATTACACTCTTTTTCACCTTACCAAATGATGAGTGCATACACATCATGAAATTCAATTTCCTTTTTGGAATAATTTCATATCTATTCCACATCTTTTCACCCTAATATGCATCATAATGTACAAAATTACTTAGTAGATTCAATAATTAAGGTTTTAACTAAATATCTTTCATTTAATGCAGGAAAATCAAGCAACTCCATGCATACGGTCTCAAGACCGTTTGGGTCCATGAAGTCCCAAGACCGTTTGCTGGAATACATGAAGAAAAAATGACAAAACCGGTTGCCAAAGAAAGCCATGCAATCTCAAGACCGTTTGGTCCCATGCGGTCTCAAGACCATTTGGTCCCATGCGGTCCCAAGACCGTTTGGTCCCATGCGGTCCCAAGACCGTTTGGTCCCATGCGGTCTCAAGACCGTTTGGTCCCATGCGGTCTCAAGACCGTTTGGTCCCATGCGGTCTCAAGACCGTTTGGTCCCATGCGGTCCCAAGACTGTTTGGTCCCATGCGGTCTCAAGACTGTTTGGTCCCATGCTGTCTCAAGACCGTTTGGTCCCATGTATTCCCAAGACCGTTTGACGCAAGCGTGAGCACCGATTGAAGAACTGACGTCGCGTGTCCACGCCAAAGCTAAAATCGATCGAAGCAAACCGTTTGGTGCCCAAACGGTCTCCAAACTGTTTGGTGCCCAAACGATCTCCCAATTGTTTGACGCCTAAACGGTCCCCAAACCGTTTGGCGCCCAAACGGTCTCCAAACCGTTTGGAGAAGATATTTCCAGGAACTTACCCAAACCGTTATCAGAACCTATAAATAGACCCCCAGGGTCCTCATTTCGAGGCATCGGATCCGGACGCCGATAGGCTGCCAGAGCACCACTCCGATCAAGTTCCACTCCACCTACTGCTGGTGTTGCGTCCAAGGAGGCCAAGAAGAGAAAGAAGACAGAGCAAGGAGCACATCTACTTCACCGGGCTGCATCCACCCTCTGCACTGAGCTCATGGCGGATCTCTCTTTCTCTCTTTTCCTTCTTATATCTTTCATCATGAGCGAGTAGTCTTCTTTCACTGGGGAGAGGGGACTAGCCCTGCTGCCCATGAAAACCATGTTCTTTTGTTAAACTTTCCATGGCAATGTATATAACTCTTCATTTTGTTGTTTATCGTTAAGCTTGTAGGTTGGTTATATGCTTATTTTCATCTTTTTGCTCCCTATGTTGCGATAACTTCAATGTATGGGTTCGAACGTCGTTTAACAAGTTTGACTCCCCAACTAGAAATAGAAGGGGATTCCTTGAGGTAGTAAGTGTCTAATCCGCGAGGGGACAAGCCATCTAGCCTTCGGTGACACTTCTGTGCGCCTAGCACCTGTATAGGGGGTTCACAACCTTAGTTGGATTTAGTATCATCTTGTTAAACGTCGATGTTTCCTAGTATGTTACCCTCCTACTTGCTTATCGGTTAACGCGGCTGACTCCCAAACTAGAAATAGGATGGGATTTCATCAAGGTAGTAAGTGTATGATCCGCGAGGGGATGAGCCATCTAACCTTCGGTGACACTTTTGTGCGCCTAACGCCTATATGGGGGGTTCACAACCTCCGTGGATATCTGTATCTTTAGAGATGTAAGACATGTGATCCGGATGGCGATGAGAAATATGATGCCTATGGTGATGCTTACGCGAACCTAACACCCGTATAGGGGGTTCCACAGCAGCTCTACTTGGAGTGTTATATCTTGCCTGGATTGTTTACAAAGGAGTATGTTTGTGTGTGTAGCGGTGGTCAAACCCGATACCATCTCATCGATCCCATGTCTTTGATCCAAACCTATCTTTAATTCAACTTTTACTTTCCTACAATTAGTTTAAACAACCCAAATCAACCTATTGTTCTAAATATTAGTTTTACTAGATCTAACTGACAAGGATTCTTAAAAACGTTGTCCTTTGGGTTCAATTCTCAACTATACTGTGATAAGACCCGTCCGCTTGTGGGTGGTATTATTGCACTTGGTTTTGGTAAAAGCTCGGGGATTTCAGCCTCGGGTGAATTTGTTAGTGCATACAAAAACCACATCAAATTCTGGCACCATTGTCAGGGACAACGGAATCAGTCAGTCAAATCTAGTTCTTCTAAGACTAATCTAGGATTTTGCTTTTCTTTTGAGACTATCGCTTATCTTCTTGAATTTTATTCTACTTTGTGAATCTCACTTTCAAATCTTTTCAAATTTCATATGCTCTTCAACGCATAGTGCATGCACCGTTCAGACAGTCCTGGACTCACTACAAGCTTTGATCCCAAAATAGATAGAACGTTCCATCGTCAGATCAGGTAAAATCAAGCAAGAATGGTGCAAGAATAAGAAGTAGCCCGAAGAGTGGCTCAAGCCATTAATGCGTAGAGAGAGAGGATCATGCAAGAAGCTAGAGTTGTGGTTCAACAGGAGATCTTAGCAGCACAAGCAGCAACGCAAGCAACGGAACTTTAGAAAGATCTTAGAGAGCTCTCAATCCCAAAGGCTGCGAATGTCTATCACCCGGTGCAGCCTCCTCCCATCGAAGCTGCCAACTTTTAGATTAGAGCACATTGGATAACTTTGCTTCAAAACAACCCCTTCTATGGCAAACAAGCGGAGGACAACCAAGGACATCTTCTGAGATTCATTGACCTCTGTGCTATGACAAAGCAAAATGGAGTCTCTGATGATGCCATTCGACTCCATCTTTTCAAGTACTCTCTTGCCGATAGAGCCATCAGTTGGTACAATTCACTACAAAGTGAAGTACCAATCACCACCTGGGAGTAGCTCCAAAACACTTTTCTGGAAAAGTTCTACCCCCCATCTCTCACATATGAAATCAGGGGGCGAATCAAAAATTTCACTCAAGTCCCTAGAGAAACCCTCGCCGAAGCTTGGGATAGGTATAAGGAGCTCCTACGTAAATGCCCACACCATGGAATCCCTAAGAATCAACTCATAGAAATCTTCTACATGGGTGTGGAGGATGATGTAAAAATGTTTCTTGATTCCTCGTCTAGAGGAAACTTCATGCGTCAATGTTACAAAAGCGCATGGAGATTCGTCACCCTGGGAGTAGAAAATCAAGCCAATCGGGGCAGATCTGTATGTAAAGGAGTCTTAAAGGTAGCCATGGATGAAGCTATCCTAGAATACAAGTCTATAGCTGAAACTTTGAAGGTTTTAGTTGCAAAGCAAGATCATATAGAATCATACCTTGCTGCGATTGGAAGAGGACATTCTCCTACTAGGAAAAAAGAATAGGTCAAGTCAATTTCTATGTTTTGTGAAGCATGCAAAGGCACTGATCATTCCACGTTGTCATGCAATGTCCTCTACGATGTTGTTCTGAGCAATGCCTATGGACAAGGAGATAATTTCCTGATGGAAAATCTTAATGCCATTAACACCATCCCTGGGCAGAACTATTACAATCCAAATCAAAATAGAAATCACCCAGGCTTCCAATACGGGAACCCTTCAGGAGGTATGAACTCACATCAATTCGGTCCCAACAATCAACCGAGGGGCCCATCAGGGTACCAGGTAACCAACAATACAACCTTGGGAATCAAGGAAACTTCAAAGGAAACTTTCAGAATAGGAACTACAATAATTATCAGAACAATTCTCAATATCAGAATCTGAACCAACAACAAGGACAAATTGGACCCATCCCTTCTGACAACAAGCTATCAACCATTGAAAAGTTGTTGCAAACACAGCAAACAATGATAGCCAACCAACAAGCTCAACAGAAAGCTATTGAAACTCAACTAGCTCAACTTGCAGCTAGCATAAAGCCACCGGCTGGAGTCTTTGCCGGCCAACCTGAGAACAATCCAAAACATCTTGAGCAGTTGAAGGTTGTCACCACTACATCAGGGAAAGATTATTCGGATCCTCCAGCGAAGACGCCTGTGGTTGTCCCTGACAAGGGTGAACCTGTGACGGTCCAAAACTTGACAAGACTAGAATCGCAACCGAAGGAAGATAAGACTGACAAGGAAAGCCCTGAGAAATCTTCTGATGAGGAAACTGAAACACCAGAGCTAGATATTCCTGTGTATAAGCCTCATGTTCCTTTCCCATCCCATCTAAGGCAAACCAAGCTTGATACAAGATTCATCAAATTCAAAGAGGCTATGAAGAAACTCCATGTTGATATACCTTTCTTAGATGCTCTTGCTGAGATACCAGCCTGGACCAAGTATCTAAAGTCGCTTCTCACTAAGAAGTACATCAATGAAAAATATGAAACTGTAGAACTGGCTACAACCACATCATATATCATACTAAGCAAAATGCCAAAGAAATAGAAAGATCCATGATCCTTTGGAATTTCATGTCACATTGGTGACTCATCATGCAAAAAGGGATTGGAAGATCTTGGCGCAAGTATTTCTATTATTCCATTCAGTCTATGCAAGAGATTAGGGTTCATAGAGTTGCTTCCAACTGCTATGACCATTTAACTTGCGGACAATTCGATAAAAAGACCGTTGGGAATTCTTGAAGACATCCCAGTCAAAGTAGGCAAGGACGCATATGTTCCATGTGATTTTGTCATTATGGACATAAAAGAAGACACCAGATATCCTATTATCTTTGGATGTCCATTCCTCGCCACTGCAAGAGCCCTTATAGATGTCGAAGTAGGAACGTTACTATTGAGGTTAGGCAAAGAGACTCTGGAATTCAAAGTTTTTGAAAGTATGAGAAGACCAAGTATACAGGAGGAAGTCTATCTGATTGATTGTGTTGAGCAAATATCATAACTGACTCAAGAGTACCACAAGTCATATGATCCCTTGGAAATTTCTCTATCTGACCTGTTTAATGACAAACCTATTGACCAACCAGCGAAGGATTGCATCGAATCCCCCAACTCTGCTAAAGAAAATGTTGACGCTACTTACGAAGAACTAAAGACTACCAAAACCACAGAAGAAACTAGAAATAAATCAGAACCTCTTGAAATGAAGCCCCTACCTGAAAGGTTGAAGTACATGTTTTTAAATGATCTCAAAGCTTGTCCAGTGATCATAAATTTCGATTTAACAACCGAACAAGAAAAGAAACTTCTAGAGGAATTAAAGGAAAGAAAGAAGGACATAGGCTATAAGATGAGCGACCTCACAGGGGTTAGTCAAGCCTTGTGCATGCACAAGATCCCCATGATGGAAGATCATAAGCCAACCATCGAGCATCAATGAAAGTTAAACCCGAATATGAAGGAAGTGGTCTGTCACGAGATCATCAAACTTCTTACAACTGGAATAATATACCCAATATCAGATTCACCATGGGTTAGCCCAGTTCATGTGGTATCGAAGAAAGGAGGGACAACTGTTATGAGAAGTGAAAACAACGAGCTCATCCCCACTCGAACAGTCAATGAGTGGCGGATGTGTATTGATTATAGAAAATTAAACAAGGCTACTCGAAAGGACCATTTCCCTATGCCCTTCTTAGATCAAGTTTTAGAAAGATTGGCCCATCAAGAATATTTCTGTTATATGGACGGCTACTCTGGATTTTATCAGATCCCCATACATCCATATGATCAAGAAAAAATGACTTTCACTTGCCCTTTCGGGACATATGCTTTTAAAAGAATGTTGTTTGGTCTCTGTAACGCATCCACAACTTTTCAACGTTACATGTCTGCAATTTTCATGGGGCTTACTGAAACTATTATGGAAGTCTTCATGGATGATTTTTCTGTATAGGGAAATTCATTTGATTCTTGTCTAAAGCACCTCTCCATGGTTCTCAAATGTTGTGAAGAAGCACATCTGGTGCTAAATTGGGAGAAATGCCACTTTATGGTGAAAGAAGGCATTGTCCTAGGTCATAGAGTTAGCAACAGAGGAATTGAAGTTGATAAAGCCAAGATAGAAGTTATATCCAAATTGGCTATTCCCACAAATGTGAAAGAAGTTCGCGCTTTCCTTGGTCACACTGGATTCTATAGGAGGTTTATATGAAATTTTTCCAAGATAACAAAGTCGATGACCAACCTACTTTTAAAAGATGTTGATTTCAATTTCAATGAAGAATGTGTCAAAAGTTTTGATACGCTGAAGAAAGCCCTTACAACTACCCCCATCATTAGAGCTCCCGATTGGGACCACCCCTTTGAAATTATGTGTGATGCCAGCGATTATGCACTGGGTGTTGTCTTAGGGCAATACATAGAGCGGAAACATTATGTGATCTATTATGTGCCGAAAACCCTCGAAGAAGCTCAAAGGAATTACGCTACTACCGAGAGGGAACTTCTGGCAGTCATTTATGCCTTCGATAAATTCAGATCCTACCTTATTGGTTTGAAGGTCATCGTTTACATAGACCATGCTGCTATCCGTTACCTTATGGAAAAGAAGGATGCTAAGCCAAGAGTGATCAGATGGATACTCCTTCTACAAGAATTTGACCTGGAGATAAGAGATAAAAAAGGGACGGAGAATGTTGTAGCAGATCACCTCAGTCGCATCCACACTCTGGATGCTGAAGGGATTCCGAAAAATGATTTCCTACCGGATGATCAACTTATGAGGATCTCGGAAGTGGTACCATGGTATTCCGACTTCGTAAACTACCTAGCTGCCAGAGTCATCCATCCCCAATACACCAGGAACGCTCTGAAGAAGTTTATACATGATGTGAAGCATTACTATTGGGATGAACCATATATTTTTAAACTTTGCGCCGATGTATTGTATAGACGTTGCATCGTCGAAGAAGAAGCCCAATCTTTTTTGGAACAATGCCACTCAGGACCTGTAGGTAGGCATATGAGGTCAAAGAAGACCGCTTTAAAAGTTTTGCAATGTAGGTTCTTCTGGATGACCTTATACAAAGATTCCTATGATTTTTTCCTATCCTGTGATAAATGCAAAGATCAGGAAATATAACTAAAAGAGACAAAATGCCACTGAACCTATGGCAAGAAGTCGAGATATTCGACGTTTGGGGAGTGGACTATATGGGTCCATTCCATCTTCCAATGGATTCTCTTACATCTTAGTGGCGGTGGACTATGTTTCAAACTGGGTTGAAGCTATTCCAACCGTTACTAGTAATTTGAAACACATCATCAAATTATTCAAAGATATCATCTTCCCACGGTTTGGAGTACCGTGAATCGTGATATCTGACGGAGGCTCCCACTTCATTGAATGAAGCTTTTAAGTTTTACTATGAAAATATGGTGTCTCGTACAAGGTGGCTTCACCTTACCATCCACAAATAGTGGACAGGTAGAGGTCTCTAACCGACAACTAAAGGCTATCCTTGAGAAAACTGTTGGACGTAATAGAAAAGATTGGTCAACAAAAATCAACGACGCCTTATGGGCCTATCGAACTGCTTATAAAACTCCCCTTGAGACTACACCTTTTTGATTGATATATGGAACGGGTTGCCACCTGCCAGTCGAACTAGAACATAAGGCATGGTGGGCAATTAAACAAATGAACTTCAATATGAAACAAGCAGGCCAAGCCAGAATTCTGCAACTCCATGAGCTGGATGAACTCAAAATGTCAGCCTATGAGAATGCACAAATCTACAAAGAACGTACAAAACTCTGGAATGATGGACACCTGATAAAGAAAGACATACAAATGGGAGACCAAGTTCTGGTATTTAACTCCATTGAAATTATTTCCAGGGAAACTCCGCTCACGTTGGCGTAGACAATACACCATCAAGAAAATCTCTCCACACGGTGCTTTCACTTTATGGAGTGACAGGTCAAAAGAATTTATAGCAAATGGTCACCGCCTGAAGAGATACTTTACTTAAACTGACATAGGCACCGAAATAATGCTGGAACTCACCAATCCTAAATATCCACCATGAAGTTCAAGGACTACATCGAGCCATCGACATAAAACAATGGCGCTTGGCGGGAGGCAACCTGATCAATAAATCTATTTTACTTCTCCTTTCCAAATTTTGTTTTTACCTTATAGCTAACTTTTCCTTAAAATAAAATTTTCCTTATAAGATAGTTTTCTTTCAGAACACGAGATCGGAGTGGTGTTGATCAGAATGAAAACATTCTTGGCAGTCATACATGGTGTAACTTTTCCCCTCCATATTGGATTTAGGGTTTGCTCGGGACGAGCAAATTTCTAAGTTCGGGGTGGAGGGTGGGTGGTATGTACTTCACTTCCACATACACCCTCTTTTCATACCCAAGTTATCTTAATCATAAAACTTTTCAAAATTTTTGAGCAGATACCTGATGAAATTTTGACTCTTGTCAATAAAATGTATCTAACTATCTTGCTATGCATCTTATCATAATATCCTCCTTATTTGAAGTGAATCCTCAACAGGACTAATTTTTGAAACTTTCCTTTTTCCTGAAATCATCTTGTGAAGCTTATGATTCCTAACATCATAATACTTTTTACAAAATGATAAGTATATGTCAAACCAATAGGGATCAAACATGTCGTGCTTCCTAACTGAATAGTGGAACAATGGCTCGGAATCCCTACCGGATCCGCATCAAGTCATTATTTGAGCAGAGTATGACAAAGAGAACAACCCGATTCTGAATTATAAATCAACTTGCATTCTGATCTGAACTTTCTTCTACACTTCTTCTATCATCTCCGTACCATCCATCAATACCACCAAAATAGACAAATTTGTGCCAAACCCTAAGTTTGGGGTAGCACGCCACTTCCCCCTTGTCCACTTCTTCCATACCCCTTCCAATAAATAGGGGTGTACCACCAAAAATGCAATCTTGAGTCGAATAGAGGAGAGATCTGCAATAAAAGATGCCAAAGTGCACACAAAAGAAATGCAATCTCAAGTCGAATAGAGGAGAGATTTGCAATATAGGATTCCATAGTGCACACAAAAAAATATGCAATACATGAAATTGCAAAACAAATAAAAATCTCAAGTCGAATAGAGGAGAGATTTACTTCTTCCTTCCATACCACCTTTCCCTCTTTTTTCTACCTAAGGGCACAATACATGCCCCCACCTTCCCAAAATACACCAGTGTCAGATTGAATGCACATTTGTAGATTCTATGGGTACCTCTGGACTCTTACAAAACTCTTTGACATGCTTGATGTTGGAAAAAGTGAGGAGGAAGTGATATTGGAAAACGAACTCAGGAATGAAGCTATGGTAAGACGTGTTTAGTGGTCCCAGGAGGCTCAAGTACTGATTCATAATGAGCAAAAAGAAAACATTCGTGATGTGAAGATGAAGCAATCACACAGATTGAAAGTATTTCATTAGGCAACAGTTTCAGATTTTATGTTACTCGAGGACGAGCAACGTTTAAGTTCGGGGTGTTTTGATGAGTGCATACTCATCATGAAATTCAATTTCCTTTTTGGAACAATTTCATATGTATTCCACATCTTTTCACCCTAATATGAATCATAATGTACAAAATTACTTAGTAGATTCAATAATCAAGGTTTTAGCTAAATATCTTTCATTTAATGCAGGAAAATCAAGCAACTCCATGCATACGGTCTCAAGACCGTTTGGGTCCATGTGATCCCAAGACCGTTTCCTGGAATACATGAAGAATAAATGACGAAACTGGTTGCCAAAGAAAGTCATGCAGTCTCAAGACCGTTTGGTCCCATGCGGTCTCAAGACCGTTTGGTCCCATGCGGTCCCCAGACCGTTTGGTCCCATGCGGTCACAAGACCGTTTGGTCCCATGCGGTCTCAAGACCGTTTGGTCCCATGCAGTCCCAAGACCATTTGGTCCCATGCGGTCTCAAGACTGTTTAGTCTCATGCGGTCTCAAGACAGTTTGGTCTCATGTGGTCCCAAGACCGTTTGGCGCAAGCATAAGGACCGATTGAAGAACTGAAGCCGCGCGTCCATGCCAAAGCCAAAACCGATCGAAGCAAACCGATTGGTGCCCAAATGGTCCCCAAACCGTTTGGCGCCCAAACGGTCTCCAAACCGTTTGGTACCAAAACGGTCTCCCAACCGTTTGACGCCTAAACGGTCACCAAACCGTTTGGTTCCCAAACGATCTCCAAACTGTTTGGAGAAGATATTTCTAGCAACTTACCCAAACCATTTGGGATCAGATCAGAACCTATAAATAGACCCCAGGGTCCTCATTTTGAGGCATCGGATCCAGATGCCGATAGGTTCCAGAGCACCACTCCGATCAAGTTCTACTCCACCTACTACTGGTGTTGCGTCCAAGGAGGCCAAGAAGAGAAGGAAGACGGAGCAAGGAGCACATCTACTTCACCGGGCTGCGTCCACCCTCTGCACCGAGCTCATGGCGGATCTCTCTTTCTCTCTTTTCCTTCTTGTATCTCGCATCATGAGCAAGTAGTCCTATTTCGATGGGGTGCGGGGACTAGCCCCGCTGCCCATGCAAACCATGTTCTTTTGTTAAACTTTCCTTGTAAATGTATATAACTCTTCATTTTTTTGTTTATCATTAAGCTTGTAGGTTGGTTATATGCTTATTTTCATCTTTGTGCTCCCTATGTTGCGATAACTTCAATGCATGGGTTTGAACGTCGTTTAACATGTTTGACTCCCTAACTAGAAATAGAAGGGGATTCCTTGAGGTAGTAAGTGTATGATCCGCGAGGGGACGAGCCATCTAGCCTTCGCTGACGCTTCTGTGCACCTAACGCCTGTATAGGGGGTTCACAACCTTAGTTGGATTTTGTATCATCTTGTTAAATGTCAATGTTTCCTAGTATGTTACCCTCCTGCTTTCTTATCGGTTAACGTGGCTGACTCACAAACTAGAAATAGGATGGGATTTCATCGAGGTAGTAAGTGTATGATCCGCCAGGGGACGATCCATATAACCTTCGATGATGCTTCTGTGCGCCTAACGCCCGTATGGGGGGTTCGCAACCTCTGTGGATTTCTGTATCTTTAGAGCCATAAGACATGTGACTCGGATGGCGATGAGAAATCTGATGCCTATGGTGATGCTTACGCGAACCGAACGCCCGTATGTGGGGTTCCACAGAAGCTCTACTTGGAGTGTTATATCTTGCCTGAATTGTTTGCAAAGGAGTATGTTTGTGTGTGTAGCGGTGGTCAAACCCGATACCATCTCAGTGATCCCATATCATTGATCCAAACCTATCTTTAATTTAGCTTTTACTTTCTTCAATTAGTTTAAACAACCCAAATCAACCTATTGTTCTAAATATTAGTTTTACTACATCTAACTGACAAGGATTCTTAAAAATGTTGTCCTTTGGGTTCGATCCTCAACTATACTTCGATAAGATCCGTCTGCTTGCGGGTGGTATTATTGCACTTGGTTTTGGTAAAAGCTCAGGGATTTCAGCCCCGGGTGAATTTGTTAGTGCATACAAAAACCACATCACCAAAATACTAAATGTGGTAGAGAAGTAATTTGCAATAGATGTAGGGTCTTTAACTACAGAGTTAATCTATGATGGAACTAGAAATTCAACCTGGGGCATTGCAAACTCTGTGCAAACCCTATGTAAGTGGTTGCAAAACGTATATCATGTATGCATTAATATATAAGAAAAAATATTAACATAAATAAAATGAGGTATTTAGCTATATAAGATCTCACCATTTGCAAAGTTCTATCACAGATGTATACAACCCATCATAAGCAAACATCTCCAAAACATCTTGTGAAAATATACAAGTATCATGAGTTTGACCTACAATGTCCTCCTTAATATGGACCATCATAGGTGACTCTTCTTCAAATTTGCTTTTTCATATTTCATACCCCTACAATGAGGACCTAGTGAATTGAATAGGTCCTTTGCAAGCCAACCAAGTAATTGAGGAAGAGACGGGGGTGGAGTACGAGTTATAGGGGGTTTCTTTGGAGATGTGTACTACATACATACAATCTCATATCAATTTTCAAGTATATAAATATACAAATGCAATGTAAATTTAGCAGACATCAGTATAGACAACTCCTTCTTGGGGCCACATGACCACTCCGCCTTCTACTTCATGTATCATATCGTGCTCGGGGTGGTCATATGGAAGTGCAATCTACTTCTATGTGTCATAGACAAGCCTCGGTGTCACGCAAACTACATCGATAAGAAGAGGAGTACCATGAATCATGTCACCTTCAAGGCGTGGGTCAGCCACACCCAGTGCAATAATATATCCTTGTAATAAAAAATCGTAGGGCCTCAACCCCTACAAATTTGTATAGAGTGTTATATATATACCTAAACTCAAACAAATTGTACAAATCATTCTGAAAGACTACTATGTCATAAAAATACTCACAACATGTGTGCTAGGTTATGCATCAATGAGATTACTCCCAACCACCTTTGTCACAGGAGGGTCTATCTCTTATGAAGAGTGGGGCACCATATGTACTGTTTGAGGACCTGATTAGGAAGAATGATACTTTCTCATTGCCTCCTCTATACCCTTTGCAATCATTTCTTGTACCTTTTCTTCTGATAACCCCCCCTTTCTGGACAGATTTATGCTTATGATGTGATTTCCCAAAGATGTCTCTTCTATCGATACCAATGTCAGTAGCCCTAACATACCCAGGATGCTTTAGATTACCTAGAGCAACTGTCTATTCATCCATTATGACCTCAGGGATGAACTTGCCTTGTTTCCTTTGCTTGTGGAGCTCTTGCTAATCATCATCATTAGCAATTGGTAAGTAAAACATAAAAATCTTCAATACAGCATAAAAATATTCAATACTAATTTCTTTAAAAGTTAATTTCACCATTTTTGTAGCCGCCTCAACAGTTGTGGGGTTGGGTGTTTCTCTAAATTTGATTTGTCCCCTAGCTATTCATAGATCATGGTGAGGTAGAGATTCAGGAGTAGTAGATGACTCAACAGTACCAGGAGTAGACTGCTGAGAAGAAGACACATGTAGTAGCTTTTGGCGAAGATTTGCATGGCCACCTAAACCCATCGTGTGGTTGTACATATTCATTGCACGTATTTCTCTTTAAGCATTTCTTATAGCTTGGTTCATCCAAATAATATGTTATACATTTAATCAAAATGAGGAATGTAATACCTTGAATTCATCCATTTGTCTCTTACCAAAAAACACCTCCCACAACTTCAAGTCAAGATAGTTCCATTGCCTTGTGGCGGACTTCTTCTTCTTCTCAACATTCTGTGTATATTCTCTTGTCAGATTTGTCCTATAAGTCCTTAGTTACTTGTCACAATGTCACATCACCTTTTCAAGATGTAGTTTTTCATCCTGGTCAAATATGCTCTACAAAAGTTCATATACTTAATGGAGTATTCTAATAAATAGAATTATAATTAGCTTTAAAATAGAATTCTAAATGATAATATCTTACACATACTTCCTTCCATATTAAGTCTTTCTTGCAAGGATCGACTTTATTCCAGGATTCAACATTTACATCTATTTTTCTACATGTAAGAACCCTTAGATATGACACAAAAGAACTGCAACTCTATCCCAACAGGATTTCCTTGATCGTCAAACTCAACGACCAGATTCAGTCTATTACCCCTTTGCTCTAGTAACTTTCACCATGGTTATGCCTCTTATTTTTGGACACTCATGATGTTGCACATCAATCTTAGCAAGATCCTCAGAGCAAACATCCTCATGCTCAAATTGACAAAAGGCACACATAACTCATAGAATGATATAACTTATAAATGTGATAAAACAATACGACAATACAACAAGATAGACATTGTAAAATGCACACCTATGTGACAAAGCAATGCAACTTTCAGCAGTGTCATGTTCACAGTGCTCACCCTCACAGTGATCATCATCACAATCATCAAACTCATGGTCAAACGCCATCTAAAATAATGTCATCAAAAATAGCCACATAATGAAATATAAGTGATAAAGAATGTAAAATTCTTATCTAACATTTAAAAAAATCATGCCTCTAATATTTGGATCTTCTATCCGTTAATATATTCTCGGTGTGATCTCCACACATATATAAGTCAATGACAACTTGAATATTTGGTGTTGGAAAGCCAACTGAGAATGGACTGGAATCATCATACTTGTCATAGATAAACTGCCTTTTACCATGAAGAACAACCAACCATTTTAATTTTGAAGATCATCAATATACTTATTTCACCTATGATTCCATTATGAATGATTTACCCTTATTGACAATCTTTTCAAAATTCACTAACGCGAAACCCAATTCATCCACTACAAATCCTTTGGTATTATAACCTCAATCACACCTAAAGATAGGAACTCTGAAATCTATTTATTCAAACTCCCATATGTCTTCAATGACACCGTAATATGACATTTTGGCTTCATGTGGACTCTTATCATTCACTATAGAAAAATAAAATGAAGTCACTTGAAGGGTGCCCCACTATTTTGGATGACACTCCTATCATATTGACACTTTGTGTAAAATGAAAATCCATTTATGTCAAACCCTTAATAAGACATAACATTCCTTTTTGGTTTCAAGGTAAGGCATTTGATATTTTTAGCAACATTATTTGGTGTTTGAGATAGTATATGTAAGACTTTATCTTCAAACCATCTAATAAATGTCTTGTTCTTTTTAACAAGCCACATTGTATTGGCTCGAGGATATTTTGTCTTGATGAAATTGGTATGTTTGGTGAAATAAATACCCACTTCGTCGATGTTGTGAAAAATATACAAGTTTCCTTATTTTGACATTTCATAATTGATTACTTCCACTCATTCTCCTAAAGTCCCTTTGTCAGAATAGTCATTAATATTCTTGTTGTTTATAGGAGCTTCATTACAACTCACAAAGTCATTTCAAAAGTCCATAACCTCCTGAGCCACATTATGCATCCAATGCAAGAAAATTGGTCCCAACATTTTCAATTCCCTTATCAACGGTACAACAAGATGTACCATGATATCACATAATGAAGGACAAGATGGAATGGGGTAAAAACCACTTCTCTTTGCAACTTATCTAGATTTTCAAGATCAATAACTTTGCTACATAGAGTGTTGAAGAAGAAATACAACTTGGTGATTGCAAACCTTACATGCTTGAATAGTATAGATTGAATTGCCATGGGCAATATTTGTTGCATTAGAGTGTGACAATCATGAGACTTTTAATACCTATAAGCTTTAGATCTATCATTGATACCAGTCTACAGATATTGGAAGAGTATCCTTTTGGTACCTTAACATTAAGAAAGCACTCTCAAAAAGTTTTCTTCTCCTTTCTAGACCACATGTAACAAGAAAGAGGTAGATATGTTTCTCGATCACTACCTACTTATTTTGTTAATTCCTTCCTTATTTCCATTTCATTTTGGTCCATTCTTGATTTGATGTCATCTTTACTCTTACCTGGTATATTCAATAGAGTACCAATGACGCTATCACAGACATTTTTCTCATCATGCATGACATCGATCCAGTGCCTAACTACTAAAGAACTTCAATAAGAAAGATCCAAGAATATTGACATCTTCTTGTATAAAGATTTGTCTCTCTATATGGGAATGGTACATGGTCATCTCTTATTGAATACATTAACAAAGTCTTTTACTCTTTCATAAACTACCTCCCTTGATAGAGGTTTAGGGGCACTCCGTTCCTCATTCGATCCATTGAACTCTTTGTGCAACTATTGGTAAGGATGAACTTTTAGAAGAAACCTTCAATGACTAAGATATACAGTCTTGCCACCATGTTTTAGTCGTATTGAATCAGTATTTTCTTCACATATAGGGCATGCTTTGGATCCCTTTACAGTGTATTTAGACAAATTCCCATATGCGAGAATGTCATTAATAGTGCAAAACACCGTAGTATGCAAATGAAAAATATGCAAAGCATCATAGGTCATCACACCTTCTCCCCAACATTTCTTTAATTCATCAATCAGAGGTTCAAGATAAACATCAATATCATTGTCAGGTTGTTTAGAGCCCGATATCAACAGAGACTACATGATGCACTTATTTTTCATACACAACTAGGGAGGAATATTGTATATAACAATAATAATGGAGCAAGTGATATGTTGGCTTCTTAATGCGTCATAGGGTTTCATCTCACCTGTACGAGTCCCAAGACTTAGTTTCCTAACTTCTTTGGTATAAGAAACCAATCTTCTTCCAATTTGGGGAATCAGACTCTTGTCATAGGATTGCATCATTATTTTCTTTACCTTTACATGCCACCTAAAATTCTTTACATACATGGTATTCGAAAACAAGTGTTGAAATGGTGGTATTATAGATAGATACCACATCACTTTAGCAAGAGAGCTAGTTTTGGACTTCCCTGAAGTCGTCATTGTGTAACTTGACACCCCACATTTTGGATAATATTTCAAATTGACATATTCCTTGTGAAATAACACACGATCATTTGGGCATGCGTGTATCTTCATAGCCTTCATTTCCATTGGACATAACATTTTCTATAATCTGTATGTTGAGTTTGGAAGCAC
The DNA here is from genome assembly GCA_963693085.1 of Alisma plantago-aquatica. NCBI lineage: Eukaryota > Viridiplantae > Streptophyta > Magnoliopsida > Alismatales > Alismataceae > Alisma > Alisma plantago-aquatica. The sequence goes on from OY856412.1 coordinate 382,540,168, forward strand.
GCTACCTTCAGGAAAAAATTATTTAAACAAAGACAACAATGACATGAAGCTTTTGTCGCTCCACTTACTATTAGCCTTCAGTGTATAAAATCTCAACACAGTGTTCAACTTCATAAACTTAGTACAAACTATGTAAAACAATCTCTCAACATCATGTGCAATGATTCTAAATAAGGAAGGTAGATCAGTACGCTCTACCCCACAACTATCTAGCAGCCCATCAACCATGTATATTTGAATAGGTTCATTCACATCTACATCATATGTAGTAATTTCTTATTCAACAAAAGTACTACTATTGAAATCAATCGATCTCATAGTTGAAATTTCTTCATGCCAGTACCATTATGTATAGCCTTGTAAAATACCATTGCACATGACATGAACTTTGATTTCATCAACAATGTCAACTTTCAAGTTGTTACTTCAATTCCTACATGGATAGTAGAACCTATCTCCAGATTGTTTCCTATGTTCCTCTACAAATCTTATAAATTGATCAAGAATAGTAGTAAACTCTGAAGTGCTAGATTTGGAATGTACTTCCATGATCTATCCATTTGATTATCAAATAAAAAACAGGTATTAGGTCTTAGGCTTTACATGGTTAGGGTTTAGGGTTTATAAATTAGTGTTTATCATTTAGGATTTTGGGATATGGGTTTATATATTTGGGTTTATGGTTTATTGACTAGGGTTTGAGGTTTAGGGTTTAGGCTCAATAATGAATGTGTGTACCACCTATCCCATTCTTGAACACCTAATCTCACTAGTTAGGGTATAATGTGTATTCAATTTTCAAGAAAAGTTTGACATTATTTCCCCACAGTTCTCCAAGTGCATCGATGAAGATGGGTAGGTGTTCAGTAACATATGTACTTAGAGAATAAATAGGGAATTCCTAAAGAAACATCTTGAAAAGTGAATATACATTATACACTTACATCTAAGTGAGATTAAGTGTTCAAGAACAGACTCAAACTAGGGACTATCTAAGATTTACTCCTAACGAGTAAATCTCAGATGGGTTTCTAGGGAAATAGATAATAATGAAAGTAATGTTAAGGTTCATCAAGACATTGTAGATCTTAAAAACATCACATATTTATTGATATTAAATACATGTAAACACACTAATTATTCATCCATACAACATTGAAATTGATCAATTCACCCAAATATACAAGCACTTCCACTCAAATTGAAAAATGCACCCAAATAGTTTCTCCAATTCCAAATTAAAACCCTAATTACATTTCATCATTCATTTTGAGAAGTCTTTTGACATCATATAAGTTAGAAGCAATTTGAATCAATGTATCATCAAGAACTGACTGATTTATCATTAGGCACTTCTATCATCAATCAATTGTGAAATACCATTAATCATTTAATTTTCTAAACATAATTATAAATTCTAGATACATGCACTACTATAATTTAGTGACCTAGCATAATACATAGTAAATGCATTTTCAAAGAAAACTGTGATACAATGTAGAATTTAATGACATAAACATAATGGATACATTTTCAAAACAAATCAACAATTACATGTAAAAAAGAAAGAAAAAACTACCTTAGTGAAGAAGCTGATAGGAACAAGGTGTTCAGTGGTGGCAGAGAAGTACTGGTAGGTGAAGAAGTCAAGCAGCTCTGATGGCCGGTGGTTGGCAGCCCAACAACACCGACAGTTGGTGGTTGGCAGCCCAAGAAACATCGATGGTTGGTGGTTGGCGGCCCAAGTTGAGCAGCGAAGATGGAGGAAGATGATGATAGATACGGAGGAAGACAATGATAGCGGTGAAGAGTAGCAACAGTCATGGCAACGGTGGCTGAGAGCACTAGCGGTAGAGTAGCTCAACGATGAAGAATGGGGCAAAATCACCAGTACTAGGTATTGGGGGAGTGAGGAAACATAGAATGGGAGGGGGAAGAAATTTCGTGGGTACTTTTTTAAGTGGATAATAGTCATCAGTTGTTAGAGCGAATCAACAACTAGGTACGTAGTTGTCGGTTAGGTAAGAGACACCGTGATAGAATTAGCACTTAGCCATCGATTCTACTAATACGAACCAACTATTAACTCCTTCTCCAAAAAAAAGTAGACCTCAGTTAGGGGACTTAGTCATCAGTTAGGTAAGACAAACCAGTAATAGAGTTAGTGCTTAGTCATCAGTTTCACTAATATGAACCAACGAAAAACTCTTTATCCTAATAAATAAGGTGGACCTTAGTAAGGGGAGGTAGTCGTCGGTAAATATTTCTACAAATGACGACTAAGTAAGAGTTAGACATCGATTACAAACTAGGAACCGATGATAGAGACCCTTCTCCAAACAAAAAAAGTCAACCTCTACAAGGGGACTGAGTCATCAGTTAGGTTTATAAAACCAACAACTAAGAAGAAATTTGGGGGGGGATATTTTCATGGGAAAATGGTGTGAAATCTTTTTTGTCAGTTTATTGACATAAAACTAACACCTATTGTCAATTTTTTTGTGGCTTTTCCTATGAATTAATGAATGTTTTGTAGAGAAACAAAAAATGGCAGAAGTATTTTAGAGGCAAATCTTTATTACACGCGAAGTTGTATTTCATCGGTTCCCTGATGACTGACGCGTATCTTAAAGTTTTTAGAGGCAAACATTTTTCATTGAAAATTTTATTTCATGAGTTATTTTAGATGTTGGTTTTGTTAGAAACTAACAGACGTTAAAGAATAAGCGGTACCTGTATTTTTTCTAAATCAGAAGGACTTGATCAATGGTGATGTTTATACTGTACAATCGATGTTGTTTGATCTATAGTGTCAGTTTATCAATGATACTGACATCTGGAAAAGTGACATCAGAGGTCATAAATATACTAGTTCTTGGACATCAACTTTTTACAAAACTATGGATGTTACATTCCAACAACCTTTGATACATACTTGAGCATAATTTGACTTGCCATCTTTCTCAAAGAATTTGAGTTCTATACTTCAAGTTGCCATCATTCTAGCCTAAGTCCTTAGATCAGTTATAATATCCTCTCCACCTAATACTACCTTGCCTAAGCATTTTTGGAGTAGATCATCATCACTTGTCCATAGAGCTTGATTGTACTTCTTCAAAGATGAATTGTATTTTCCATCTATCCAGCCTATTTCTGCTTTGGTGTACTATGCTTGGGATACTTCTTGGAGTGATTGTTTTTCAAGATCCTGTGAGAAGGAGTCTTCTCTAGTTGGTGCTTTTCCGAGGCTGTTGAAGAAGAGGTGAAGAGGGTGACTTTCCACAACCCGTCAAAGAAGGAGGGAGTTCTCCTTGAGATGAAAAGAAGGGTTAGTCTTGACCAGAAGAGACACTGATAAATTTTGTGTATTATATATCAGTATATAAAAGGAATAAAATACATTATTTAGAAATCTTGTTTGGAAATAACTAGGTAGTGGATTGACATCATTTGAGGAAGCCACTCTAAATCTATGTCTCATGTGGTTTCCTCCTTTACTTTATATTTAAACTACACTTTAAGTAAAGTAAGTTAATTTGATTAAAATTATTATAAAGTTGTATTCACCCCCCTCTAGACAATACATTTTTTGCATTAGCTTGATAGATGTTATCAATGGTATTTTTTGCACCAAAAGATAATATGATTTTTTTATTAAAATAAATGTTTGTCTTATAAATTGCATTCAATTGAATGTGTATTTCATTCATGAATTGTACAGGAACAAGCATCATTTAAAATATAAAAACATTATTATGAAATAGGACCAAATGGTGGATAAAATTCAAAATTCATGGACCAAAAACTGGGATGGAATTTTCTGTAATCATGTCTGAAATAGGTCGCTACAAACTTAGATTGGTTCAAAACCCAATTGTTTACATGACAATTGGCACTATCACATCAAATTATGTCTATTAATGTGTCTTTTGAATACTTAATGATAAGGTTACACATTGATCCAAAGTTGGTCTGAATATGACTGACTGAACTCAAACTAGATCTTTTGCAAGAAACAATTATTGGACCAAGCACCGATCTAAATAAGAACACATCTTGTTGGGTCAAAAAAAAATAAAAATAAAGATGAAGTGGAGTCCACCTAAATCACTAGGATTCTTGTTAGTTAGATAATATGGTGCAAGATAAGCAGGATTCATCACTTTTAAATGTGGAGTACTAACTAAAAGGTCCACTCTAAAGAACAACAAAAGCATAAGAATGTAGAGGAAGTGAATTTAGGTGGGTCTGTTCTTAGACATTAGTTGTTGGTTGAAGACTACTATTTTTTTCTTTTTTCCGTTGGTGATGGCCTTGTGTTTGGCATTCAATGTTGTATAGACACCAATGATAAATAAAAAAATTAAAAGGTATTTACACATATTATCTAGGACATCTACATCTGTACATATAGTTTTCAACTGAAAATTGGTGTTCCTCGGTTAATACCTCACTAGCTACGTCATTGCCCCAAGAGCAAAGATACATCTATACATATATAAATAGGCTAAAGTGCAAATTTACACTTAGTTTTTGTGCCCACACGTTTCCAAGCCCACCTAGTTGCGCACCCAGTAGCCTTATCGTGTACTTTGTTGCTACTTCTCTCCCGCTAGACCTATCAAATTGATGGGTGGGTTGGGTTTGGGTTGGATCATTTCCAGTTTGGGTCTTGTAGGTGCAGGTTAAAAAGATGCGATTTTGTCTGGGTTGAGAAATACCACATCCAAACATCAACCAGCGGGTTGTAGGAATCTGAAGGTGTCCATTTATTATATGTACAATAAAAAGTATGTCACTAGTTGCTTCTGTACACAAGAAGCAGAATTGTTCTGTCATATATTTTAGCTCTACCAGAGGATATTGAGAAGAACCATCCATTGTGTTTTATGAAAAACACAATGTACTACCCATTGCTTTGTTTTAGCATAGAATTGTAAAAAAAAGCGAACTACTAAAATATAAATTGAAAAATAAATGATTTTCATGAGGAAAACAGCATAATATATCACTATAACAACATTGTATTGTTTATTTAATCTTGGAAATTACTAACACGACATGTTATTATGGTTATTTGTAGCACAAAATGAACTTAAAAACAAATAATTGATGTGATTGATTAGAAAACATGAAACATAAACTCTAAATATCAACAACAATGTAGACTACAACTACTTTGTTTCCATCAACTTAAAAGTTTCACAAAACATTTCAATCATGGCCCTTAGGCTTTGTCTTGTTATACTATATACAATACACATTAGTCAATAAATTGCTTTATAATTATGCGGGTGTGAAATGTCTTAAGAGTCATACATGTGATATATTCTTTATAATGTATTTATCTTAGTAAATTGGGTCACTTGCGGGTCACTCCCAAAACTCATTAAATCAGTGGGTATGAGTTTGGGTGATCTTTAGTAGGTAAGAAATTTTATCACCAAAATCCAACTTAAATGGATCAACCCACAGGTAACCACGGATCTTGACCCTTGACAAGTCTTGCTCCTGTATATTCGTGTGCCCTTACCACCCCCATGACATTTCATGTTCTCTTGCTTGCTTATGTGTGTGTGGAAGCATAAATGTGTGTGCGTGCAATTTTTAGTGTATGTTTCAGCATTTTCCATCAAATTTGTAACATTTCAAAATGTTGAATTTGATATTATTTTCCATGCACATTCTATTCGGGTTAATTTTGTATGCATTTATTATGCATGTGATGGATCGAAATCGACCCAAATTGTATGGTGTATGAATCTAAATATTGCAAAAAAAGATTCAACCCTAACAGATTTGATATCCAAAGGATATCAAAAGGTCACAACCAAGTTTGATAAAATTTATCTGGATAAACATCTGACGAGAATAGAATATAATATAATGCTAATAGATAATACTACACATTTTATATGTGTCAAACATTTATACTCTTGTATTGTCACATATAACAATATTCATTAACTAAAATGTGTGTAATTGCTGAATTTAGATATTTTTCACAATGGATATAACAATATATGATATTCGAATCCCAACCTTCAAATCCAATGTTGTATATATGAAATCTGGTTTAAATTGGTACAAATAGCAGATTTTTTGAAATTCTTCGCATGGTTGGATTTCCATATACCTAAGATTCACCATTTATTTTTTTATGTGTCAAAGGATTTTTGAAATACACTTTTCTAGGGTATTCAATATATTACATACTGAAAATATCAATAACAGTAATTAAAACAACGACAAAATTATAAACTCTTTCTGATATTTTATCTTAACGTGACAACTAACATTTGTTATAGTGTTTTCCGATAGGTGAATATACAAAAATATTATGTATTATGTACCATTGTTTATACATTGTCTAAGTAGAGGGAGCTATTTGTTATTTTGAATGTAGAAGACTGCAAACAATTTTAAACAAAATATAAATAACAAATAATAAAATAAAGCATAAAATACCAAAAGTTCCTTAATGTTATAACGGAAAGAAAAAATAATAATATAATATTAAAAGACTACGGAGAATTTCATCGACTCCTGCTTTGGACATCCAATCCCTCGCATAACTGTTCTTAATTTCCACGTAGTCAGCCCCACATAGTCTCATTTTATGTTATTAAAAAGTAAACAGAAATGAGAGAGACAACGTAGCTGAGTGGTGAGTGGGAAACTAAAATAGCGAACAAATAATTGGAAAACGATAAGCGGAGGACGTTTACAGTGAGTGGAAGAGCAGCATTGTAGAGACAGAGAGATGAATCGTTTATATTAATTAGAAACCGTGGTTTCGATGTACAGGCAGTTCCTTTGTAGTTGAGCGGTGGAAATGGATACCTCGCATCCTCGCACAATATAAAGCTATTATCATATCATTATCATATATATATATATATATATATATATATATATATATATATATATATATATATATATATATATATATATATATATATATATATATAAATTGATCCATTTAAACCACGATTATGAATATGAGCAAGTGCATATATATATTCCTGAAATTGAAGTGGATATAGGAAGTGTTGTTGCCAATATCTATCTCTTTCTAAATATTTTTTTAATTCTTCCATTTGAAATCAATATCTCGGAAGCAGAGTCCAGTAAACAGATTTTCTTCTCATGAATAATGGGTTTATATTCATTAACATTACAAAAGGGAAGGTCAAAAATCCTTTATTTTTGCAACCCAATCGCTCTTTTGACTTTGGAATGAATTTATTTATCAGTAAACTCTTTCTTATACACATTTGTTTCTACTCTATAAAAAATAGTTAGGATTCGAAAAATACGAGAATTCTATCACAATATATATATATATATATATATATATATATATATATATATATATATATATATATATATATATATATATATATATATTGTGTGTGTGTGTCTTTGCTACCCGTGCGGATAACTAAGATTCGCTACCCGTGCATCAATTTTGTAATGGGAAAGTATGCATTTATAATGAGACAATCCAAATTTGTAATGAGACGACCGAAATTGTAATACAAAGACTCATTTTGTATTACAACATTATTAAAGTAATAAATATATATATATTACTATAACAGCGTTGTAATACAAAATGAGTTTTTGTATTACAATTTCGGTTTTCTCATTACACATTTGATTGTCTCATTACATATGTGTGTCATCCCATTACAAAACTGATGTACGGGTAGCGAATCTTAGTTACACGCACGGGTAGCCAAGATATACCCTATATATATATATATATATATATATATATATATATATATATATATATATATATATATATATATGGTCATTCAATCGCTGCTACTCACATGGAATAGCTAATCTTAGTTTATCGTGCATCTGTTTTGTAATAAGAAAATACATATTTGTAATGAGACAGATATTATTTATAATAAGATGACTAAATTTGTAACACAAATACTCATTTTGTATTACACGTCTGATTACAGTAAAAATGATATTTATACAAAAGTTAACGCTGTAATACAAAATGAGTATTTGTATTAAAAATCTGGTCATCTCATTACAAACGATGTCTATCTAATTACAAATTGATACCTTTTTATTACAAAATAGCTCCACGTATAATTGAAGTTAGTTACCTGCAAGGGTAGTGAATATATATATATATATATATAATATATATAATATATAATATATATACAATATATATAATATATATAGAGAGAGAGTCAGGCTAAAATACACTCGAGTGTACGGATCGCACGAATACACTCAAGTGTGTTTCCATATCAAGACTATTTTTTGCAAAATGTAAACCGTTGATCTTCACCGTCATACTATAATTAGGCTACATACAAATTTTGAACCCATTTGCATGAGTATAAGTCACTCATCCAAGGGCAACAAAATGGACGCACGAAACTAATTTGAAATGCATAATTTTTGCGGTCTTCATAACATGAGCTATACATATCCAAATGTGCTCAAATTTTGCATATGAGTTGTTCACGAGATGTTTAAGAAGATCAATGGATTAGATTTTTACAAAAAATATTGCATCATGAAAAACTACTTGAGTGTATTCCGCTCCAGATACACTCGAGTGTATTCTAGCCTGACTCTCTCTCTCTCTCTCTCTCTATATATATATATATATATATATATATATATATATATATATATATATATATATATATATATATGGGTATATCTTCGCTAAGTGTGTGGGTAACTAAGATTCTCTACCAGTGCATCAGTTTTGTAATAGGAAGGCATGTATTTTTAATGAGAGGGTCCAAATTTGTAATGAGACGACCGAAATTGTAATACAAATACTCATTTTGTATTACTGCTTTGTTACAGTCATAAATCTATGTTTTACTATTTCCAGATGGAGAATACAAACATCACGCTGTATTTACAAAATAAGTCTGTCTATTACAATTTGGACTATCTCATTACAAATGCATGTCTTCTTATTACAAAACCGATGCAGGGGTAGTGAATCTTGGTTACCCACACGAGTAGCGAAGATATACCCTATATATAGCCCCTGCATGGGTAACTAACTTTAGTTACATGTGGATCTATTTTGTAATAGAAAGGTACCAGTTTGTAATGAGACAGACATCGTTTATAAGGAGATGACCAAATTTGTAATACAAATACTCATTTTGTATTACACGTCTGATTATAGTAAAAATGATATTTATGGTAGCAGTTTATATTGTAATGCAAAATGAGTGTTTGTATTACAAATTTGGTCATTGCATTACAAATGTTGTTTGTCTCATCAGAAATAAGTATCTTTCTATTACAAAATAGATCCACAAGTAACTAAAGTTAGTTACCCATGCGGGTAGCAAATGAATGGCATACATATATATATATTATATATATATATATATATATATATATATATATATATATATATATATATATATATATATATATATATATATATATATATATATAATGGAAGTTATGGATCCTTCTTTGGTAGAAGTAATTCTTTCTCGCAAAGACCCCATTTCTGTACTAAGGGTTGGTTGATAACCCACCACAGAAGGCATTCTACCTAATAAGACAGATATTATTGATCCTACTTGAATGCATCAGAAGATATTGTCGATGAATAGAAGTACATCTTTCTCATTAACATCTCGAAAATACTATGTCATGGTTAGGGTAGTCAAACCAACTCTCATACGAGCTCTCGGTGGCTTGTTCATCTAACCATAGACTAGAGCTACTTTGGATTCTACAATATAGTAGCATCCAAAAAACATTCAGGTCGAAATATGGCTTTCAAATTAAGTTCTGAATTAGTCGATGCAGCCAAAAGGAGTGGTGATTCCATACGCAATAAGGAAGAATCTATTATAATGGCAGAGGCAAATCTAGCTTTTACACATTTTCGTTAATCTATGAACAAGATCTCAATAGACACATAGATCCATGGATCCATACATCTCAATCGGAAAAGAATCAATAAAAAAAGAATAAAAATTGATCGACATCTTTCTCAAAACAAACAAATAGGAAAAGAAAGATGAATCATAAATCATGGATCAACCAAGCCCTCCCGGGGGCTAGCTTAAAAAAGAGGAATCTTATGGAAATATCTGTGTTTCCACAAATAATTGAAATTCAAGTTCGTGATTTGTATCCTCAAATTTTGGAAATTTATGAAATTCCTCCACTAAACCCTAATTAATGAACCTAAAAAGTCCTTCAAATTGTATCTGGGTATTGTGTACATGTCATCATTTCCATGCTGGAGCATTTAAATATTAATTCCCTATTTATGGACGTTGATAAGATCCTTCCAATTAGCAGCACCTTAGGATGGCATAGCATTATTAAATGAAATGGTGAGGTTCAAACGTGGAAAGGCTTACAGTGGATACCTAGGCACCCAGAGACGAGGAATGGTGTAGTAAGCTATTAAATGATTTGGGGAGTTGAAAATAAGCATAGATCTCAAGATTTCCGAATAGGTTAACCTTTCAAAATGCTACTTAATCTCGTTAAATAGGAACTAATTTGATAAATATTTATAACTCAAAGATAGAGAATTAGAATGGAAAGACCCATCATTATATAATAAAATAATCAGACTAGTATCAACACTATCTACACTAGTATGGTAAAAAGGACTAATACGAAACCATATTTTAGAATTATTCTATTCTACGAAATATGAAAATTATTATATTATATTGAATATGTTGTATATTTCCATATCATAGAATTCCTTGCAGTTTGGTGTCTCTCTCTCTCTCTCTCTCTCTCTCTCTCTCTATATATATATATATATATATATATATATATATATATATATATATATATATATATATATATATATATATATATATATATATATATATATAGTAATCCCCCACTTTGGATCTAGTGCAATAAAGGTTGTTTCATGAATATGGATTCTATGGAGTATTGTTTGTTCCTTTTTTTCATAAAAAAACTATTTCTATATTATAGTTTATTCATTCCATGATCAATCAATTACTTAAAAAGAAAGGGTTATATTAAACCAAAACAACTTTTAAGAATGAAAATGTATATCTTATATAATTGTTTAAATTCTATGAGGGCTCTTAATCTTTTTTGATTTAACAAATTAAATCAAATTAGACTTACAATATTTACTAAAATGAGATATGATTTCCAAATTAAACCTTTTTGATTTGATTCTTTTGTTTTATTTCATTCTTATTTCATAAAGAATAATGAATTTTTTTACACTACTGGATAATCCCTATAAAAATGAATTCGAATGAAATTAGAAAGAGATTAATCAATACAAACTATTTTGGATTCCATGTATGGATAGAAATGCAAAAAACAAAAAAATTGTACCCGTGAACCAACCTCCTAAAGAGAAATAAGAGCAATGAAAGAGCAGTAGGACGGACCAACTCACAAAAACAAATGGTCCATCCATAACTAGTCATCCATAATATCAAATTAATCATTTTCTTCTTTGGTAAATCTACCAAGGGCTATAGTCATAGTTATCATCCTATTCAACTACTTCAACCATTTCCGAGCACCGCATAAAATTTCTAGGGCATAAGATAGTTCAATTATCTATGTACGATGGCTCGGCTAATACCCCTTCCAACATGTTTTGAAGATGCAAATTCTCCTTTTTTTGTTAAACCACAAACTGACCTAGGTCAATCCATAAGTTCAACTCAATGAGTCCTTACAATTTTTTCTTAAGAACTACTTGAATCCCAAATGGTCCCATGACTCAAATTTCTTAGTATATCTTTTAACTAATAACTAATGGGTCAAACAAACAAAAAAAAAATCAAATATTTATCTTTTACCAAAATTACTTATTTTTTTGTTTTCCCGTATGTCCTTAAATTCATTTTCATGAAAATAAGAAACCCCATTATAAATGATATATAAAAACATTTCTAGTTGGAATGATAGTGAGAATTTCCATTCCAGTAATGTTGAACATTTATTTGATATTAAGGGTGTTTGGAGTTTGATCTCTGATGGGATTTTTTTAGTTAGAGATTGTAATGGCAATAGTTATTCTATATATTTTGATATTGAAAATCAAATTTTGGAAATTGATAATGGTAGTTCTTTAATAAATGAACTAGAAATCTTTTTTATAATTATCTGACTTCTGAGAGCTCACCAAATTTGAAAAAAACTTGAGGTTATTTGTATTCCTCGGAAACCCCTGCCAACATCACCATTTTATATTTCTTGACCCACTATTGGCCAAACAACCTGGGCACTAGGTCGAATGTGCATACAATCACTTAGCCATGCTTCTTAATTAGAAAAATGAGTACCATGGAAGTACATGCCACTCAGTTAAAGAAAAATAATGGAGAGTTGACCGAAATGAGCACTAAATTAGATCCATCGCGATCTTAAAATTCTTTAATAATGGAAACAGTAACCCTAGTCGCCATCTCCATATATGGTTTACTTGTAAGCTTTATAGGGTAGCCTTATATACTGCTTTTGGCAACCCTCTGAACAACTAAGAGATCCATTCGAGGATCACGGAAATTAATTGATTGAAGTAACGAGCCTCCCATATTCTATTGGGAGGCTCGTTACTATAATTGATGTAATGAATAATCATTTCATTTTTTAGTCAGAACCTAAGGATGTTCTCGAAAAAAGATAGCAAAAAAAATTAAATCTAAACTAGAGACTAATAATAATGTATAAACCAATGCTTCCATAGATTGAATTGTGCTTTACAATTATAGCTTCCACACCTATTCATTTGGTATAGGAACATTACAAAAAATGATATACATTGCAATAATATAACTGAAACACCATGCATTAATTCAAAATATAGATTCATACATTGTTCTTTAAAAGGGAAAAAACATAAATTGTCTTGTTTTTATCTCAAGCCTAATACATGTAGACTGAATAAATCTAAAACATGAACTAAAATTAAGCTAGATAATCTAATGAATTGGTAGATGGCACCCCACCAAGCTAAAGTCTCCTTGAGTCAACTACACTTGAAGGCTCACTTCAATTCCCTTTTGCTCCTTGCTCTAGGGATATCTTGTCCCACGGCCATGTAAAACAAAGCAACAACATCAGTAAGTGACACTATACACATTATAAGAAAAGAAAGTACATATATTGACTTGAGAGAAATCTTTACATGAATTTAACTTGAGCATTCTAGAAAATAATTACTTGACATAATTAAGAATTGAATAAGTAAAATATGCACTCTCTATGATTTGTCCACTTAAGAGCCCATAATTGACATGTATGCCCATGATTTGGCTAAAAAGCCCATAACGACCATAAAGGTCCATGACTGGCTATGAAAGCCCATAATTAGCATGAATGCCCATAATGACCCCTTGAGGTCCATGATGGTGAGATCTTATAAAACTTAATCAAATTCTTATAACATGATTCTTAAATTGAACATTAAATCTTTAACGTAATTGGATTTCTCCATCAATCTTAATATTCAATGATTCTATCTTCAATACCTTAACCATTACATGATCATAATATTAAACTAGTGAGCATCTGTGATGAACATAGGACTTCATGAATATAGCAAACAACATGCAGTACTATAATTGAAGACGTGATCATTATCTTAATTTTATTCATTAACTTGGAATTAAGGCATAATCATAAAGCATACAAACATCTTGAACCTTTATTCGGCCCAACTGATCCATATCACCCAGGCAAGACGGCTGTCTGGTGAGTTGAGCTGAACTGGTCAGTTCAATCACATTGAGCTAGTTGGTTCAAGGACCGAACTTAGCCAATTCGAACTCCGATTAGCATGACAATTCAAATGGCCATCTCATCTCTTGAGATGCTTATTTAGCTTCCCAAATGACTATCTCACTCAGTGAGATGGTCATTTGACAAACCTAGTCAGCCAATCAAGTGATTTGTTACATGAATTGAATACCTAAACACTTTAGGAATTAATCCAATTGATATTCTAGATCAAACTCTTCTTCTAGATGAGTTTGTATGTGTGTAACCCTATAGGTCACATATCATGTTAGTAGTGAGTGTTCATAACTAGCTTATGACATCACAAGTAGAGACTGGTGCCTAGTCACACATTAGTGCTACCCATGTGAATGGAAAGTTGGAGAACAACTTCAACCTACAATTTTGGTAAGGTGTTACCATGATTGTATAATTCCTTTGGCTCTGATATCCAGGATGAACTCAAGGCATGGTTGGTCATCCTCTTAGAATTTGATCCATGTTCCTCAATATCATATATTGATTCACATGTGCATGCACATGTGTTTCTCTATCTCACTTATCAAGTGGCCAAGATATCATACTCCAGTAGGAGGTACAAATCCCATATCTATCACTCACACTCTACCTCCATGTGTCAACATCACCCAATCATCAATATTATAACAATCCATGTTTTAGGATTTACATTTGATGATGTCAAAGCATACCCAATGACATGTGACGAGTGTACTGATTTTAGGTTTAAGAATCACAATCATCACCTTTGCTACGAGAGATGACTATGAACACCATAACCATGTGTCACTCTCAATGTGGGTCTTCATTGTTCCCTAACAGGTATATGTGTGCTTGGTTTGATATTGCCATGTCATGACTAATGAGATTTAGTCATCAACCAACTTACACTCTAATCTTATGTGTTATTGTTGTCTATCAACCTTCCACAATAGAAACCAATCATGGTCATAGTGAGAATATGTATATGTACTCTTAACATCTACACGAACTCATCCACAAGTGTAGTAACTTGAATATATACGTCATTGAGTAATATAATTATGTAGACATTCACTTTGTGTCCTCATTATCTCATAAATGAGTGAAACAGATGAATTGGAAGCTTTCATTTATATATTATTATTACTATTATTATTATTATTATTATTATTATTATTATTATTATTACTAATCAAATACTTTTAGGTAATTATACAATGTCAATCATCATATGATTGTCCCTATGGGCATACCTTACCAATAAACTCTCACTTGAACTTAGATCCAATCACCCATGAATCTCATTCAAAGTGATCCAAACATGTCTAACATGATTCTTCTATGCAAGTGCTTATCCAGCGATTAGCAACTACTTTTCTATGAGTTGGTATATTACATGTTTCTTATCTCTTCACTCTGAGATGAAACCACCGTAATATAGTATTTGATATTCCTTGCCTAACAAGTAGCTCCATTGTTATCACAGTATCACTACTGAGTCATCAATGGTTGGAACATCTATAAGTTCATCATATGAACCTTTAGATCCATATAGTATCAGTCTGTGTTCTCAACACAATATACTCAACATCTATTGTAGAATAAAATTATTGGCTATTAGTTCAAAACCCTTCCAGCTAATAACATTTGTTTCTCTTTTAAATCAAATATATTTTAATATGATCTCTTTTGTCATTATGGAAGCTTACATCGATGTAACCCTTTACATCCAACTCTTCATATTATTTCTATCAACATTGACTAGCAATCTTATTCTTAAGTACTTCAAAGTGTATCCAATGACATGTGATGATGCAGTGATTTCAGGTCTAAGAATCACAATCACCACCTTCACTATGAGAGATAACTATGACCACCATAACCATGTGTCACTCTCAAGGTGGGTCTGTCTGATACACTGTTTCCTAATATGTATCTCTGTGCTTGGTTTGATATTACCATGTCATGACTAATGACATTTAGTCATCAGCCAACTCACACTTTGATCTTATGTGTTATTATTGTGTATCAACCTTCCACAATAACAACCGATCATGGACATAATGATAATATATATGTACTCATAACAACCGCACGAACTCATCCACAAGGGTAGTAACTTTAATTTATACATCATTGAGTAATATAGTTCTCAGATATTCACTCTATATCATCATTATATCATAACTGAGTGAAATATATGAATAGGTAGCCTTCCTTTATATATATATACATATATATATATAATTATTAATAATAAATTCCTTTAGATAATTATGCCATGTCAATCATCATATGATTGTCTCTATGGGCATACCTTACCAACAGACTCCAACTTGCACTCAGATCCAATCACCCATGAATTTCATTCACTATGAGAACCCATTACTCTAAACAAGATTACTCAAAACATAAAACACAATCAATGACCAATTAACCACATAACCAAAAATATGGATAAATTAAAACCAATTTAAACATTAGCACCCACTCAAGAACTTTTGCATAAGAGCCCAAAATCTTTCTTATATTCATAATATGCCAATAATTTGATACAAATTGTTCTATCACCGTAGATACAACATATATGCACAGGAGATCAATATTTGTATATGCCACACAACAAACATTAACGTGCTAAAAAAATTCCTATTCGTTTGAAACACCATGTACAAACTTTTCCCTGCCCAAACCTGGGAGTATAGGGACGACTCTAGGACACACTAGACATCTAATTAACTTTCTCTTAGATTCATTACTATAGCTCCTCTTTGCTGCCATGTGTTTGTTTTCATCACTTTAGATTACCTAAAAAGATGTGGCAAACCAAAAGGGTGAGACCCATGTCTTAGCAAGAGATATAACCTCAAACAACACTTATTGATTACAACATTTTAAATAGTAGATAACAAATCAGTTGGAGTATTTAATAGTCAATTGGACATATTGAACAGATCAAGTATGCTAAATGGATTAAGAAATTAATATTAGAAACAAGTATGATCATTAATGCATATATAGATAACAAATAAATCCATTTCTTTGGATAGATATCTACTCAAAAATATCATCAAATTCCATCTAATAACAATCATTATCATTAATCTGACTATCATCATATTCCTTGCAAACAACAAAAGCAATTAGTATCATAAGAATCCCTAACATCATTAATATGTCTAGTCACATAAAGAGGCTATCAATATTGGAATCTCAAATAAAGGGAACATATCTATATCATAAGTAGAAATAACGTCATAATACAATGAACTACATATGCATGATTAGAAATTAAAGCATTTATAATTAGATAGGCATCGCTAGCAATATTAAACATAGCTAGTAGCAACATCTTAACCATCAGTGTCAGTATATTTGGCAACATAAGCATGTTAACAACTTGAGCATAACTACAACATTAGTATATCTATTATCTCTTATTGTACTATACATGATCTTAGTGAAATGAAATCAAAAAAGGGTTATCATTCAATATGAAGCATTGTGTATAACCCTAAATATATATGCTACACTACTATCTTAAATCTTTTATTATGCCCTGAGGAATTTGAGGATACCACTCAAAATCCAACTGACCACTCCTAAGTAGAAATCAATTCCATACAAGATATAGGAAGAGACAGACCCCTAAGATCTTCTTCGCCCCTGGTCAGTATGGGTCTGCCACAGTGACACATAAGGGCAAGCTCTTAACAGCCTAGTCCATCCTTGGTACATGTCACGACACTAGTAAAAGGAGGTGGGTACGCATACCCTACAATCTGAGGTACAACTAGAGTTGTCCTCCAATCTCATCACATATATGATCACTGAGACACGATTGCATCCATTCTCAAATAGAAGGCTAGGTATGACTACAGTCATCCTCCCTAAACACTTGAATTCAGGTTGACAAGCACCCCACATACTCATTAGTATGCACTATGAGTTTCCCTTTAGAATACTCATTTCACCATCTGGCAAGTTCTGACACACATGGATCTATGGCATAGGGCACTACATGATTAGAGTTTCACTTTATTAGTAACGCCAATTGGGTGAATTAAGGATGCATCAAATAAGAGGACATACAAACCCTAATTCACTTCTAACAAGCATATACATATCACAACTTTAAAAGATATAAAATGTCTCAAACATAATTTCTCATCTCATCATCACATGGTACTATCCACTTGCCATTCATGAGGCTACACTATTTTATCATACTATCACAAGATATAAATCCTTTTCACAATATCACATGGTATCAACCCTTATCAACACAAGAGGATTACACCCCATCTAGGGCTCAACCATGCCCAAAGGTCATCAAGAACATCATACTATTCCCGACAAGATCGTCATTATCATTCCATGCCTTATAGTAAGGATCAAGAACATCACTTGTATATAATACACCATATTAGCACAATATTGCATTAATGATATAGGAAATATTAATAAACAATCATAGCAGGGATATACTAACATTAAGAACACTCCTTTATCACATCAACATGCAAGGAATCTAGATATGATTAACCCTCATCATATTCATAATGCACATGATTAGCATAAGAAAGTATCAACCATGTGGATGTGATAACCACTAATTAACAAATTAAAGTTATGATCATATTAAGGTGGTTATTTCACCATCATTCCATTATATAAGAATGTTAAACATGAATACTCATCTTTATCTATTTTAATTAGAGTTAGGTTCAACAATATAAATTATATTAATGTTACTAATTAACACTTATATCCCAACCCTAACTCATGGCATCCCCATTGGATCATGGATGCATAAGGTGAAGCATCACCGTCACATTCCATACTATTCTAAAGTATGAAGCCACACATAAATCAAGGTGTAACCATCATGTTATAGCATACTAGGGTTTCAACAAAAATAAGAGAGTACTCCATGATTGTATTATTCATTCAAGGCCTATTCATACCAAACTACCATCGTTTAGTTATATTAAATCTAGGTATGACAAGTTATACCTTATTAGGGTTACCCATTAATTCATTATGGTGATTATAAATCATGATCATAGAGGGAAAGGGTAAGACTACAAGTTTAAGGCATTGAACCATAAAATTCTCATCATTAGAATCATAACATTACACTACATGCATCACCCAAAACAATGGGAATATTGAGGAATCAACTTCTATCCATGAAATGTTGAAAAGGTAAAGCCATTGGTCGTTTACATAAGTAAACACCTTGATTAAATAATCTATGATGTTTTTTTTGGTCAGCCAAAAAACGTGTTACTATAAACCAAAACATTAGGTATAAAGTGCCTTAGAAATAACTAGATCTATGTGTCTCCACACAGGAAGAAACATCAAATCTGAGTAAAATAAAGAAAACCCCACATATTCAAAACCTAAGAGAAGAAAAAAGACTAACACGAGGAAAAAAGCTTCAGAAGAAATAGAGAGATGACACACAGGATCATTGAGCACACCCACAAAAGTATCTATGAAGACACCTCTCCTCTCTACTGCAAACCATTCACCAGGAATAGCCATAGGCATGCAACAAAGGATAAAAGATAACTGGGAACATAGAGAAACAAAGAGAAATGCTCAATATGCCACATCTAAGCATCCTCCCTGGAGCACACATGATCTGCCACACCAAACTAAGCTCCAAAAAAATGAAGAAAAAAGCCTCCAAGCCAGATACAAATCCTGATTAGGGAGAGACCACCTTTGGCTCACCTAGCATCTGTGCAACCAATCATCACCCAACCAGTACCACTACGATCAAAGCTTCCACAAATATATATTACTGGAGAGGAATCCAACCAACTACAAAGGAACTAAGTGAACCAGGGAAAAATGGACATCCCGGCCAGGATAAAACCTCAGCTCAGAAACCTGCACATAAGCAAAACCATCAGAGAAACCTTAGATGGACTCGGACAAGCCTAGCATGGGAATCTCTTCAGCACCAGTCCTCTTATGTCTTTTCTTCTTTTTCTTTGATCTTGGCTCCTTGTTCACACTGATATCGTCAGTTAGTTCCTGATCGAACTCGTAAGAGCAAACCGAGGACCCTTCATCAGAATTACGAGTGAGCCTCTGCTGGAATTCCATAGAAATACCAGTATCTAGAGCGAGTTGCTTCAAACAGGGAGGAGTAGCAACTGGTTTGGAGGAAGTAATCTCCCATTCCAAATTCAGAGCACCCACAACCTCAGTTGGAGAGCAGCTCCTCATATCAGGTTCCGGCTGAACTCCAAGGAGGTTAACCGCCCTATGCTCTGCTTCTGAACTAGGCCTAGAAACTTCACTGCAGTTGGGACTCTTCTCCTCGGCATACTGTCGAACATCTGCACGCCTTCTGTTCTTTCTGGCTCTCAGTTGCAGCTGACTCTGCGTCGTCTTGCTCCCTGTGACCTTGGGGCAAGAGGGCAGACGATGACCAAATTGAGAACAACCTGAACATACCTGAGGTTTCTCCACATAGCCAACCCTCATGTTCCTGGGACTCCCATCTATATTGACCATCACTGACCTTGGGAAGATAGAGCCAACTGCAACCTCCACACATGCTGTGGCTTTTCCCAAACAATGAACAGAGAGGCTGGAGTCTTCAACATCAAGAGGCTTACCAATGAGGCTGGCGACTCCGCTGATCCTCCTCGATGTCCAATGCAGCCCTGGATTTTCGATTTTGATCCATATGGGGAGCTTCGGGAACGAGAGAGGATGGAGAGGGGAATCAGGTTCCCAAGCCTGGACAATAGTCAGTGAACCATCCATCATCCAAGGTGCCTCGAATAGTATTCTCCCTCTTTCCTTCGTCGTGGGCAGCTTCACGATGAATCCCTCAGTCTCCTTGCGATGATGTCGAGGGCATCACTTGGCCTCCACTGACGGCGAATCCATCCTTGTAGCTGGATTCGAAACGGCTTTCTCCCCGTGAATCTAATCGAAACATACTCCTGCCAAGATGGAAGTGGTTCATCCTCACTCGAATTGGAGAAGCACTTCACCCCATCGACGATGAGTGGTTCGATGTAGTTGACACAAGAGATGTCCTCACAGGGAAACCCTGCTCTACTAGTGGAAATCCAGTCACTCACCTTGCTTCCTGCCGATATATCCCCAGTCTCATCAAGCGGGCGAGTTGGAGAAGAAGGTGGAGTTGTGATCTTGGTTTAGGAGGACGACGCCTCTGAGCTGCCTCCACCCTGGGTCGACTGGTCTCTCTTCGCTCCCAAAGCCACTCTTGAGCTATCAGGAGGAGCCAAAGTAGGCTCTGGAGATGGAACTCTCGTCCCATTGACGGCGCCGCCCCTAGGGTTATCCCCCTTCCCGTGACCTCGACCTCCTCTTCCGCCTCTCTGCGACATCTCTCGAATAATCTATGATGTTATTGAGTTAGGATCCATAAAAATAACCATTTAACCTTAGACATATGTTTATTAACAACAATAAGGGTTCTGTTGAGAGTAGGGTAAAACCCACAATTGATGGTTTATTTAAAATAAGACATCCATTGTCAACAAGTAAGCTCCTTAAGTTGATCATATAAATTAAACCATATAAATCACATTATTAGGACCAACATATTACATTAGCCATAATTCCACTTTATTGGAGGAATAACGATTTGATCTTGACCATTGGGTCAAGTTCATATGTTAAAACCATCAATCACAATATAGGTTCGACCATTGCATTAAGTAACCCAAGAAACCATTGGTCTAAGGCTTAACGGATGCTACAACTATATGATTAACTCACCATAGGTTTTGGAGACCTTATCCACCATAATTAGTGACCATTAAGTCAACATAGGTTGTTAGATTAGCACTATATTCATTAATCATCATCAAATATTAAGCAAATGTCATCATTGACTGATAACACCAGTAGGGTACTTAATGGTTGATCATTAAACTTCTAATTGATCCAAACCTTACCTATGGGGGTGACCATAGGTTGCCACCATCATTTTACACCTTTGATCGTGACCATCAGTTGTCATGAAGACAACACCATAGGGTTGTTTCAATGGAACCATCATCGGGTGATGGGTTTATAGAAGAAATTAGCTTTAAACCCTAAAATTGACCATTGGTTCATAGGTGCTTAGCAGTATAGATTGTCAGAACAACCTGATCCAAGTCAGATTATACCTTAGGAATAACGTACACATGATCAAAGGTTCATCTAGAACTGAAATCCGAACATGTAACATTATAAAAATCGAAATCCAAGTCAAGCATAGGCTTTTAGTGCATGGATCATCATTTTCAAGCAAGAACATGACCTAGAAATCTTATGGTAAGTAATAAACGTGGAACAAGTTATAAAACTTGCCTATAATTAGAAGATAAACTCCCAAACAGAAGAAAACATGAGTATTAGGGTAGGAAATCTAAGAATAATCTGTGAACTCATCAATCTAGCACCTTTCTTCATCAAATGAGCAAAATGTAAGCATAAGGAGCAAGAGAGGTGGGGTTTTAGAGCTTTAGAGCAATTTATACTATGAAAAAACATAGTTCCAACCTGGAGAAAGGTAGGAGAAAGGATACAAAGAAATAAATGGAGGGAATAAGGGGATTATTACTCTTTTAGGTCATGATGACTAGAAGGAAGCTTTTCAAACCCTAAAAGGAAGTCAATTGCAACCCTAGATTCTTTTTCTAAGAAGATCATCCCCTTTTTCTACTTCTTTGGATAGGAATTTCATATAAGAATAAAGGGAGAACGATATTCATATAAGGAGGGAAGTGGTGGAGAGAAAATGTCTTGTTTTGGTGCTTAGGTATAAGTATATGAAACTTTAAGATTAAGAAAAAGAAAAAGATAAAGTTCTAATATCTTTCCAAGTGTCCATGGCCTTAAACTATTGAGAATATACAAGAACACACACAAGAAGCTCACCCATCATACATAGAGACATGATTATCCCTATTTTATTGAATTTTCAAGCAAAACAAATAATTAATTAGTTGATAGCTTCTAAAGGTAGCTCATCCATGAAGTGGTAAATCCTAAAATACCCTTGGAGAAAATACCTTCAAACCAAGGATTAAGTAGAAGCCCAATGGCTCATAAAGCTCAATAATGATGAGAAAATATCCAAGGAACATAATGAAAGTGATAAATTGTAAATAAAATCTCTCAATTGGGTAAATTGAATAAAAGTCCAAAATGTGCATAAAATTGCATAACTTGCCCAACCAGTGTCAAAATTGGACCAAATTTGAAAATTAATCTTATATTATGATTGCAAAGCATATAATAAGGTTAGATTAGGGTTATAAGAGTTCAATTGTGATAATTATGATTATTCAACTCATTAAGCAAGTTTAGGGGTCTTACATTCACAGCGATCCAAACATGTCTAACATGCTTATTCTACGTTAGTGCTTATCCAGTGGGTTAACAATACTTTGCTATAAGTCTATATATTGCATGTTTCTTATCTCTTTTCTCTGAGATGAAACCACCATAATATAGTATCTGATATTCCTTTCCTAACAAGTAGCTCCATTGTTATAACAATATCACTACTGAGTCATCAATGGTTGGAACATCTATAGGTTCATCATATGAAACCTTTAGATCCATATATTATCAGTCTATGTTCTCAACACATATATACTCAGCATCTATTGTAGAATAAGATTAATGGCTATTAGTTTGGAACCCTTCCAACCAATAACATGTGTTACTCTTTTAAATCAAATATATTTTATTGTGGTCTCTGTCATTATGGAAACTTACATCAATGTAACCCTTTACATCCAACTCTTCCTATTATTGCTATCATCATTGACTAACAATCTTATCACTAAGTACTTCACAAGTACTAACATATATCTTTTAATGACTCTTCAATAACCCTTATTGAAATTTGACTCATCTTGTCATCTCAAATACATACAAGATTATATGGGAGAAGCACATTTACTACATTCATGATAGATTCACTTTTAAGGTAGCCCATGAAATCTTATTCATGATATTTTTATTCTTCATAGGTATAGGATTATAGGGTTTATGAGAGATTAATCTGAATTTTCTCTCACTGAATAATTCTGTATTGAAATCTTTCAACACATTACTATTGTATGTGCTCAAATTCCTTCATGAAACATTCAAGAATTATCTCATAGGTCTTTATCCTTATCTCATAAGACATTTCACCATATCCTTCATTGATAAAGCTGTTATTCCATGCCATCTCTCAATATTCACAATATTGGATTATTTATATATGCTCCCACTAAATCTTTTGTAATCAGCAATTTTATATTTTACCTTGATTGAAGTCAAACTGTTTGACTATCTTGTCAAGTACAAAGAACACATATCTGAGTTTCTTGTTTCAATCCAAGATTGAACTTTTTAGTTTATAGATTTTATTTTCATTCTTGAAGTTATAAAACCTTTCAGGTTGTGTCATGTACACATCTTATGATGCATTCCCCTAAGGAATTTGATTACTATCTTCATAGTGCAAATTTCTTAGTCTTACAATACCAAGAACGACATTTGGTAAAGATATTTCTATTATGTTCAACACGTTGAACTTATTTGAAAACTCTTATCAACCAATTTTTCCTTTTATGTTATCCATGTAGGTCTTTTACCACGAGACCTCTCTATACCTTTTAGGTATAACCCATTTAGGTTGTACTATCAAGATCATACCTTGTTAGTTTACATGGACTCCATAATTACTTAGATTATAGCTTCTAGTTTACTACTTGGCTCATCCTATTATGACCAACACATTTGAATTTTGGATTTACAATCCTCCAATCTCAGATGTGTTATACTAGAATCATTTCATTCTTTCATAAACATGAGATTCCAAAACAACTTGGGATTCTTTTGGTTCTTCTTATACTTTCTATTGACGTTGAACATTTCGAGTTGTACTCTTACTCCAACTGATTCATTAGGAATCCAGTTATCGTATCAAAAATATAGTTTTGTTATTGGATTGGGATTAATGGTAATATTCCGTAATCATGGCTTATGGATAAACCTTCCTTGAGATATAGCTTTCTTAATACATGTTTCAATCCTTAAGACATGTTGGAACATTCCCAAATCATATCATATATGATGTCTTATAAACCATTCATATGGTACATTACTGAGTTATAGATTTATATTTGTGAGGACATAAGAGGATTAGATTAATTGATAATTATATACAATTCCTCATTCTGTCACATCATCATGTTCATATGGATTTGACTTGTGCTACATTATCATGGGTCTTTCTTGAAGATTCTCAAGTAATTGTTGTAACATATTTCAACATTTGATCTCATCAATTTTCTTAATATTTTAAGCTAAGTTATACTTGATTTATAAACACCTTGAATATTTCAAGAGATTTCCATTTTACTAAGTACATATCATCATATTACCAGTAAATGAATTTGAGGTATAACTAATTATCTTTAGCATTCTTTTCATTAGATCTTCATGCATCATATTTTGACTCTGATGGAAAAATTATCCTCTCACTACATCTAGTGATGGATGGCATGTCATATTTGTGTGTAAATAAGATTTGCATGTTTCCTTAGGTTCAATAACCAAATGATTCTATATCAACATCAATATGCATTCTAGGTATACACCTCTTTTATTTGTACAAAATGACTAATGCTAATGATAGTCTTGAGTTATCTATTATAATAATCTTTGGATCATTTTGCATAAATATCAAGAGATATTTTAGAGTCAATGTCATGCAAGATCGTATCTTTGAAATAGAAGCATTAATAATTCTTTATTGATAATCATCATTGTCCATTCAAGATGCATTAAGAAAAAATTCCTATTCTAATGGCATAATGAATTAGTAGTTCTAATAACTCTATCATGCCCATTGGGCTAAAATGAATTAAAATATACACTATGGATTCTGCAAAACTTTCTCCGCCTTATCCATCTTTGTCCTTCTATGAGGTTTTTTAGTTCTTATCAGATCATGAACATCAGCGTGTCAGATCTCTTATCTGGTATCATATACCAATAAGAAGAAGTTATCAAATTTATCTAATATTGTTTATACCTAAAGAGGAGGCCTCGGTTCCATCCTTATTCCTCTTTAGTTCCTCTAACCAGAGTGGGCAATTTCTCTTCAATTGTCTAGGATGGTAACAATGATGACAATCGCCTCTTTGATTCTTTACTCCACCTTTTGTGTTAAGATCTAACAACTTGGGCTTCTCTCTAGCTTTATAACTCTTCTTAGTTTTGCCTTTGCCTTGGATTTCTCCTTTGTCTTGTTGATCACCATCATAGACTTGAGTTTGTATTTCTTCATGTATGTCTCAGTTCTTGTCAACATGCCCAACAACTTTGTCAATGGCTTGTCAATGTTGTTCATATTGTAATTCATGACAAACTAACTATATGACTCTAGCAGGGACTGCATAATCACATCAGTTGCCTACTCTTGGACCAAGGGGAATCCCATCCTATCTAGGTTCTCCACATACCCAATGAGATTGAGTACATGAATACCTATTGGATCTCTTCTGCCATGGTGCACTTGAACAATGCCTTGGATACATTGTATGTCTCTTGTCTTGCTTGATCTTGGTACATGTTCTTGAGATGTGTGACGATCTCAATCACCCCCATGTTCTCATGTTTCCTTTGCAACTCGTAGTTCATGGAGTACAACATTAGACACTTGACATTCACAACATATTAGTATGCTTCTGGTAAGCATCTTTGTCAGCCCTTGGAGCATTTTGAGTTTGTTCCTCTAGTTTTGGCATTTCAAAGACATAAAGTTTGTGCTCCTGTGTGAGAATGATTGTCAACATCCTAAACCAGTAGTGGAAGTTGTTCCAAATAAGTTTGACCTTCTCAAGGATCGATCACGGAGAAAAGTGATTGTTTGTGGTTTCCATTTGGTTCAACAAAATAATCTACAATTTTGTAAAAAAATCATTTTGATTTGATTTGATTGGAATTTGGGCGATAATCATTAGGTCTTTAATTAATGATTGTTCTCATTATTTTTTTCAAATTGATAACCCTCAACTATCAATTCAGAAAATTGTAGTGAGCAATTTTCTAATGAGCCAGATCTAGGATGATTTAATTATGTCCCAATCAACACCATAAACACAATTAATCATCAAGGTAGGCAACTTTTGCCAATTTCATCATATCTCTGGATAGATGATGTATCCAACTCTTTGCCATAATCATATTTATGCTTCTGGGCCTAGGCGCTCTGATAACCACCAATTGAACCTGACCTAATAGTCAATATGATAATAATGCACCCCGCAGAGGCAGAACCTACATTATTACCATCACACTTCGACAAGGTACACAGTGCACCACGCAGAGGCATAACCTATGCTTAGTCGAACAGGTTTTTCATGTGTATTAATATTGGAAGGCATCTTAGACTTAATATATTTGATTGAGTGGTTTTATATATATCATTTATATATACATATACTGTATCTAATCACCACATATATAGTATGTATCATATACATGCTATATCCCCCAGTGTAAACTTGCAATATAAAACAAAAGGCTATGGTTATGGCCATGTCTACTTGTAATTCCTTGGAGCCACAAAGAATTACTACCACCTAGGTCAATCATCACATCATATGAATGAACTTATTGTTAGTGTAGATATGTGCTTGCAAATCTAGGTAGATCAGTTCAACCCTTAAACCAATCATCTCGCCACTTAGCCAGTTGGTTAGTCCTTCTGCCCAACCAATTTTTGGATGCTTTCTAGATGGTCGGTTGGGCCTTCTAGGATGGTCGTCTGGCCTCCTATCCAACTAATGTTTGGACTCCTTCCAAACAGTCGGTTGGGTCCACTAGACAATTGTTTGGTTCCATCACACTATCCTCCTTGGTCCTCTAGACAGTCAGTTCGTCTCACAAACTTCTTGACTCATATGGTGATGAACATCTTCAACATGATTATAAGAAAAGAAACTATCCTATTACTATTTTATTACATTAAATATGAGAAACCTTGAGTTTCATTCGAGGGGAGAAAAGGTAGGAAAGCACTATCTTTGCATTGGGAAGAGGGAGGTAGAGGCTCGGTATGTAGACTGAGATAAACAAGAATCCAACCATCCAACCACACAGAAATATAAGGTTTAGGCAATAAACACACTACACATCCACCATCAAAACCTCTTTTAGGATGACGCGTGTAAATTGAATATATATATATATATATATAAATGATAAAACCAAAATCCGATCATATCAATTATCCTTAAACATTATAACTTGATGTGTCTCTAATACCAATGTTGGGAAATACCAGATCAGAGTAGGGCAGCAGAAACAAAAAAATTATCTATATGTGTTTCCATAATAGAAAGATTGTGTCAACTACTATGAAATAGAAATGAGGGTTTCAACAATTATACTTGGTCCTGGAGCAATTCCAATGATAAAACTCACTTCTTTGCAACTATTGACGAGTTTCTCTTAGTCGGAGACTATGCAGCTCTTGGCCTTTACCATGAAAAGTGATTTGCACAACCTCTATAGCATGTCTGGTGGTCTTGTACCCATCATTGAAGTTCTAGGATGCAGCCATCATGTTGTCTACATCCGCCTCAGTTGTAGATGCGGAAACCTTCTTTGCCTCCTTTGAAGGACAATCTTTGTTCCAGTAGCCAACCTATCAACAAGTCCAACAAGGTTTGTTCTTTGATTTCTTCTAGATCTTAGGTTTAAGTGAATTGTTTGGTTTCTTATCATTTTTCTTAGTAGTAGTAAAACTGATAGTAGCATTAACATCAATGGGCACTTTGATAGTCTTCTCTTTCAGATGCTCTTCCTAAATATTGATACCCATCATGAGATTGTTCATTGACATGTCTCCTTTGTGATGCTTAAGAGTCATGTCAAACAACTCCCAAGATTTGGGAATTTCTCAATTATTGACATCGCAACACGTTTTTTAGGAAGTACCATGCCTGTGGCGTCCCCAGATTATCTAAAACTTAATCTGATGTGTGACGTCCAAATTGAAACCCTCACCTCAGCGAGAACTCCAATTTGAACACCACACACTAGGCTAAGAAGAATAAAATCAAGGGAGTCAGAAAGGAAACAATCAATAGTACATGTACATGAACAATAATAAAACCATACAACACATGTTCACTATTCAACATATAATTACATAATGAATTGTTACATCATTTGATATTACATATTGAACAGAAAACTATACATATACATGTACTACCACTAAACTACAAGATCTTAAGACAATAGGTCCACCTGTACATCATCTCGCCACACAACTCACAACTATCCTGGTCTTCAAGAGCATAACCACAACCTAAACAAAAGATTACATGTGGTACACGTCAGCACAATATTCAAGAATATTGTACTGAGTATGCCCATGTGTCTTTTACATACCTCTCATCATATCTTAGTAATAAGATAAAACTAATATACTTGGCAGTAACAAAAGAATATAAGAAAACTGTATACTTGCACAAAGATATTCATTAGAAAAAGAGAACACATATTTTAAGCACATTTCCATCATATATCTTGTGCGTCTGCCACCAAGGCTTTGATATCTTCAGGCATTATGATATACCACCAAGTGGTTTGTGATCATTATGCATGCACTCTACCACCAAGTGGTTTATGAGCTATCTTATGATGGAACATCTATATCATGTTTGCAGGTGTTCAAGGTATACATATAGCAAAAAGTTTGGAAATTCAAGCAACATATCATTCAAGACAATCATTTCAATCAATACCATATGCCAAGTATTTACTACCATATAACACAAGCATAATGTATAATAAGACAAGTAAGAGGTAATGGCATACCTTGATCAAGACAAACCTAAACACAATCTATACCACATTCCTGATATCAACTATATCCTTGGTCAACCCTGATCAAGACAAGACCATATACTATCATCAGGTTCTCATCTTCTTACATCTCATTTTAACCCTATTCGTGTTCATAACAATAAGTATGCTTGTGACGTCCCTGGATTTTCTAAAACTTAATCTGATGTGTGACGTCCAAATTAAAACCCTCACCTCAGTGAGAATCCCAATTTAAACACCACATTCAATGATTATTATTTATATCATCTCATTTCACTTTAAAATTAAGTTAAAAGTATATTGGTGAATTCAAAACTAGATTCACCAACCATATTATGTCATCACTATTCATGTACATACATCAATAGTGTCATCTCATTGTACTTTCTCATTTTAGGTTGTAAACTCTATTGGGGATTCATCATGAGATTAGCCAACTACTCAAATTAGCATCATTATTCATGTATATAGTTAACTATTTATGCATTGATATCTATTAAACCATTTCTAGGTTTCCATCATATCATGCCCATACGTCAAATCTCAAGATTAGATCACATTATTTCATATATTCTATCATGATGGTTCAGAATGTTCGCATCAGAAAGCTCTTGCACCAAGAGTTGAAAATTGGGTGTTTGATCAGAAACAAGTTTACACTCAGCCATAAACTTCAGAAATTTTGAGACACAATATTTTTCAGTTTCTTGATTTTTAGTATTGTATTTCTTTTCCATTGCCCCCACAGAACCTTAGATGTAGTAACATGTGGATTTGAGTATGAGTCATATAGTTTGTTGTTTAACACAAACATAATTATCCTTCAACACGTCTTATCACCCTTCTTATTGGTTGCAATCAATTTAGCATTTTGGGGACAATTTCATCAAGTTTGGGTTCATCTTCTTATATATATGATCATACCCTACCACGTTAAGGCAAATTTGAATCCTACTTTGCCGACAAGTAAAATTAGTTCCAGTAAAGTTTTCAGGCATACTAGATGTATCAATTTCCATGCCAGAACCTTGAATAACCATAGTTAACTAGCGACAGACAATGATTTCTTTAAGATTGTTGTTAATTTTTTTATTAGATCATTACATGAAACAACAATAGTTGCAATTAGGTTAATAGTTCAGGAAGATCTAGATCAGAGCGTGTAGAATAAACCAATATAGGAGAATAAAAACCTAAGGTTAGGAACACAAACTAGGTCGTTCATTGAAAAATGAATGTGTTATATACTTAAAGTAATTAGTGACCTGCAACCCTTATGGGTAGCTCCCATTCTTCTAGTCAACACAACCATGAACATGTACAAGGTATCATCTCACTTGTTTGACAATGAATGATGCAGAGAACGAATGACTTGTACTACCAGTGCTGCCCAAAGACCACATGAACCAAAGGCTGAAAGATTGCATATCGGAAGGGAGAGGAAGGATGAACTTACCATGCTCAGGAGAGGATCTCGACATAGCAATATATAAATGAAGGCAGTAGATGAATCTGGCTCTTTAGGGTTTGCAAAATACAAATTCAAATGTTGACGATTGTATGTTCGAAAGATACATTTAACCCTAATGCCTGGAGGCTTATTTATAGCCTTACACGCACCAAAATCATGTTCCCATTAAGATGCAATAACTTGATCATTATTGTAGATGTTGTGAAAAAATTCACAAGGAAAACACTTTCTAATTAGGATTAATAAATTGTTTTAGAAAGAAATAATTAATTAACTTAATAATTAATTATGTAGTTGTCTCCTAGTGTAAAAAAAGATATAAGACATTCTCTAAAATCCACAAGCCGGAGCATGAGCCCCATCTTGTGCCCGGCCAGGCATGGTGCAGCGTGCGTGCACATGCGTGCATGTGTGTTGTGGTCACCATACACACCAAGGAGGCCATCATACCCTCTCCTAGGACCTTTGGATACTAGTTTCACATGTGATCCTAAATATAGGGACCACAAAAGTTCTAGGAGTAAGCAATGTGGGATCCAACTTCTTATCCATTATCACTAGACACAAAACTACCTTTCTCCCATGTACTAGTTGCACTACATTGGGTTTGACCCATGCTATATACATGGCTTATACATTTATTTATCTAAAACATCATGAATAATTAACACACACATTTGGTGTTGCATTACCCCATTTATTGTAGGAAATAATTGTGTATCTAAAACATATCCTTCATTTCTCTCATTCCCCACCTAGGCTCAACTAAAGTGAAGGGACATAAATTCTATTTCTATTGTGGCGTCAAGATAGTTGTTTATATGACGTACCATCTATTTTTTTTTATTTTTTTTCTTCTTTTGATCTCTCTTTTATTTTTTTGTAAATTTATATTTTCTCTTTTCTAAGAAGACAAATGAAGTCTTGTCTACTTAAATGAACCAAATTTATTAGATATTTTAGTATTTGTGAAATTCCATTTAACCATAAGTTAAACTTAGTTGACAATTTAATAAAAGGCATAGGCATATGAACGTTGACAACCTATGGTCATGCATTTTATTCTAAAATATTGTTGGATCATTATGTCATGATGTTCATCTTTATATTACTTTTTCTAAAATTGTGCCCTTAATACTATAAGATGCTTATATACTACAAATATAGTTGTTTGGGAACCCACCTAGCACCCCTAGGAGTCGGTGGATGGTCCTAAACCTGGGTGTCTGGATCCTGCAGTACCAAGTTTAGGCACATAGGGCAAATAAGCCGAATTCATGTCATTTTAAGGAAAACCTAGCTTACCTTTTGTCAAATTTAGATAAGTTAGTTCACTTTATGGTTGTGTTTGGTCAAGTTAAGTCTAGCATAGGTCAAATAAGATTTGATTGGGTCAAAATATGTATGATTTTGATCAAGCTAGGGCTGATTTGGTCTAATAAATATGATTTAGCTCAAATAAGAATAGGCCAGGGAAAATTAGGACAACTTATTTTATATTCAATTTGATAATGTCAAATTAGGACATATTAGGTCTCATTTAGGTCAAAATAGGCATTATTAGACCCTTTTCTTGACGTTTGTCTAATATAGGTAAAAGTGAGGTGTTTGGTGAATTTTTTTGTTTGTAAAGATTTGAAAAATCAATTATGTATAAACATTTTAAAATAAACATGTGTATATATATAATACTCTTATAGTTTATGATATTGCTTGCTCTTTCATTGATTGATTTTTTTAGCATATTAATCCTTCATTTAACTATGTTCCTCTACTCAATTCTTTTAAGTAACAACAAGAAATACCCCTCATTGTTGTCTTCATAGTAGCATTCTTGTTCTCTACTTTTATGTTTACATGAAAACCCATCACTACATCAACATTTTCTCAATAAGGAATTGATACCACAATGTGGTAGGAATTGTGATTTTATAGGAATGTCTTAATCTCTATCAACTTGTTTCTAAAGGCATTTTGCTTGTGGAAAATAAATTCTAGAGTACATTATTTCCATTACGATTGACAAAAATCTTTATGTTTAGCTAGGTTTGGGGGAGATTGATATGCTTCTATAGACTAGTCATCAGTCTAAGGAAGACATGGTTTTACAATATAACTCGTGTTTGTAAGTTGAATGGCCTATATTAGATTTTCATTTTTTTAGTACCCAATGTGGTGCTTTAGAGGGAGTATCTTTTTATAGATTTTGTGATGAAAACATGTGATGAAGGACGTATTAGGCTTTATTCTATTTATTTTCTCTTTATTTTTGTATTTAGGGACCTAAGTGAAAATTATTTAGTTAATGTACTTAGTCATAAATTTTGTATTCTTTTCTTTTTTTAGGTTTTATATAAGTCTAAATTTCGTTACATAGGAGTTTTTTTCCATTACTTGTAGGTAAAATCATGTAATCTTATAAAACCCAGACTCGAGCCTTTGTCTAGGAAGTTGAATATAAAATGAATTTTGAGAATTGTTGTTTATCGCCTTCATTTTCTTTTGTATGATGTATTCCACATAAAGTGGTATCTGAGTCAAACCCTAAATTATTAGGGCACCACCTCCTTCTCTTTCCTCCTTTCCTTTTCTCTTTGTCCTTTCCATTTACTATTCATCTAAGGAATGGTAACTCCTTCCATCATATTCCCCCTCTCCTACTTCTATCAACAGCCACCTGCTCAGCCGCTAACCTCCATGCATACCTTGTTTCGACCCAAAGCCCTAATTTGTCATGAAAGGTCGAAACATTAAAAGAAAAAGATGTCTTTCAACCTCTAGGTTGTTAAAAAGACTTAGAGCGGTGGTTTCATTCACTACCCTCACCCAAGAGTAAGGTAGTGGTTACAAACTCAAACCCTAGCTATGTCACCACTTCCACTTAGCAAACCCTAGAACACCATGAAGTGTTCCATCACCAAACATCATTCAAAAAAGGCACCTCATGTCACCATCTTCTCTCTCATGGTGCAAAAGTAGATGGAGAACTCTCTCTACATGTTCCATTTTGCAAGTTAACCCTCACTTATGGGTAAATTTCAAACTAGTTTGATATAAACACTTATATAGAAAAGATGGTTCAAACCTCAATCAAATTGGACACAATTGAGACCATAGAACTATCACATGATATTAAAGCATTTCACAAGATTAAATTAAGTTTTAATTACCTCATTCATGCAAAGAAATCATATTTAAGCATAAATCTAGGTCAGAGTCTTACAACTATAAACTCTAACAAGGATTTTGGCCATGAAATCCCATGTGAAAGAAAATGGATACCTCCAAAGCACCATGTCCTCAAACTCACAGATGACATACTCTATGTCACAGTGATGTCATTAAACTTTAACCAACATGATTTCCTCTGTCCATGACTAACACAAGATGTGTCACATAGAACACATCCTCAACATAGAAGCATTGCATGTACCTTGCACAACTTTGATGACAACATCAAAAATTAACTTGTATGTCACCTTCTATACCTTGCAACATCACAGGGTAGGAGCAATAAATTTAGTATTTTAACATATCTATCTGAGGGCAATGTTAAGACTACAAGTTTAGGGGTGTCGAACATTAAATTCTCATCATTAGAACCAAAACATTATACTATGGACATCATTTTAAATCATTAGATGTTATAACTTTCATTCACAACCATTAAATTAAGCTTACCATTTCAAAAATATCTGTTGATATGTAGGCTTAACCCTTGTATCATATAACCAAAGAAATTATTAGTTTAAGAACTAATTAAAGAAACTCATGATACCTAGTTACACCATTGTGTGGTAACCTAATCTTACTTGATGTTTCACAGAATATTACATAACTCTTTTCCGAAGCAAAGCTTGCAACTATCTCTTCAACTCCCAGTCCCTTGCCTATTCCATCCTATATAGGTTATAAACCCCCTAACATATAATATCCTTACTATAGGTCGGGCACTGGTAACCATATTGATCAAAGAGTTAATCTTTCTAGGAAGAAAAACACATAGGGTTTCATCGGGAAACATATTCTTGATCTTACATACAATTGGCACTTCCTAGATACTAGTATTCCTCACCTTGGTAACCATCACGTGTATCAAAACCCAACACAATCTTGTCCCATCAACTTTTTAGTTATCACTATTGATACAAAACACATCAGAAGAATCTTCCAATCATCTTGGAAAATTCATGAAACATTGTTATTCACAGATGTCACTACTTTGGAACTAAAGTCCCAGACCAACTAATACTTTTCAAAGTATCCAACTCGAGGTCACATTAAAACCATGCTCATTAGGTAATTACCTGAATGTCATATTCCTGGAAAGAAAGAACACGAAGGGGACATACTACCCTTATCACCACAACACCTCCCAGATATTACTAACACGGAGAAGGGGTTACCAAACTCCCTCTTTTATTACACAGATATGTTACTTCTCATGTGTCATTTTTACCTCTTTCACCTTGGTTTCCTTCCCATCAACATAGGAATTATAAAGACGAACACATATCATTTCCCCTTCTTTATTATTTTCTCTTCATTTTCATGTATATCCCCATGTGTTATCATATTTTACAACTCTATAGCAAGAGATAG
Source organism: Alisma plantago-aquatica (assembly GCA_963693085.1). Lineage (NCBI taxonomy): Eukaryota > Viridiplantae > Streptophyta > Magnoliopsida > Alismatales > Alismataceae > Alisma > Alisma plantago-aquatica. The sequence goes on from OY856412.1 coordinate 382,575,911, forward strand.
ATGATTATTTTTAACATGTTCTTTATTGGGTCATGATTATCACCTTTATTTATTTCATACATCATAATGATTGCACCTCATAATTTCTTATATACACATGTTGGTCTAAGTTTAACTCAGGTTCCACTTTACTCATTCATTATTTGTTTTTATTTATCTCATCCCTTCATACTTATCTCAGAAGTTCTCTCCATTATACAAGAATTTTACACATTGATGTACCTCACTAACACAGATTTATCTGTGTCTTACTTCACAAATTTCTTGAAATTACATCTTCAAGAAGCTCTCATAGATTTCTTGCATTCAGGCTTAATTCTCATAGTGTCATATCTCTCTCTTTTAATCACCAAATATCTATTTTTAATGTATATTATAATATAGTTCTCATCCACTTTAGGGTAATATGTAAGCATTAACACCATGTTTTGTGATCTGCTTTTCTTTTTAGATTGTTTTAAAATGACAAATTGATCAGAGTAATCAAAAGGAACCAATCTAAGAGTCCCATACTTACCTTTCCTTCAACATTTGAATACTTGGCCAGGGCACTCAAGTAGTGAGGTTAGGAAGTATGCACACACAACTTGTAACGACCATCGCCACACTAAGTGATATTACACAAAACAAAGTGCATAATTATCATTAATAAAAATATTAAGATAAAATAGGGTAAATTGCAAACTATCTCATAATAGGATTTCCAGTTGATCAACTCACAATTCATTCCATAAAGTACTGCCACTTGTATTTCATTCATATTTGTAGTATTACACAACATTGTCCACTGGCTATTTAGCTACTACTTCTTGCATATAATCATTTTCTCATGTATACAAAATGTGTTTGTACCATTATGGCATACAACCAAAACTCAAAATGATTTACAATATTCATAAAACATCCCCTAGGACCTGAGTGTATAGGGACAACACATAGGACTCTTTTAGTAGACACTAGTTTCATATCCATGATTCAATAGCTACATATCCCTTATTTGCCAGTCTCAACCACACGATCTCTATCTTTGTGTACACGTCCACCTAAAAAGATGTGGAACCCACTGGGTGAGACCAAAAGTCCCATCAAGAGATATAACTCTTCATGAACATCTATGATCAGTACAGATAACTGAAATTCGAGATTATACTATTAATAGTTTAATAAATTCATCTAAATGATATAAGTAAAGTAATTATCACTATTTAGGCAATTTAAGAATCTACAACTGAGAACTACATCAACTTACACTTCAATAAGGTATATGAAGAACACATATAACTGTTATAAAATAATAAGAGTATGAAACACATCAAGGGGGTCATATAATGTTATTTACATATGACCCTAAGCAATAATACTACACGGTTGTGTTACATATTTAATTATTATGCCTTGAGGATTTGAGGTGTAGCACTCAAATCTGACTGACCATTGCTAAGTCAAAATTAGTACCATACAAGATCAATGGAAGAGTCAGACTCTATGGTCATCACCATGTCAGTCAGTACAAATTTGCAAAATAGTGACATATGGTCAAACTACAAAGACAATAACTTATAGCCAAAACTATAGTCATGTAAAGACATCAACTCATAGTCAAAGCTATGGTCCTATAAAACAACTAGCTTGCCTTGGTTCATGGCACAACACTAGAGAATAGGCTCACGTATGGTCGTTCTACAATAAATATCATATTGCTATTTCAACAATTTAAGGATATAGCTAGATCCTCCACATATACCCCACATATTCAACGACACGCACTCTGAGTTTCCCGTAGGAGTTACTTGTTTCACCATCCAGCTAAATATTGATTCTAAACATTGATATATGGTATAGTGCAACTACATGTTTAAGGTTTCACTTTATTAGTTATGCCAATTGGGCGAACTAAGGCTCCATCATAAAAGTGGACATACAAAACCTTAATTCAATCTAGTAAGAATAACTTGTGAAACATCTTCAGAAGATATAAAATGTATAAGGTGCAAAGTTGTCACATCATCTCAGGGAAACATTGTCTCACTACCTTCAATAAGGCCATTAACATCACCATTAGTTAATATCGCCATATTAGGTTGATCACTATATCACATCATTGGGAATAATAATCCCTTATCGCAACAATGTAGGATATAACCTCATACTAGGCATCAAGCATCCACTAGGTCATAAGACCAATCATGTTATTCATGTAACTCATTATTATCTCATCATGCCTCCTCAGGCATATCAGCATTACTTGTGTCACATCACATATATACATTAGTAATCATTAGATATGATAACCATCACATCATGCCTTGTTAGACATTTAAGCATCACATGTATCACATCACATATACACTATAGCAATCATTAGCTATGGTAATTAATCTCACTGCAAAATCAAGGTTATACAAATAGGGAGAGAGTAATTATTGTTATCTCATCATATTAAACACTTTAGGTAATGTAAGAAATGCACCATATGTCCCTTTAATTTAGGGTTAGGTATTCATTCTTAATCACATAAGTTTGGAGTATATTAGGGTTAACACTATAAAATATAACTAAGTGTGCATATTCACATATTTACAATTCTAGTGCACTTCATAAAGGCTCATGACCATAATCTAGTGTCATTTAATCATCTTTGTAGTATTCACAAACTATGACACTCAAGTAATATAAGCACCATACAATTAGAAGATAAAGAAAGTATAGTCACATGCTATTCATCCATGTATGCTCAATAAATATAACCTACCCTAGGATTAGGGTTAGAGTTCACTCACATACACATTTAAAGCCTACATCATGATTATTGCACCAAATCCTAATTGAGTCACTTCCCTTTTTCCTAGAGCATTTTAGGGTTAAGGAACATGAATAGGGTTTAACATCATTGGTTGAACATGATTCGGTCATGATCTATACAACAATAAGTATCATCATTATTTACATATGTAAGCATCATATATTATTATGTCATGCATGTGTCATGTCCATGCATTATTTAAATATGTCAACCATGCACCAACATGGTATTGCTATTCACTATCAATAAGGTGCCTCATGATTACATGACACTTATATTACAGTCTCTCACAAATTCATTAACTATATCACATCATAATGTGATATCAATCCCTCAATCACATATCTAGCAAAATTTCACCTCAAGCTATACAAAAGGCACTTATTAGGTTATTAGACTCGTTCATATAATTTCTAACACAACTAATAACACACTATATTTTTCAATGCTCATAATCACCACCTTGTATTATATAAGGTTCACTATAGCACTTACATGGCTATGCCATTTACCTCACTTGCAAGGTTAGGGTTATGTTAACAAGAAAAAGAAAATAATATTATGGATTGCAATTATTCAAGTAGGGTGAGCACATAAGTCCCATGATCATTTGATTAAAGTTAAGTTTCATATTTAATCAATTAGTGTTTCAATACATTACTCAACCAATAAACCCTAATTCCATTACCTCTCACTTTATTGGAGAGAAGTAGGGTCATGTGCCATGTTTAATGATTAACCATTCAAAGCCACATCATCTTATATAGATCATTCACTACTACAGAAACGGCCTTTGGCGTCGGTCGTTTAACCCCATTTGGCGTCAGTTTCCGACCGACGCCTATGTGGGCGCCGCTAAAGGTCGAACACTTCGACGTCGGTTTTTTATCTGACGCCTATTTAATCTATAGGCGTCGGTCGTTTATAGATAACCGACGCCAAAAGGGTTCGCGCCACAGAAAACGGCGTCATCTAGGGCACTTTCTGCGTCGGTTATTTACTAAACAACCGACGCCTATATGGAATACAGTGTCGGTCTTTTAGTAGATAACCGACACATAAAGTGCCCTAGATGACGCCATTTTCTGTGGCGCGAACACTTTTGGCGTCGGTTATTTACCAAAAGATCGACGCCTATAGATTAAATAGGCGTCGGTGTGCACAAATATCCGACGCCATTTCCAGGACTGCTTTGGCCACATCAGGCGTCGGTTTTTTGAAAAACAACTGACGCTGTAGGTCTTTGCTGACGGTTTTCTATAAATAACCGACACCTATTTCTAATTTTTTTTTCATATCAGTTTGTAGGCCTGTTGTGGCTGGTCAGCAGGATGAGAACCTGCAGTTCAGTTTTCTAAACTGCAGGTTTACGACATCCATTGATATCAGCCTACAAATAGGCCGCAAACCTGCAAAAGTCACAAGGAAAATTTCACACAAGTACATACATTCAGACATCAATTCAATTCTCACATTCACACATATAGAAACATTCAAATACATGTATTAACATTAAGAAATATTCATTTACAAAGTATCATTCATTATCGCTATCAACATCCCAATTATATCTTACAGTTGCCACTGCTTGTATGGCTTTTGCCCATTCTTCTCTTACTTCATTTAATGCTTCCATCGTATATGAAGCATGTATATTTTTTAAGCGTTTACCTATAGTGTGGTCAGTTTTAAACACCTGCAAAGAGAATGATGTATATATATAAGTAGTAATATAAAAATAAGTTTGATATATTTCATACTAACTAATGAGACTATATATAATACCTCATGTATGCTATCGATGTCCAATGCGGCATGTTTGATAATCATCTGCATAAATCACATCACATAGTATGTGCATGCCTAGCCATTGTCTTGTGTAGCGCACTATAAATTGAAACATACAAAATAATACAACTAAGCACAATTCACATCAATAATATATATATTCGAGTCGGGAACTTACTTGTATGTTCTGCCAATTTATTGGCTAGTTCTTTTTCCTTGGGACCGTTCCTCCAGCCTTTTTGAATGCATCTAAACCCCTACATGTTAATATAACACAATAAATTGCATAAGTAAATAGTAATGTAATAAAATATGTTAACGGATATAAAATTGAAATATTTCTCACCAGAATATTGGCATTTTCATTACGTGTCCAATTTTAGTGTTCAATGTACTCCCCGCAGGATCTAGATAATAAACAGTGAATGTCCCAGGGACAATAACTAGTAACTCCCAATGTCTACTGCTAGAGGTAAGAAGTTAACAATTAATAACTCAAAATGCAAAATAAAAATGGAATTTTCTTAAGTCCAAATTATAAATAAAGTAAACTTACTTGACATTAAATGGAGCTATTATTATCGTCTTCTTTTGTTGACCAAAAATTGTAAAAGCATCTATACAGTATTGTTGAACATTATCAGGGTCTTTAGCTACCAAACTAATCAATGATGGAAATAAAAAATCCCACATGATCAAATGCAAATTGTTTGCAATGATCTTCAACTAAGTAGCTGCAAAACATATAGGCGTATGCATTAATATATAAGAAACCAGATCACCGGATCTTACACAAGGTATATGGATGTATAAACAAGATGTCACCTTATCCATGTCTCTATCATTGATGTATTCAGCCAATCATACATAAACAACTCAATAATATCTTGTATAAATAAAGAGCTATCGTATGATTGACCTGCATAATCTACATCAAAAGAAACTATTATAGGGCAATGTATATTATGTGCCTGTAGCCAACATGCCATTCCCCTACAAGCAGGACCTAACGGGTATGTTAGGTCAGTTGGAACCCAAGTTGGTAATGCGGGAAGTGGAGGTGGAGGCCTAGGTGCTCCTGGTGTCTTCTTTTTAACCTGTATATATAATTTCAGATCAGTTGACATCATATATACACATTAACAGTCTAAATCAATGTAAATTTATCTTACAATTTTAGTCGTGTAGACGACATCTGCTTTGGGCCACAATATGACCCCGCCTTCTGCCTCACCAAGTGTATCAATATTTGGGTGGGCATATGGCAACGCAACTTCCCTCCAATCGGGTAATACATGTATCGGGCTCACACGAATGTAACCCTGCAGCATTGGAGTCCCATGAAATGTTGCCCCAAGAAGGGACTGGTAAGCCTGCGCCTCTGCAACAACATAGTCTTGCATTCTTAAGCGGCATGGCTTCAATGCCTACAAATTTATGTAAAGAATGTTATACATATATACATATAATCTTGAAAACATATCATCTTGAAAAGACTAGCTACAATGTCATAAAGAATACTTACAGCAGACGTGCTAGGTGATGGGTCTCCAGGATTACTCGCAGTCTGTGCATCAGGAGAAGAGTGGGTCGCCATAGGCTGATTGGAAGCCTGAGATGCTTGCCACCACAATAATTCTTCCTTGACCTTCTCAGCAACTACATCGTTGACCTTCTTAGCAACTAAATCCTCAACTCTCTTATTCTCCTATACATGGATAAAAGAAACATTAGCTTCTTATTAATGAATTTCCTTTTGCAGTAACATTCTAAAAAAAGAATAGGTTACCTCTTCTTGAGAAAGTCCCGCTCTGGGTTTGCGCTAGGATGGCCCAAAGAATGCTTTGATGCCAACACCAGCGCCGGCACCTCTAACACGTCCAGGATGCTCTGGGTTACCGAAAGCAACTGTCAATTCATCCCTTGTGCCCTGAGGGATGAACGTGCCTTGTTTCCTCTGCTCGTGCAGCTCCCGCTAATCACCATAAACAGAAATTGGTAAGTTAACACCACAAATAATCAATATTCAAATGATTTCTCTAAGAGTTGTATTTTACCATTTTTGCAGCCGCCTCAGCAGTTACAGGTTTCTTTATTTCACCCTTCTTGTTTTGCCTGCCAGCTATCCAGATATCATGGCGTGGCATGGGTGTGGCAGACTCCTGAGTAGGAGCAGACTCCTGAGTAGCAGCAGACTGCTGAGTAGCCGCAGACTCCGCCTGTAATCTTTGGCGAACGCTTGCATAGCCTTTTGGACCCATAGTGTGGTCATGCACATTCAGTGCACGCCTTGCTTTTTGTGTGTCACTGAGGGCCTAGTTAGTATGCACATTAATGATTTGGTTAGTAGCACTAAATGTTAATCTTGAATAGGTGAATACAATGTATATTAATTAAATTGGGAGTGACGCCTAATACCTTGAATTCTTCAGATTTTCTTGAAGCAACAAAATTGTCCCAATCTTCTTTGTCCAAGAAGTTCCATTGTTCAAGGGCTGACTTCTTCTTCTTATCACCCTCTTTTATGTATTCTCTGTTCAGATTTGTCCTATAATTCCTAAGCATCTTTCCAGCGTGATGCATCACACTCTTACGATGCAACTTCTCATCCAATGCAAACAGATTCTGTAAAATAGAAATGTTATTAACTAGTATCTAAAATAGAATTGCAAATAATAGAATTTGTAATCTACAAAATAGAATTGCAAATAATAATAACTCACGCATAAATCCTTCCATATCAAGTCTTTTTTCCCTTGAGGAACATTATGCCAATTATCATACTTAACACCACAATGGCTCCGAGTGGTACACCCAAGATAGTTTACAGAATTATTGCGGTTCACTCCAATTGCATTTCCTCCATTATCAAACTCCACCACCAATTTGGATCCACTACCACTTAGCGCTAATAACTTCTTCAACAGAGTGATTCCCCTTTTCTTGTTAAGTGTTCGGTGCTGCGCATCAAGTTGCTCCAGTGCTTCAGTGGGTACAGGTACATCATCAACCTAAAATTTGACAAAAATAAACACACTAAATTAGCCCAATATAGAAATATAGGATATATGACATAACTAGAAGATAATGAATTTTATAGAAATACAGGATATGTTTTTAGAACTTACAATTGTATCATCGCCATGCTCGTCATGGACAGCATGCTCATCATGGACTTCACGCTCATCATGGACATCATGCTCATCATGGTCAGCCATCTGAAAATGTCATTAAAAAGGCAAACATTTAGCATTTGTATTAACTAGAAAAAGGCAAACATTTAGCATTTGTATTAACTAGAAAAAGGCAAACATTTAGCATTTGTATTAACTAGAATAAGGCAAACATTTAGCATTTGTATAAACATACATGTCTCTAAAATTGTGATCTTTTATCAATTAACAATCCTTCATTGTAATCTCCGCGCACATATAAGTCATCATTAGCTTCAATATTTTGTGGAGTTGGCAACCCAACTGAGAATGGATTGGAGTCATCATACTTATCATAGTACTCTTCTTCATCTATAGGATCCTCAATGAATTGTCTTTTACCATGAAGAACAACCGACCATTTATCATTCGTAGGATCATCTATATAGAATATTTGTTTCGCCTGTGATGCCAATATGAATGGTTCACCCTTCTCGCCAATCTTTTCAAAGTTCACCAAAGTGAAACCCAATTCATCCACTATAACTCCTTTGGTGTTATCAACCCAATTACATTTAAAGAGCGGAATTTTGAAATCTATGTAGTCAAACTCCCAAATGTCCTCAATGACACCATAATATGACATTTTAGCTTCACGTGGACTCTTATCCTTTGCACTTGCAAGGTACATAGTCGACGCTTGAAGAGTGACCCCACTATTCTGGACGACACTCTTATCATCTTGGCGCTTTGTGTAATATGTGAATCCATTAATGTCAAACCCTTCATAAGACAAAACATTCGGTTTTGGTTTAAAGGCAAGGCATTTGATAGTTTCTGTAATATCATTTGGTGTTTGAGATAGTTGATGTAAGACTTTATCTTCAAACCACTTAGTAGAAGTCTTATTATGCTCTATAGCAAGCCACATTGAACTTGCTCGAGGATGTTGTCTCTTTATGAAATTGGTATGTTCCTCGATATAAATACTCACTTCGGCCATATTGTGTAAAATATTCAAGTGAGCTTGTTCCAACTGCTCACGGCTGATTACTTTCACCCGTGATCCCAAAATTCCTTTTCCCTCCTCAATATTCTTGTCATTATCAGGAGTGTCATTACCACTGAGAAAGTCATTGCAAAAATCCATAACCTCTCTCGCCACATAACCTTCAATAATACTCCCTTCAGGCCGATAATGGTTTCAAACATCACCTTTAAAAATGCTCATGTATCGTTCAAAGGGATACATCCAATGCAAGAAAACTGGTCCCAATATTTTCACTTCCCTAGTCAAGTGGACAACAAGATGTACCATGATATCAATGAACGAAGGAGGGAAATACATCTCAAGCTGACATAGGGTAACAACCACTTCTCTTTGCAAATTATCGAGAGTATCAGGGTCAATAACTTTACTGCATAGATTGTTGAAAAAGAAACAAATTCTGGTAATTGCAAACCTTACATGCTCGGCAATATAGATCGAATTGCCACGGGTAATATTTGTTGCATTAGAGTGTGACAATCATGAGATATAAGACCTATCAACTTCAGATCTTTCATTAATACCAATCTACGGATGTTGGATGAGTAACCATGTGACACATTAACATTTACCAAGCATTCACAAAAAGTTTTCTTCTCCTTTCTAGACAACGTGTAACAAGCGGGAGGTAAGTATGTTCTTTTACTACCCATTTCACGTAATTCTGTTAATTTTGACCTTATTCCCATTTCACGTAGGTCCAGTCTGGATTTTATCGCATCTTTAGTCTTACCTGGTATATTTAACAGAGTACCAATGATGCTATCATAGACATTTTTCTCAACGTGCATTACATCGATACAATGCCTGACTGTCAAAGAACTCCAATAAAGAAGATCCCAAAATATTGCCTTCTTCTTGAATGAAGAATTGTCACTCCGTGTGGCCATACTACATTGTGATTTCTTATCAAATTCATTGACAATGTCTTTTACTCTTTCATAAACAACATCCCCTGGTATAGGTTTAGGTGCACTCTGTTCATCATTCCATCCATTGAATGCTTTGCGCTTCCTACGATACGGATGGAATTTTGAAAGAAACCTTCGATGACCAAGATATACAGTCTTGCCGCCATGTTTTAGTCTTATTGAATCAGTGTTTTCTTCACATATAGGACACGCTTTAGCTCCTTTGACACTATATCCAGACAAATTCCCATATGCTGGAAAGTCATTAATAGTGCAGAACAACATAGCGTGCAAACGAAATGTCTCTCTTGCTGAAGCATCATAGGTCATCACACGTTCAGCCCAAAGTTTCTTTAAGTCATCAATCAAAGGTTCAAGATAAACATCGATATCATTTCCGGGTTGTTTAGGGCCCGATATCAACAATGACAACATAACATACTTATTTTTCATACACATCCAGGGAGGAAGATTGTATATAACAAGCATGACTGGCCAAGTGCTATGTTGGCTGCTCAATGTCCCGTACAGATTCATCCCATCTGTACAAAGCCCAAGTCTTAGATTCCTATCTTCTTCACCAAATTTGGGGTACAATAGATCAATCTTCTTCCACTGTGGGGAATCAGACGCATGTCGCAAGATCCCATCATTATTTTTCTTAACATCTGCATGCCACCTCAAATTCTTTGCATCTTTCGGATTTGCAAACAAGCGTTGAAACTGTGATATTATAGGTAGATACCACAACACCTTGGCAGGAGAACCAGTTTTGGACTCCCCCAAAGTCATCAATTTATACCGTGACGCACCACATTTTGGACAATCTTTCAAATCTACATAGTCCTTTTGAAATAATACACAATCATTCGGGCATGTGTGTATCTTCTTGGCCTCCATTCCCATTGGGCACAACATTTTGTTTACCTGGTATGTTGAGATTGGCAGCTCGTTTCCTTCAGGAAGCATTTCTTTCAACAAAGTCAACAATTCAGTGAAGCTTTTGTCGCTATTATTAGCTTTCAACTTATACAATCTCAACACAGCGCTAAGCTTTGTAAACATAGCATAACCTATGTATAACGGTATCTCACCATCATGCACAATGTTTCTAAAGATAGGAGGTGGATCGGTGTGCTCTACCCTACAACTATCCAGCATCGCATCAACGATGTCTGCTGGAACTGGTTCGTTCACATTTACGTCATCGGAGGCAATTTCTTCTTCCACCCAAGCACTGCTATCGACATCTACTGGTTTCGATTTTGAAATCTCTCCATGCTAGTGCCATTCTGTATCACTTTGTACAATCCCATTGCACATGACATGACTTTTGATTTCCTCACCAGTGTTGACTTTCAAGTTGTTACCGCAATGCCTACATGGACAGTAGAACCTATCTGTAGGTTTTTTCCTATGTTCCTCGGCAAATCTAATAAACTGATCAAGACCAGATATAAACTCTGGGGTGCAACGATTGCGAATGGACATCAATGATCTATCCATTCTAAGATCAGAGAAAACAAGTATATATTAGGAAACAAATATATATTAGGAAAAGATTAGGCAACATTTCCCCGTTGTTCTCTAAGTACATATGTACATAGAGAACAAACGGGGAAACACTACAAAAATTTTTCTCGAAAACCCAATACACATTATACACTTAAATCCTAAGTGAGATTAGGTGTTCAAGAACAGTCCCAAACCGGGGACTATCCAAGATTTACTCCTAATGAGTCAATCTTGGACGGGTTTCTAGGCCAACAAACACATTTGATGTCATTCTTATATATAATAAATGTGTACCACCTATCCCATCCTTGAACACCTAATCTCACTAGTAAGTGTATAATGTGTATTTGGTTTTCAAGAAAATTTCGGCAGCATTTCCCCGTTGTTCTCTAAGTACATATGTACTTAGAGAACAAACGGGGAAATGCTACCGAAATTTTCTCAAAAACCCAATACACATTATACACTTACATCCTAAGTGAGATTAGGTGTTCAAGAACAGTCCCAAACCGGGGACTATCCAAGATTTACTCCTAATGAGTCAATCTTGGACGGGTTTCTAGGCCAACAAAAACATTTGATGTCATTCTTATATATAATAAATGTGTACCACCTATCCCATCCTTGAACACCTAATCTCACTAGTAAGTGTATAATGTGTATTTGGTTTTCAAGAAAATTTCGGCAACATTTCCCCGCTGTTCTCTAAGTACATATGTACTTAGAGAACAAATGGGGAAATGCTACCTAAATTTTCTCGAAAACCCAATACACATTATACACTTACATCCTAAGTGAGATTAGGTGTTCAAGAACAGTCCCAAACCGGGGACTATCCAAGATTTACTCCTAATGAGTCAATCTTGGACGGGTTTCTAGGCCAACAAAAACATTTGATGTCATTCTTATATATAATAAATGTGTACCACCTATCCCATCCTTGAACACCTAATCTCACTAGTAAGTGTATAATGTGTATTTGGTTTTCAAGAAAATTTCGGCAGCATTTCCCCGCTGTTCTCTAAGTACATATGTACTTAGAGAACAAACGGGGAAATGCTACCGAAATTTTCTCGAAAACCCAATACACATTATACACTTACATCCTAAGTGAGATTAGGTGTTCAAGAACAGTCCCAAACCGGGGACTATCCAAGATTTACTCCTAATGAGTCAATCTTGGACGGGTTTCTAGGCCAACAAACACATTTGATGTCATTCTTATATATAATAAATGTGTACCACCTATCCCATCCTTGAACACCTAATCTCACTAGTAAGTGTATAATGTGTATTTGGTTTTCAAGAAAATTTCGGCAGCATTTCCCCGCTGTTCTCTAAGTACATATGTACTTAGAGAACAAATGGGGAAATGCTACTGAAATTTTCTCGAAAACCTAATACACATTATACACTTACATCCTAAGTGAGATTAGGTGTTCAAGAACAGTCCCAAACCGGGGACTATCCAAGATTTACTCCTAATGAGTCAATCTTGGACGGGTTTCTAGGCCAACTAACACATTTGATGTCATTCTTATATATAATAAATGTGTACCACCTATCCCATTCTTGAACACCTAATCTCACTAGTAAGTGTATAATGTGTATTTGGTTTTCAAGAAAATTTCGGCAACATTTCCCTGCTGTTCTCTAAGTACATATGTACTGAGAGAACAAACGGGGAAATGCTACCGAAATTTTCTCGAAAACCCAATACACATTATACACTTACATCCTAAGTGAGATTAGGTGTTCAAGAACAGTCCCAAACTGGGGACTATCCAAGATTTACTCCTAATGAGTAAATCTTGGACGGGTTTCTAGGCCAACAAATACATGTGTTGTCATTCTTATATATAATAATTGTCTATAAACTACAGGCAACATGGTTAATCCTAATCAACAGAGCATTATTAAATAATAAATCAAGAAATCAATAGTTTCAAACAAAAGGTCTAGGAATCTTTACTAGACATTATATGTATACCTAATCATCATATTTAACATACTACATTATTATGAACATCCAGATCAGATAAAGATCATACTATGTTATAACCATTGGTTTAATAACCCTATTTCCGCATGTACATGTTTATCAACTTTAAAACCCTATAATTCATGAAATCATTCTAATTCAACTTAATATGTTGGGATGACATAATTATACTGGTAGGATTTTAATAGATATGATAAGTACCTCATCTATAAAGCATTATTAAATAATAAATCAAGAATTTAATAGTTTCAAACATGCAATAATTCACAATGCCATGTTATAAACTATAGGCAACATGGATAGATGAGACTAGAGTTCATATTAGAATAAAAATTAGCAACTTAGGACAAAGTCCATCACTAAAGTCCCAAACTCAACATATATACACAATCAGCATCAAATATAGGACAAAAGGGTAGATTAGAACCCTAATGTATTGTTGTTTGCTTCCTCCATTTGCCCCTCTTGCCCGACAACTGGGTTTAATGAAAGAAACACATCCATATTCATTCTACTCTCTCGTAGGTGGAAGAAGAGGAGGAAGAGGGTACATGTGACGAGCGACAGTGGCGGCGGTGAGAAGCGAGCATGTATCAATCGGCGACTGCGTGCAGTAGGTGTCCAACGGCGGTAGGAGCGGCGGCGAGCAGTAGAAGGTGTCCAGCTATGGCAAGCAGCAGGTGTCCAGTGGTTTCGGCGGCGCGACGGCGTGGCGGCGCCGGTTCTTAGGTGCTGGAGCAGCAGTTCTCAGACATCGGTTCTCAAGCGCTGGAGCAGCAGGGCGGTGGAGAAGGGGCACGGAGAAGAGAAGAAGGTAGCAGGAGTGGTGGTGGAGAAGGGGGCGTCGGAGAAGGGGGCGCCGGAGAAGAAATAGCCGGAGAAGGGGGCGCTGGAGAAGAAATCGCCGGAGAAGAAATCGGCGGCAGAGAGAAATAGGGAAATCGGCTCGCAATGGAACAGAAGAAAGGGGAAGAGTCGTGCGATCGCGGGATATAAAGTACCCAAATAGCGTCGGTTGTTTGCAACAACGGACGCCTAAAAATCTTTAACGTCGGTTGTTTGCAACAACCGACGTCCAATTCGATGATATTTTCATGAAATTGTTTGGCGGGAACCACCTTCAGCGTCGATTATACAAGGATAACCGATGCTGAAAGTGACACTTTTCGCGCAAATTTTCATCGCACATAGGCGTCGGTTTATACCTACATAACCGACGCTGAAAATGACACTATTTTTTTTGATCAAAAGTTGGATTTCGCGGGCGACTTTAAGCGTCGGTTTGTTATAAACAACCGACGCTGAATACAAAGTAGTACCCGTGTCTGGCTGGTCTTCGAATATAGAAGTCGGTTTGCTTAAACAACCGACGCCTTATATGTTAGGCGTCGGTTTTCCTTAATAACTGACGCCCAGAAAAGTGACGCTGAATGCTATTTCTATAGTAGTGATTACACTATGTATTGACCATATACATATGCATGAGTATAGATGTCTAGACCGTTCACCATACATGGCCTCGACCACTCACTACCATGTGTTGCGACCTAGACATATTCAATGTGTCTCAACCGTAACACATGTTTTTGACCCTAGTGCATCATGGTGTAGCAACCTCAAGGGATGTAGGTGTGTTAGACTCAAGAGACGTGAGTGTATCGACCTAAGAACATAGTGTTTCAACTTCCACACTTCATGATGTTTCGACCTCAACCAAACATGGTCTCAACCCTAAGAGACATAGTGTTTTAACCTCATCCAAACATGGTGTATCATCCACAACATGACACATGGTCTTCATCACTATTCCCACATGTGTTTCGACCCTATACATAAGAGTAGCAACCAGGACACTCTCATGTGGTAGTGACCTCAATATCACTTAGGTGTTTCGACCCCTTATCACACATGGTCATAACCACCCTTTACGTAAGTGTAATGACCACCATGCACATGGTGTTATGACCTTCATTATGTCTTGACCGCACCAACATGTTTGCAAGAGATGGGAGATCAGGAAACACAAAACATCAACCAAAGAGAACAAGACTCTACACAGGGGTGTTCTTCAAACCCTAGAATAAGATCATGAAAGATCACCATAGGAGTTATGTTTAAAAGAAAGAAACTAAGATTTTTAGACATATAACTAGCTTTTCTATTATTCAAGTATAAATGCACCAAACATGTATAACATAATTCCATGGATCAAAGAATAAAAGGTCATCATCCATTTCTCAACTATCTAAAAATTGGATACAATGATGTTAGGGTTTATAAGAAGTATAATCCATTTTTAGGATACTACATGATTCAACCGTAAACATTTTCACTTCCTTTATCATAAAGAACATATTTTTAAGATCTAGAACATCAACATATGAGTTGCATATGATCAT
The DNA here is from genome assembly GCA_963693085.1 of Alisma plantago-aquatica. NCBI lineage: Eukaryota > Viridiplantae > Streptophyta > Magnoliopsida > Alismatales > Alismataceae > Alisma > Alisma plantago-aquatica. The sequence goes on from OY856412.1 coordinate 382,591,529, forward strand.
ATTTAATATGCACATAATAGAGGTATGAAAATTTATAAAACCCACCTATTTTTATGGTCCAAACTTCTAATATTTCAAGCACCAAGGAAAAGAAAGAAGCCCCAACTGGATTCAATCCTTTGAGCACAAGATTCTCCTTCAAAAAAAAAAGGAATTCCATGGTTAAAGGAGAGTTCAGGGAATGAAAAACCCAAACCCTAGCTCAAACTGAGGAAGAAGATGAAAAAAAACTCAAGTTAAAACATGAACGTCGACCCATTAAAGAAGAGATCCCCAAGAAAAGTCACCATGGGTCACCCACATCTCTCACGGTCAAGAAGGAGGAAGAAGTATAAGAAGAGAGGGGAAATGTCATCAGGGTTTTGAATCACTTACCAAGAGAAGAAAATCTCCAAGAAATCACCACCAAGGAGTTAATATAGGACTAGATATTCAACATGCAAGGTGGATCGGCCACCCAAGCTTCAAGATTTTCCCCTCCTTGCTCCTGAAGATCCAAGGTTGCTCACACACAAAGAAGAAGATGATGGAGTCGAAAAAGGTTCACATAAGGGAAGAAAAGGGGATATATATCTTTAGGGAGAGAGAGAGAGCGATTATCCGTTATCACCATGAGATCGGATAAGGACACATTCCCTTCAAACAACTGATCTTATTTTTTATCACATGAAAAAACATAAAAAATCTATGTCTATCCAAAAAGTTTAGTGACCTCCATGGTCGCTACCATCTCATCATGGTTGCAACACTTCATGCATACCTTGTTTTGACCCAAAACCTTAATTCTTCATGCAAGGTCGAACACTAAAGGACAAAGATGTGTTTCAACTTCTAGGTTCTTTTGGTTAAAACAACAAGACTTCGAGCATGTGTTGAGGTATCTACCCTCACGCAAGAGTGGTTTAGTGGTTGTAGCACTCAAACCCTAGCTATGTCACCACTTCCACTTAGCAAACCCTAGATTACCATGAAGTGTTCCATCACCAAACATCATTCAAACAAGGTGCCCCACGTCACCAACTTCTCACTCATATTGCCAAAGTACAAGGAGCACTCTCTCTACATCTGACATTTTATAAGTTAACCCTCACTTATTGGAAATTAGAAAACTAGTCTAAAATAAACACTAATATAGAAAAGATAGTCCAAACCTCAATCAAATTGGACCCAATTGAGACCATAGAATTGTCACATGATATTAAAGAATTTCACAAGATTATATTAAGTTTTAAGAATCTCGTTTATGCAAAGAAATCATATTTAAGCATAAAGCTAGGTCATAAGTCTTACAGTCACCATCACCCAACATACGACACCCATGATCTGTCACACAAAAGTTTTTGATAAACCCGACCTAGAGGAACCTGACCCCATCAACCTTGTCCAGCTTTCGTAACCCTAACCTGATCTCGTGCTATCCAGCCAGGCCACCAGCCCCTGCATTCTGGCACCACCCAACAACCCCCTCTGATCTAGACCTTGTGCCCCTCAATAGGGAACAACATCCTGGATGACAACTGCAATTGCATGTTTCCTACTTCATTCAACCGTCTTGTCACACAAGCACCTAACTTCCATGCCACCCCAACACTATAAATTCCTTCCACACTACCACACAAGTGCATCAACACCTATCGCAAGCCCCACTAGTCAACAATAATTCCTTCAGTCAATGACAAGACCTTCAGTCAGAATCACACCACCTCTCCCAATTTTCCCTCGTCATCTAACTTATTAAAGAAGAAGGAAGTCAGACTCAGACCGTCTACACAATGGATAAGAGATCCCAACAACATCTCTCACACCACTACCCTCACTAACTCTTCAACTACTTTGTTGGGATGTCTAAAATAGTCAGCAATGCCTCTAGGCTGCTAGTTAGTATCCCCCAAAAAAAATTTAGGACTCTCACCCCGAACCCCCAAGCAAGGTGTTGTTGATCCCCTTCCACCTCCAACCAACTCACCACAGATTTGGATCCCTGGGATGAGCACACCGGAGGCACCACCTTCTATATCAACTTCAAGAAGGATTTTGTGACAAAGTGGTTTTTTTGGCTTAATTTCGAGGATGGAATTTCTTTTAAGGTGTGTAGGATGTGATGGAGTGGACTTTTAGAGTCTACATCTAATGACATAAGTGAAATCATAAGGTTGAATAATATTAAGAGGTCCAAGTGTTTATCGTTACATTACATTTGATGTTCTTAAATTTATGCACCTTTTTCAAGGAATTAATCGATTAATTGATGTATTATGTAAGTTGGACCAAGGTGCAAGATTATCTTTGACGTAGTAGTTGTGATATCTATTTGTAAAGATTCCTTGAGAAAGGAGAGTCCACGGATGGGGAATCATGGAGTCTTAGTATCCTTGGATAGATCTTTGGGGAAGGAACTATGACCGTAGGATTGCAAGATCTAGAGACACCGATAACATCTTTAATCTATGCTTAACTAGAGCAGCAACGTGAGTATTTCTCCAGCCACGATTAGCGTTCGTGGGGTGAGTGGAGAGAGAGACCACTTGCCTCGTCATGAACTGCAGCTCAAGGTCTCACGAGAGAATTGCATCATACCTCTAGCCAACCTCTCCATCGGCAGCTGCAGGGAGAGGATGAGAGCAGCGATGAGTATCGTCCTCACTGGAGGAGAGATGTGCAGCTGTAGCTCCATGATGTAGAGAAGCCATGGCAGAACCAGAGGAAGGAGAAGATGAGTGTATCGTGTTGGTTACCTCAGCCAGGACTGACCCAACAACAATGCTAGGAACAGACCTGGCCACCTCACGCATGTTGGGGTCAAGGAGGAAACGTCGTGCAGGCTGGGGATCAACCATGGGCGGCAGGCTCCTAGCAGGCGAAGTATTGAAGCCGTGTCTTTGTGTCTGGAAAGCCAAGAGGGATCGCAAGGGTCTAGAGAACCCCTGGGCATATCAATCAGTGGGCGATGAAGACTTGGAGATTGAACAACTCCTCGCCGGAGTCGTCCCCATGGCAGTGGCGCTCTCACCTCGACCTAGAGATCTGGACGGCGTCACATGTTTTAAAGAGCCCGGAACTGCAGGGATGAATCTGTGAGGGCTTAGCACCGTCAGGTGTGCGCCAGGAGCTAGGAAATGGATGCCATGCCTCGCCAAATCTAGGCCAGGCGGTGGAGAATGCAGAGGAGTAGAGTTGCAGCCGTCCACTTTACGTGAGAGAGAAGAATAGGCGGCGATGGTTTTCTGCTGGGAGGACCGATTTTGGGAGATGGAGCCATCGAGCGGAGAGTTGATGGTCGTAGCAAGTAGTTGTGGCGGCGCTCTGTAGACACGAGAGGCAGAGCGCAACAGACGGCTCTCACGGGTGCCACATCGCGAGGAGATATCGCGAAGAAGGAAGGAGGAGGGAGCAGACTGGGCGGGGCCAAAACCTAGGTGGCCCAGGTCAAAGTGGTCAGCTCAGCACCAAGCCCATGAGATGAACCACCGGCTTAGCACAGGCCAAGAGTTGAATGTCACGCCCCCACATGGACATGTGGCAAACTTCCATTGGCCGAAGAAGGTAAATATCTAAAAAATGTTCAAATCTTACAAAATTCATAGTAAATAGATCGCTTATCAGAAAAATACAAGTAACCAAAATTCTCAGAAAAATGCGTATAAAAATATGGTAGCATAATATTTGGCTTTTGATGCATTAATAACAGTGATATCATGTAATATGTATAATGCATGTTTAATGGATAATAAATATCAAACGATGTTATAAAATTATGGGAAAATTCCAGTAAGTCCATAATCATGTTTAAAATGCATATGATGTCAGTTATGGTCATGTTGATGCATAAAAGAATATAATTTAATTAATATGGATAATTACGGATAATAATCCTAAATAATATGTAATTAATGCATACATGCTCAATGACTGGTGACATTTTTAGAGTAAGATCATATCAGTAATTAGAAGATAATATGTAACTCTGAGATCAGTTATATATATGGAATTAATAGAAACATGATAATGACTCTTCATGTGATATAAAACCCTAATATGCTAAATGAATATGATCTAGAGTTAATATGTACACATAATCATATGTAATCAAATAATTAGATTATTGAGTATTATAAGGAGTTCAACCTCAGTATTGTCAATCCTAGATAACAAGAAGGATAGATATGAAATAACGATGAGAATATCCTAATGAGTTAAGTAAACCCTAAAATGGATACGATTAGGGTTAAGATGAGGTGCATGATGATGAGAACCTGATGATCGTATGTGATCTTATCTTTATCAGGGTTTGACCTGGATATATAGTTGACCTGAGGAATATGTGATGATTAAGTGTATCTCTTGATCAAGGTACGCTATTACCTCTTACTTGGCTTATTATACAATATGCTTGTGTTATATGTGTAGTAAAATACTTGGCATATTATATTGGATGAAATGATTGTTTTTGTATGATATGTTGCACGATTTCCATACTTATTGCTATGAACACATGAAACATAATATATATGTTCCATTATATGAAAGCACTAATTCTCCTTGGTAGCATAGTGTTGGAAAGTGATCATTCTCTTTGGTAGCAGATCACATTGTACAATGATCTAACTCTTTGGTAGTAGATCATAAGGCCTTACATCTCATTCTCTTTGGTAGAAGAGATGATGCATTATTCCCTCAGGTGGCGAATGCATGGATATATAATGGAAAATGAGTTTAAAATATGTTTTCTCTTTTGTTAATGAATACCTTTGTGCAAGTATACGTTTTTCTTATATTCTTCTGTTACTTCCAAGTATATTAGTTTTATCTTATTTCCAAGATATGATGAGAGGCATATAAAAGACATGTAGGCGTACTCAGTACAATATTCTTGAAATATTGTGCTGATGTGTACCGCATGTAATCTTTTGTATAGGTTATGGTTATGCTCTTGAAGATCCAGGATAGTTGAGAGTTGTGTAGCGAGCTGATGTACAGGTGGACCTGTTGTCTTAAGATCTTGTTGTTTAGATGTAGTACATGTATATGTTATAGTTTGTTGTTCAATATGTAATATCAAATGTTGTAACAATTCATGTTGTAATTATATGTTGAATGGTGAACATGTGTGTATGGTTTTATTATTGTTCATGTACATGTGCTACTGATTGTTTCCTTCTGACTCCCTTGATTTTCTTCTTCTTAGCCTCATGTGGGATGTTTAAATTGGGATTCTCGTTGAGGTGAGGGTTTCAATTTGGACGTCACACATCAGATTAAGTTTTAGAAAATCCGGGGATGTCACAGGTGGTATTAGAGCATGAACAATAGCAAAGTCTGACATTTTCTCATTATGAAACTCAAAACCAGAAAACCTTGAACTTAATAATATTTGTAGGGTTAGATTAGTTTTCTTTAGATACTAGATCTGACCTAGCCTCTAGGTTAGCACCTAGATGTCCGAGAACTAGGTCTAGACTGGTGCATGTTGATGTAGCAAGTCCTTATATGTCGTTCTTTCCTTGTAGTGCAACGGTATGGGACGTTGCACTATTTGGAAATGACGTACATAAAAGGAAGAGAAACCCTAGACATATTGTGCATGTTGTCTAGAGTAGCTACACTAGTCTACCCCTTGTTCTCACCCTTTTCACTAGTTTTCATGACAGTGGACTCTCTACTATGTGTGGGACACTCGTTTTCAGGATTTGGTTTTTGATTCCAAACGGGTCGAACCTCGATAGTTTTCTCTGACGTTTGTTTTATTGGAGAATAACTATATAATATTTTAATATGTATATGTATTACAAAAATGTGTCCCCACACATGTATAAGTAGGAGGTGGTCATGCAACCTAAGTGAAAGTGAATGACATCAGCCTAGAAGAGAGAGTAGTTCTAATTTAGATGTCTAGAGCCTTGTTTTATATATGATAGATGGAATAGATGAAATAAGTTTGATGATATGATGTAAGTCTTGTTTAGATCACATAAGATGGTTATGATGATCTATGTTTGTCTTTGAGGACTTAAGTTCAGTTTTGAGGTTTTGAGATAAGTTTTGATGATGCAAGTGAATAGGCTTTTATGAGAAAAGATATGTTAATCTAAGACCAGGTTGTGAGTCAGCATGAGCCTCAAGCTCTTTTACAAAGGAGGACCTCTAGTGTTAGGACCAGTTTTGGGGTTTGCTCAAGAGAAAGAGAGTTGAGAAATAGTTTTCACGGGTATAGATCATAGAAGAGAATGTCATAGCATGCTTTGTTTTGTGCTTATGTGGCTAGAGCTTGTAAGGCTATCACTAGTTCCAATGAGGTAATCCGAGAACCCTAGACCGGGATAGGGAAGATAAAGTATATGCATATGAGATACTCCTATAGTTGAGTTAGCTCAGAGAGACTGAGCATGACACTACCCTCGTGGTATGGGTTAGAGGAACCTCATTTGGATGATATAAAGTTTTGATATATGTTTACCAAGTCACTCACTTAAGTTTGTTTAGCACAGCTATGATACAATATATGTAAGGATGTGATCTAATCTCGAGATGTGACATATAGACATGATATGATGGAAACTAGAGTTGGTTTAATAAATATCAATGCATGCTTGGTTAAATATACATGAATAATGATGATAATGTGATAGTGTTGGTTAATCGTGTGAGAATTCATTAATAAATGCTGCAATTTATTATGAGAAATGAAATAAGATCATATGCATGAAACATGTTACATGAGGTGTTAATATTAGTGGCTAAAAAATATATAGTTTGACAATTAGCACACATAATGATTATGACACCTTGATACGATATATATGGATAAAGTGGGTTAACTATAGCTAACACCTACCTAAAAGGCATGTGTTAATGTTGAACATGTTCTAACAACTAAGCTCAATAAATGTGGATGACACCTTGACGTATGAGTTAATAGCTAACTCCTATAGAACATGGTAACATGTTGTGGGAACTCTAATGCATGAGTTACGATAAGGAAGAAAATCTAACATATGAGATATGTAATGACATAACCTAAGCTTCTAACTCTTGTTTGAGCATTCTATGGAGTGAAGTTGCACCCTTGATGCTTTTGAAACCCCCTAATAGTGCTTTGGATACATGGTTCTAGGTAACCTTTGCATATATGTTACACATATAATGGTGCCTACATGTGGATGAGAGAAAGATAAGGTTTTCCTTGGAAGTATGAGTATGGTGTACTTTCAAGGATGAAAGTTCTTTGAGATGTATATGATGTGACAAAGTGGTTTTTTTGGCTTAATTCCGAGGATGGAATTTCTTTTAAGGTGTGTAGGATGTGATGGAGTGTACTTTTGGAGTCTACATCTAATGACATAAGTGAAATCATAAGGTTGAATAATATTAAGAGGTCCAAGTGTTTATCGTGACATTACATTTGATGTTCTTAAATTTATGCACCTTTTTCAAGGAATAAATCGATTAATTGATGTCTTATGTAAGTTGGACCAAGGTGCAAGATTATCTTTGACCTAGTAGTTGTGATATCTCTTTGTAAAGCTTCCTTGAGAAAGGAGAGTTCACGGATGGGGAATCATGGAGTCTTAGTATCCTTGGATAGGTCTTTGGGGAAGGAACTAGGACCGTAGGATTGCAAGATCTAGAGACACCGATAACATCATTAATCTACGCTTAACTAGAGCAGCGACGTGAGTATTTCTCCAGCCACAATCAGCGTTCGTGGGGTGAGTGGAGAGTGAGACCACTTGCCTCGTCAAGAACTGTAGTTCAAGGTCTCACGAGACCACTGCATCATACCTCTAGACAACCTCTCCATTGGCAACTGCAGGGAGTGGATGAGAGCAGCGATGAGTATCATCCTCACTGGAGGAGAGATGTGCAGTTGTAGCTCCACGACATAGAGAAGCCATGGAGGAACCAAAGGAAGGAGAAGATGAGCGTATCGTGTTGGTTCCCTCTGCCAGGACTGACCCAACAACAACGCCAGGAATAGACCTGGCCACCTCACGCATGTTGGGGTCAAGGAGCAAACGTCGTGCAGGCTGGGGATCAACCATGGGCGGCAGGCTCCTAGCAGGCGAAGTCTTGAAGTCATGCTTTTGTGTCTGGCAAGCCAAGAGGGATCGCAAGAGTCTAGCGAACCCCTGGGCATATCAATCAGTGGGTGATGAAGACTTGGAGATTGAAAAACTCCTCATTGTAGTCGTCCCCATGGCAGCAATGCTCTCACCTCGACCCAGAGATCTGGATGGTGTCACATGTTTTAAAGAGCCTAGAACCGTAGGGATGAATCCGTGAGGGTCTGGGCACCGTCAGGTGTGCGCCAGGAGCTAGGAAGTGGTTGCCATGCCTCGCCAAAGCTAGTCCAGGCGGCAGTGCACACAGAGGAGTAGAGTTGCAGCCGTCCGCTTTACGCCAGAGAGAAGAACAGGCGGCAATGGTTTTGTGCTGGGAGGACCGATTTTGGGAGATGGAGCCATCAAGCGGAGAGTTGATGGCCATAGCAAGTAGCTGTGGCGGTGCTCTATAGACACGAGAGGCAGAGCGCAGCAGACGGCTCTCACGGGCGCCAGATCGTGAAGAGATATCGCGAAGAAGGACGGAGGAGGGAGCAGACCGGGCGGGTACAAAACCTAGGTGGCCCAGGTCAAACTGGTCAGCTCAGCACCAAGCTCATGATATGAACCGCCGGCTTAGCACAGGCCAAGAGTTGAATGTCACACCCCCACAAGGACATGTGGTGAACTTCCATTGGCCGAAGAAGGTAAATATCCAAAAAATGTTCAGATCATACAAAATTCATAGTAAATAGACCGCTTATCAGAAAAATACTAGTAAAGTACCAAAATTCTCAGAAAATGTGTAGAACAAAATGGTAGCATAATATTAGGCTTTTGATGCATTAATAACAGTGATGTCATGTAAGATGTATAATGCATGTTTCATGGATAATAAATATCAAACGATGTTATAAAATTATGGGAAAATTCCAGTAAGTCCATAATCATGTTTAAAATGCATATGATGTCAGTTATGGTCATGTTGATGCATAAAACAATACAATTTAATTAATATGGCTAATTAGGGCTAATAATCCTAAATAATATGTAATTAATGCATACATGCTCAATAAATGATGAAATTTACAGAGTAAGCTCATATCAGTAATTAGAAGATAATATGTAACTCTGAGATCAGTTATATATATGGAATTAATAGAAACATGATAATGACTCTTCATGTGATATAAAACCCTAATATGCTAAATGAATATGATCTAGAGTTAATATGTACACATAATCATATGTAATCAAATAATCAGATTATTGATCATTATCTAGAGTACAACCTCAGTAATGTCAATCCTAGATAATAAGAAGGGATAGATAAGAAATAATGATGAGAATATCCTAATGAGTTAATTAAACCCTAAAATGGATACGATTAGGGTTAAGATGAGATGCATGATGATGAGAACCTGATGATCGTATGTGATCTTATCTTTATCAGGGTTTGACCTGGGATACATAGTTGAGATGAGGAATATGTGATGATTAAGTTTATATCTTGATCAAGGTACGCTATTACCTCTTACTTGGCTTATTATACAATATGCATGTGTTATATGTGTAGTAAAATACTTGGCATATTATATTGGATGAAATGATTGTTTTTGTATGATATGTTGCATGATTTTCCATACTTATTGCTATGAACACATGAAACATAATATATATGTTCCATTATATGAAAGCACTAATTCTCTTTGGTAGCATAGTGCTAGAAAGTGATCATTCTCTTTGGTAGCAGATCACATTGTACAATGATCTAACTCTTTGGTAGTATAAGATAAGGCCTTACATCTCATTCTCTTTGGTAGAAGAGATGATGCATTATTCCCTCATGTGGCAAATGCATGGATATATAATGGAAAATGAGTTTAAAATACGTTTTCTCTTTTTCTAATGAATACCTTTGTGCAAGAATACGTTTTTCTTATATTCTTCTGCCAAGTATATTAGTTTTATCTTATTGCCAAGATATGATGAGAGGTATATAAAAGACAGGTAGGCGTACTCATTACAATATTCTTGAAATATTGTGCTAACGTGTACCGCATGTAATCTTTTGAATAGGTTATGGTTATGCTCTTGAAGATCCAGGATAGTTGAGAGTTGTGTAGCGAGACGATGTACAGGTGGACCTGTTGTCTTAAGATCTTGTTGTTTAGATGTAGTACATGTATATGTTATAGTTTTTTTTTCAATATGTAATATCAAATGTTGTAAAAATTCATGTTGTAATTATATGTTGAATGGTGAACATGTGTGTATGGTTTTATTATTGTTCATGTACATGTGCTACTGATTGTTTACTTATGACTTCCTCAGATTTTCTTCTTCTTAGCATAGTGTGAGATGTTTAAATTGGGATTCTCGCTGAGGTGAGGGTTTCAATTTGGACGTCACACATCAGATTAAGTTTTAGAAAATCTAGGGACGTCACAGATTTTTTTCCAATAAATCATGGTGACTCTTCAACAAATCAGCGACAAACTAGATGGCTTCATGGATAAAACAACCCCCACCTTGGGGCTATTAGACAAAAACTAGACAACATGATGCAACGACAAGATGATATAGTTCCGCATCAACTACATGAATTTGCATTGAAGCAAGATAAATTTCTACAACACCTAGCCCTAAACAGGTGGATGCAACTCTTATGCAAGTATATAATTCATCCCACTCCTGACTCCAACCATGTCAAGACTATGAGTATCGTATAAATACAAGATAGAATAGAGTTTGAGGTTTCACCTCCTTTGAGTGCCTAGATCCACAACACTTCATAAGAGGTTCATGAAAAAGATGATGAAGGTGCATCACCCACCTGTGATTCAACGATTGACAAGCACGAGTCAGAGACAGTGCCTCCACCAACCCTAGAAAAGGATGGCATCAATAGTCTAAGAAATATTGATATGATGCATGCTTGTTCCTCAATGTTTCCTTTAGTAGAAGGTAATGTCAACCTTTCACTATGCCAATCCCCAATGTTCTTAGACACCATCTATGGTCTTCCAGTTGATGATGTTTACCCTACCACCTTCGCACCTCCGATTATTGCAGATGTTCTGCTAGATAAAATCTCTAGTACTGTATAAATTTTATGGCATGCTTGAGGTTGATAATACCCCAACTTTAATTGTGTTGTGCAATCCATTTATCCTGCCACTAGCCACTTTTAGAAAATCTTGTGTGGAATAGGTACCTGACTCCCCCTTGGCTTGTCTTTTGAATCTCAGGGGAGTTAAAGTAGGACATATTAGGATTTATTCTATCTGTTTTTGCTTTATTTTTATATTTATGGATCTAAGTGCAAATTATCTAGTTAATGTACTTAGTCATACATATTTTACGCTTTTCTTTATTTTAGGTTTTATTTAGTTATGAATTTTATTAAATAGGAGTTTATTTTCATTACTTGTTGGTAAAGTCATGTAATCTTATAAAAGCCAACTTCAGGGCCTTTGTCCAGGCAAATGAATATGAATTGAATTTTGATAATTGTCATTTATCTTCTTCGTTCTTCTTCTTCAAGATGTGTTCCACATCAACATGTGTTTTTTCCTCACTATAATTTCAGTCGTTCCATGAATACCGTAATATCACATTGTATGGTTATAAATGTATGTCATAGTTAGTATATTGTTGAATATATTGAATACTTAATATTTTTTAATTGTATTTATCATTCCATTATCTAGGCAAAAAATGTGACAAAGAAAGTGAAATACAACAACTCACTTCTCTACTGAGCCAAATATAAAGTACCATGATAATCAATCTGCATCTTATCTTCGTGGCGATCCACATAGAGAACCAATAACTCAACATAGTGAAAGAACTTATTTGGATGAAATGGAAGACTCCCCACCAACTACAATTGGACCTAGGGTGTGGAATGGACTGATAGCATATCCTTTAATGAAGATGATGTCATTGAAATTATAGGTGATGATCATTCCTATTTTGTTGTATATATATTTAGTAATTCTAATCATCCATCACTCCATCATAAGTTAACCCATGCATTATTTCTCTTAAAGTATATGATGGAAAATTTTGGAAATTGATATGATATATTTCCTTCATCTCAAACATGTTTAAATAGAGACATGGTTGTAAATTATTACTGAATTGAATAAATCAAACCAACGAATTAGGATGTGAGAATGTGTCTTGGTGAGGTGGTGAAACGGGGGGTCAGGTTTCCTATTCCCACATGATGAAGTTAGTTGGCATAGGGTGTCTGATTGTTAAAAAGTAGAGATTGTGAAGATAATCATGGTAAGTAGGTGCTACTCTTGTTTATGTAAGTAATTTTGACATTATCTACTTCCTAAATAACATTCTATTGTAGAATTGTTGTGTTGTTAAACTTATTCTTGTTTCATGTAATCCTTTTTTGGTGATATAAATTACATTTCATATTCCTTCTAACTTGGGTATAGAAGTTAGTTTGAAAATAAGGGGTATGCTTTGTAAATTATTGATTTTCTTCCTTGAGAATGCCAAGCATGTATCTTTAACAAAAATTTATTTAAATTTTGTTGATTTATAGGTTTATGTGACTCATGATTTTTTTTTATTTGTAAAGCCCTTCAAGTATATGCAAGACATCAAATGTTCAAAAATCCCATTACCATACCACACGTTCAAAGAGTTTTGTGCTAAGCTTTTACAATCTTTTGAATAAGGTTGAAAAAGGCATGAGGTGCATCAACGAATTTTGGTCTCAATGAGCTGAGGCATATGCCTCAAGGTGGTCGAGGCATAAACCTCAGAATGTATCGAGGCATTCAGATATTTATATATATTTATAATTATAAGAAAATATATATAATGTAAGTTATACCATTTCAAAAATTACATAACAACATCACATAATATTACCTATTAATAATCTAAATTTGAATAAATGGAAAATCAAAATAATAAAAGTTGTACTCAAACAATAGTATTTTATTATCAATCTATTTGTTTCTTCATTTGCATCAAAGGGGATAGTGGTAAACCCATTGGTCTAGGACCGTATACAGTCAACATGGACTAGGAAACCTCTATTTTAGGTTGTAGGTTGAAGATAAAGCCTCACTTGTGCACCTCACCTCGAGGCGTATACATTTGGTGCCTTAGGGTATGTGTAATGACAAACATCATCTTTACGATAACAAGAGTCATTAACAATAATAAAACATGTAGAAATGATCACTAATAGAGGATTACCAAAAATCACTAAAAATTAAAACTTTTTCAAAGAGATCCATTCACAAGAAAACTCTTTAACAAAGAACCAAAGTGTTCCAAGTTCATCCTGGTTCACAAGTACACAACCTGTACCATTCCTTCTCAAGGATTACAACATTGACTGCCCTGGTAACAAATATACACATGCAATATAAAAACTTCGAGGCACTAAGCCAAAACTCAGATTGATATATTTAAAACTCCGAGGACCTGAGAGTACAAAGACGACACATAGGACTTTTATCTATATGACTAGACAGACAATATCTCCACCTGAGATCTTAATGTTGTCCCTGTTGTTGTTGTTGTTGCTGCTGCTCTTGCCCTGTTCTAGGGTTTCTGCTTTGCCTTCCATGCATACCTATAAATGTTTCCCACGGGGGTGAAACAATTGAAAATTGCCCCAGCAGGAAATATAAATCTCCGCCAAAAAGATTAATATTGCAGTATATTAAATTAAAACTGAGCAGGGGTTACTTTTACATTATCAGGAAGAATTATTCATCATAGAATAGAATAAGATAATCTCCAATCTCATAGAGAGCATTGCAACAACCCATGGTAGATATGTAACTCATCTGCCTACTTTGCATAGAATATAAAGAAACATAATTAACATCTATCCACTAAGAAATGCACAAAGAAATGCAATATAAACCAATGAGTTTATGTATTCGATCCTTAAGAAAACATTCTATACGACTGATTAGGTTTTACAATCACACTTAAGATCTGAGGAGATGAGGTATACCTCTCATACTCCAACCGACCACTGCGAAGTCGAAATCGGTACCATACAAGGTCAATGGAAGAGCCAGATTCCCATGACCTCCCACATCTCGGTCAGTGCTAGATTACATGCAGGACATCTTGTGTCTCTGCTAAATATAACTTTCCAGGGTATACTGGTAACTTCTCTATCAGAGTTATTGTGACGTGCTGCACTCTCTTCACGATCGTGAGATTTCATGTTTATCTCAATCGATCTGGCATTAACAAGATTGGGAGATGTGTACATCATATAACCCAATCATTGGGAGATTTGTGATACCTCCAACCCGACACATATAATGAAGGATTGTGGGATCTCGTTTTTATCTACCACCAATCCCGCATTAGGGTGTCAGGATATTTTCACCCATTACCCCCACATACTCAAAAGTATGCCCTCTGGGTTATACCGTGGAGCAACCCATTTCACCATCACCTATTACTGACGATGATGGATCTATGGTCAGAGCACTACATGAATAGATTTCACTTGATTAATTAAGTACATTATCATATTCTTTTAGCATTAGTCAAGTTTTCAAACATAACTTATTGACACAAATGGTACAAAGAAACATGTACTATTTTCAGCAATGTACTTCTCAATTCTTGTAAGACATTGGGATCTCAGTCCCTCATTTTAACACTAGGAATTCTCATCCCTTCAACAACATCATTATCATGCTTATCAAATCAAGGCATTCAAACTCTCAGTTCATGACTGAACACATCACTGTTACCACTTCTTAGGTAACTATTACCTTCAGGTCATCTGACCAAGGTATTCATGATACTTGTTATACAAGCATCTCACATGGCTCACAAGTCCAAAGCACATCTTGTTACCTCTTACTAGGAAACAATTTAAAACAAAGGCTTACAAGACCATAATCATCTTGTTACTTCTTTCTAAGTAACAAAAACATAATGGCACATATGGCCAATCAACACTTATCAAATAAACATCATAGATCATACCTGGCTATGATCATCACCTCGTGAGACCTGCATGATTATCACTCATGATAATAGACTTATCAAGTTCACATCACATCATGCAATATAGGGTAACACCACTTATTCCCTTACCAGGGTTAGGGTTTACCATTAATTGGGACTTTTCATCCTTTTTCCCAAAACTAGGGTTAGGATTTCCCATCTCACATATAATTAGGATTTCATGTTTGCATTAACCCTCTAACCCTGATTTATTGCTACCCTTCTCGGGGAGCATTCAATGATATCATAAGTATTCATTCATACTTATTACTTTCATCATGTATCATTAATGATTATTAATACAAGGTATGAGTTCATCTCTCATCCTTATCATGGTATGATTATATCATACTTATCATCTTGGCTAAACTCATTCCTCATGGTATATTATCCAACATTTATTAAAATGCATTAAACTCATTACACCTTCATTGTAAGAGTTTGCATAGAACACTTCATGTGTTTCTTATCCAAATATATTGGACTTATTAGTGTATCAAGGTGTACTACCCTGAAATACTAAGTGCAATATCTATCATATCTTGATATATCACTTTTCTCATCATATCCATCTTACTCAAGCTTATTATCTGATCTTGTATTAAGGTATTTCCTTCTTAATACTTTTAATCACTGACCTATCACAATTATCATATAGTACATAGATCATATATTAGAACTGTCCAACTATCTCACATGATATGGACCTATCTCACGTTAAGGTATTGCGTTATTATAAAGTTGCCTATAAACAATCACCTTAGATACTTCCCTTATCAGGGTATTAGCTACTATCCCATTATTAGGATTAGTTTTCTCATATCATCACTTCTTCATTAAGGATAGAATTCCACATCCCATTGCTCCTTATTAGAGTTTCTCAAGGCATCACCCTCAATTAGGGTTTCACATGTATACACCCTAAACTAGGGTTTCACATTCATTTACCCTCAACTAGGGTTTACTATTCATCCCAATTAGGGATTCATATATATCTATCCATAATTATTATACATATATGGATATCTTTCTCTTATCCTCTTCTAGGATATTCACTACTCAGATCTTAATTAAATTGAGTATATTCTTTTATTCAACTTCATGCATTTAGATTTAGCATAACGTATTGAATCCATGCATCATATGCATCATGGATTAATTCCACTAAAGGTACACTTACCTAACTTTATTAGGTGTCAAATGGTTTGATCAATTGAACTTTCAATAATATGAGGTATCCAAATAGATTGATCAATGGAACCTTTAATTGCACTACTTATCCATTTGGATTGGTCAATTGAGCCTCTAATTACATTAGGTACCCAATTGGATTAACCCATTGTACCTTCAATAACAATAGGTTCCCAAATGGATTCACCAATTGAACCTTCAATTGCAATAGGTTCTCAAATGGATTAACCAATCGAGCCTTCAATTTCAATAGGTACACAATTGGCTTAACCATTGGAACCTTCAATTGCAAAAGACAACTTGACCTTGAAACCTCCTAGGTCTCCAAATGGTTTGAGATCGTTTGGTCTCAGATGATCTTGAGACCGTTTGGTCCCAAACGGTCTCTATAAAACACAACTTGACCTTGAAACCTCCTAGGTCTCCAAATGGTTTGAGACCGTTTGGTCTCAAATGGTCTTGAGACCGTTTGGATCCAAACGGTCTTGATACCATTTGGTCCAAACCTCTCAAAACCGCATGGACCAAAAAGTCAATCAAGACTTCAACTAAAACTTGATTTTAATCAATGGAACTTCAACCAATTGGATCATCAATTCAATCTTCAATTGAATCATGGAATCACCCCTAATTTGGAACTTAAATTAGAGTTTGATCTCAATTGGATTATGGTTCATTATCACCAATTAGAGCTTTGAGATTGATCATCAACCAAGCTACTAATTTTGTTTCAATTGATGTCGTTCGGTCTTCAACCAGCCAATCATACTCAACCATAGGTCTCCAAACGGTCTTGAATGACCACCAAACGGTCTTGAGACCATTTGGATGAGCTCCAAACGGTCTTGATACCGTTTGGCTCATCCAACCCTTGGACTTCAGTGAAAAATCATAAGGGTTTGAGCCATTGAGCTGATCATCAAATCAGCAATTAGTTGCTCTTCAATTTGGTATCTTTGTACCTTCAAATACTTAACCATACTCAACCCTACACCTCCAAACGGTCTTGGTTGACCTCCAAACGGTCTTGGTTGACCTCCAAACACTCTAGAGACCGTTTGTATGAGCTCCAAACGGTCTTGAGACCGTTTGCCCATCATATCATCATTAACTATGTCATTCAAATAGGGTTTGGATCCTAGGATTTGTCACCAAATCAGCATTTGATTGCATTTCACTTTGGTATCTTTAGACCTTCAAACACATGACCATACTTGACCCTAGGCCTCCAAACGGTCTTGGGTGACCCCCAAATGGTCTTGAGACCGTTTGGGTAATTCCCAAACGGTTTTGAACAAAACCGTTTGGGCTAATCAACCCAAAATCTCAAATCAACTCATTAGAATTTCAGCACTAATTTTTAATTAGGGTTTGCCCAATTGATTAGCCTTCAACTCACGATTCCTTTAGAACTAATCCATAAAATTTGGTGAGTTATTAACCAATATCATTAGGAACAGTAATATCAAACGGTCATCCCTTGGTCAACCCTCTCAAACGATTTCGAAACCGTTTTCCCAAAAAGGCAAATTAATCAAGTTGAAAATCAGCACTTAATCCAATTAGTCTTTGCCTAATTGATTAGCCTTCAACTCATGATTACTTTGGAATTAATCCATAAAATTTGGTGAGTTATTAACCAACATCATTAGGAACAGGAATATCAAACGTTCAACCCTTGGTCAATCCTCTCAAACGGTTTTGAAACCGTTTTCCCAAAAAGGCAAATTAATCAAATTGAAAATCAGCACTTAATCCAATTAGGCTTTGCCTAATTGATTAGCCTTCAACTCATGATTCCTTTGGAATTAATCCATAAATTTTGGTGAGTTATTAACCAACATCAATAGTAACAGGAATCTCAAACGGTCAACCCTCTCAAACGGTTTTGAAACCGTTTTCTCCCAAACAGTTTCAAACAGTTAGCCCTCAAACGGTTTGGTGAAACCGCATGAGCAAACATGTTGAAACCGATTGGAACAAGATTTCTTTGGGAAAAGTATCCAAGATGATGTCATCATCATCTACCTTCGTCCCTGAAGTTCTAACAACTCCTGATTTCATTAATTAATCAATTTCAACCAGCAATTAATCAAGATATTGAAGGAATCAATGAAATTGCAAGATTAATGGTTGAATAACAATGAGAAAGGGTTCAAGTTATAAAACCCACCTTCAATTGAGCTTCCAAGCTCCAAGATAACGTAACCAATGGTGGATCCAACTCCTTTCACCATTACAAGGCTCGTCCTCATGGTTTGAGTGAAATGGAATGGTTAGAATTGAAGAGGAGATCGAAATAGGAAGAAATCTGTAATTTAGTTTTGATTCCCACCATGGAATCAAGATGAATGAGGGTCAATAAGCTTACCAACAGGTTGGGGCTCGTCCTCCTGTTGCTCCTAAGTCCACTTGAGCTCATCCAAAGCAAAGGAAGAAGAAAGGGCCGAAAAATCCTTTCAATTGATTTGGAAATGAAGTTTTTATAAAGGAAATTGAGGAGAGAGAATGCATTTTTAATTTCCCTCAAATCTCAAATTGGTGCCACATAACCCCCTCACTCTCTTGTGTACGAAGGCACCTTCCTTTTCCTTTAATTCTCCTTCATTATCCTCAAATCAAAAGAAAAGCAAATTAAGCACCTTAATCATATAATAGTAATATCCATAATGTGAGTGGATATTACTTTCCTTTATAATAAGGTGAGTGGAGTTTCACCTCCTTTAGATATTTTCGTGCCTTATCTATGCAAAAGGACGTCTATCCTTTCTCAAAATCAACCAATAACATTTAGGTTGAAGGTCCTTTAATTAATATATTCATTTTTGCCCTAAATTGAATTAGGGTTTCAATTAGGATTAAATCATGATAATTTTAATATCAAGATTCTCTCTCCTCCAACTTAATTCAAATGAGGTTCCCCTCTCATTTTATCTGCTCCAAATGATCCCAAGAAATAGTAAGGACCATTTTGAAGTGGAAAATTACATATTGAACCCTAGGTTTTGGGTAAATTGCACATTACTCCAAAACTTGGTTTTAATGCACAAACATTGCTTTATCAGCTCTTTCTTGGTATTCAGGCTATCAGAAGCCATACATCTGCATCATATTCATTCCCATGATCCTTCAACACATGAGGAACATTTTATCATGTAACATTTGCAATTTAACCCCACAACTTGCGTAATTTGCACTTTAGTCTAAAACAAGCAATCATTGCTTTAACATTGTTCAAACATGACCAAAATTGAAACATAAGTTCCTCAAGATCCTTAATTACTTTTCACAAAGTAAAATCAAGGATCTAGTTAAATTTTCTTAAACAAAACTTCCAGGGTTAAGGCATAACCCAGGTCAGGGATGTTACAAATTATAAACCCCTAACAAGGATTTCGTCCTCGAAATCTCAGATAAAGAAAACATATATTATTCATTCATTATATCATCATGTATCTTCATAACACCTCATTGTTATGGATACGTCATATAACTTTGATCAGCACAAAGTTTCATTCACACAAGATTCTCATAGAATCAATTATGTAGGACACATACTCCACTGTCCTTTTTATTAATGATTGTGGAGTTATTCCTGTGTCAGGTAACATTTTTCTTATTTTAAAATTTCACGAGACAGATTCTTGTTTCTAAGGATTCTCTCATGCTCGTCAATTCAACATTTCTCTTTCAAAATCATAATTAAATTTTTTCACCTTTACAGGATTATAGATCTTTTCATTCCTTGGTTGTGTCATCTGTTGACACAACATTTAGATTTCTTGTTAGTTGTACCAACTATCTCATTAGTTGTACATTTTCTTATCATAAGGAAAGGCTACTTATCAATTAAGAGCTTATCTCAAAGATATCTTTAGTTATTATGTTTAGGCAAAGCATAAACCCCTAACATGTGATGTTCAAACTTTGTTATATACAGATAGACTGGTTTCATGGTTGATCATTCCAGGTAGCCCACATAAACCATCTGACTTTTCTTAGATACCAGAATCTCTTACCTTGTTATCAGTCACATGTGTGGAAAACACATCGTATTCCCATCTTCCTTTCATCATGAGACATTACTGGTTACATATGTCTTTTTCTTGGAACCAATGTCCAAGACACACTAATACTTTTCTAAGTATCAATTACATAAACATTTTCATCTTATGCACATCAAGTGCCCTAAGACTCACTTGATTGTCATATTCTTGAAAGGAAATAAGACAAGGAATCTTATTCCTCTTAGCATCTCATGAATTTTCAATTATTCATGAATCGTTACTTTTTGTCACATCCCAGGTTCCTTGCTATCAGCATAGGAATTTATAAGGATGATCACATAACATTATTCCTTTCTTAGTTATGTTCTAATATGTTCATGAGCATCTTATGATCTAATCACATCTCCCATTTCCTCATTATGGGAAAAGATCTTTATCATATTTACAACTTTATTGAACAAGTATCACCTCCCTTGTTCTCTTTTTCATCATATGAGGGTCATACTTTTACCTCCTCATATATACATAATGATCTGAAATCATATTAGATCCCTCTTTCTTGTACTTAAGGTATGATACATTTATCAATACCATATTTCAAATTCATAGTACTCATTAGATTGTCTCGGAATGACTTATTGATCAGAGCAATCAAAAATATATCAATCTAAGAGTTTCCATACTCACTTTATCATCAATAGTGGTATACCTGGCCAGGGTTAACAAGTATTGAGATGAAGTAGTATACACTTTGTCTACTATCATATTCCTTGCTTTTATCATAAGCATACAATTTAACATCCCTGGATTTTATCCAGGCATCTCTTCTATACCTCTTCATCTTTCATAGAGGTAAGATCAATATAGAGCATTTAAAAGAATAGTGAACATAATTCAAATTTTAGTTATCATCATTTCATCCCTATATAGCAACCAATAGTGAAAACAAAATCAACAATCCTCCTTTTTATAACAAAAAGGGTTTAGTGTACTCAACATGTACACATTTATAATATACCTTTTCCTCATGTCATGGTCTTATTAGTCTTATTACTGATGAAAAAACTAAGCCATGGGATCTTACAGGTGAAAGGTTAAGACCTCTGCACTTACTTAATGGCTACTGCCCTGGCACACTAGGGATTTGTTGCACTATTAGTACCAAAAACTTGGCTTTTCAAAACCATTAGGCAAATGTCTCTAGAATTATAGAGACCATTCCCTACTTCTCAGCTTATTGCCCTTCCTTGAGCACTGGCATCATAGATTTATTATCTGACTGAACTCATGGTAGAGTCTACTTTCTTGCCATAAGTTAATCTTTTCCATATTTTCCCTTATTCCAACATGACTAAGTCATTTAGGAACTCTTTTAAAGCTCAAGCTTTGTGTATTAAGGATTGATCACCTAGGTTATAAGGCTAGCATCCAGTCCACTTATATGCATTATTGTGGCCCTAATCTTCCCAACAAGAGCTATCCTGATCAGGTCTTAATGGGGATTCTTAGGCACTCATTCTATTCTTGCATGATCGCTTAAACCTCTTCTTGGTGCCACAACATTGCCCTTAGAATTGTGTTCCTTGTACTCTCCAGTCATTCTAAAACTTTACCCTTTCTCTGCACAAGCAGAAATCATTATAGGGTATACTGGAGGACACTAACACAGACTCAACAGCTTAGTCCTATGTCTCTGTAGACTCAGCAAACCTAGAGCTCTGATACCACTAAATTGTAATGACAAATATCATCATTAAGATAACAAGAGTCATTAAAAATAATCAAACATGCGGAAATGATCACTAACAACAGATTACCAAAAATCACTAAAAATTAAAACTATTTCAAAGAGATCCATTCACAAGAAAACTCTGTAACAGAGAACCAAGTATTTCAAGTTCATCTTGGTTCACGAGTGCACAACATGTACTATTCCTTCTCAAGGATTACAACATTGACTGCCCTGTTAACAAGTATAAACAGGAAGTATAAAAAAGTCGAGGCACTAAGACAAAACTCAGATTTATACATTTAAAACTCTGAGGACTTGAGAGTACAGAGACGACACATTGGACTTTTATCTATATGACTAGACAGACAATATCTCCACCTGAGATCTTATTGTTGTCCCTGTTGTTGTTGTTGTTGCAGCTCTTTCCCTGTTCTAGGGTTTCTTCTTTGCCTTCCATGCATACCTAAAAATGTTTCCCACGGGGGTGAGACAATTGAAAATTGCCCCAACGAGAAATATAACTCTCCGCCAAAAACATTATTATTGCAGTTTATTAAATTAAAACTGAGCAGGGGTTACTTTTACATTATCAGGCAGAATTATTCATCATAGAATAGAATAATATAATCTCCATTATCATAGAGAGCATTGCAACAACACATGGTAGATATGTAACTCATCTGCCTACTTTTCAGAGAATATAAAGAAACATAATTAACATATATCCACTAAGAAATGCACAAAGAAATGCAATATCTGCCAAAGAATTTTTGTATTTAATCCTTAAGCAAACATGCTATATGGCTGATTACATTTTACAATCACACTTAAGCTCTGAGGAGATGAGGTATACCTCTCATACTCCAACTGACCACTGCAAAGTTGAAATCGGTACCATACAAGGTCAATGGAAGAGTCAGATTCCCATGACCTCCCACATCTCAGTCAGTGTGAGATCACATGCAGGACATCTTGTGTCTCTGCTAAATATAGCTTTCTAGGGTATATCGGCAACTTCACTATCAGAGTTACAGTGGTGTGCTGCACTCTCTTCGCGATCGTGAGATTTCATGTTTATCTCCACCGATCCAGCATTAACTATATTAGGAGATGTGTATGGCATCTAACCTAATCATCGGGAGATTTGTGATACATCCATCCTGGAACATATAATGAAGGATTGTGGGATCTCATGTTACTCTACCACCAATCACACATTAGGGCGTCAGGATATTTTCACCCATCACCCCCACATACTCAAAAGTATGCCCTTCGGGTTATGCCGCAGAGCAACCCGTATCACCATCACCTATTACTGACGATGATGGATCTATGGTCAGAGAACTACATGAATAGCTTTCACTTGATTAATTAAGTACATTATTATATTCTTTTAGCATTAGTCTAGTTTTCAAACATAACTTATTAACACAAATGCTACAAAGAAACATGTACTTATTTTCAGCAATGTACTTCTCAGTTCTTGTAAGACATTGGGATCTCAGTCCCTCATTTTAACACTGGGAATTCTCATCCCTTCAACAACATTATTATCATGCTTATCAAATCAGGGTATTTCAAACCGTCAGTTCATGATGGAACACATCATTGTTACCACTTCTTAGGTAACTATTACCTTCAGGTCATCTGACCAAGGTATTCATGATACTTGTTATACAAGCATCTCACATGGCTCACCAGGCCAAAGCACATATTGTTACCTCTTACTAGGAAACAATTTAAAACAAAGAATTACAAGCCCATAATCATCTTGTTACTTCTTTCTATGTAACAAAACATAATGGCACATATGGCCAATCAACACTTATCAAATAAACATCATATCTCATACATGGCTATGATCATCACCTCATGAGGCCTGCATGATTATCACTCATGATAATAGACTTATCAAGTTCACATCACATCATGCAATATAAGGTAACACCACTTATTCCCTTACCAGGGTTAGGGTTTACCATTAATTGGGACTTTTCATCCTTTTTCCCAAAACTAGGGTTAGGATTTCCTATCTCACATATAATTAGGGTTTCATGTTTGCATTAACCCTCCAACCCTGATTTATTGCTACCCTTCTCTGGGAGCATTCAATGATATCATAAGTATTCATTCATACTTATTACTTTCATCATGTATCATTAATGATTATTAATACAAGGTATGAGTTCATCTCTCATCCTTATAATGGTATTATTATATAATACTTATCATCTTGGCTAAACTCCTTCCTCATGGTATATTAGCCAACATTTATTAAAATGCATTAAACTCATTACACCTTCATTGTAAGAGTTTTCATAGCACACTTCATGTGTTTCTTATCCAAATATATTGGACTTATTAGTGTATCAAGGTGTACTACCCTGAAATACTAAGTGTAATATCTATCATATCCTGATATATCACTTTTCTCATCATATCCAGCTTACTCAAGCTTATTATCTGATCTTGTATTAAGGTATTTCCTTCTTAATACTTTTAATCAATGACATATCACAATTATCATATAGTACATAGATCATATATTAGAATTGTCCAACTATCTCACATGATATGGACCTATCTCACGTTAAGGTATTGCTTTATTATAAAGCTGCCTATAAATTATCACCTTAGATACTTCCCTTATCAGGGTATTAGCTACTATCCCATTATTAGTATTAGTCTTCTCATATTATCACTTCTTCATTAAAGATAGAATTCCACATGCCATTACTCCTTATTAGAGTTTCTCAAGGCATCATCCTCAATTAGGGTTTCACATGGATACACCCTCAACTAGGGTTTCACATTCATTTACCCTCAACTAGGGTTTACTGTTCATCCCAATTAGGGATTCATATATATCTATCCATAATTATTATACATATATGGATATCTTTCTCTTATCCTCTTCTAGGATATTTACTACTCAATTCTTAATTAAATTGAGTATATTCTTTTATTCAACTTCATGCATTTAGAATTAGCATAACGTATTGAATCCATGCATCATATGCATCATGGATTAATTCCACTAAAGGTACACTTACCTAATTTTATTAGGTGTCAAATGGTTTGATCAATTGAACTTTCAATAATATGAGGTACCCAAATAGATTGATCAATGGAACCTTTAATTGCACTAGGTATCCATTTGGATTGGTCAATTGAGACTTTAACTACATTAGGTACCCAATTCGATTAACCCATTGTACCTTCAATAACAATAGGTTCTCAAATGGATTAACCAATTGAACCTTCAATTGCAATAGGTTCTCAAATGGATTAACCAATTGAACCTTCAATTACAATAGGTACACAATTGGATTAACCATTGGAACCTTCAATTGCAAAACACAACTTGACCTTGAAACCTCCTAGGTCTCCAAACGGTTTGAGACCGTTTGGTCCAAACCTCTCAAAACCGCATGGACCAAAAAGTCAATCAAGACTTCAACTAAAACCTGATTTTAATCAATGGAACTTCAACCAATTGGATCATCAATTCAATCTTCAACTGAATCATGGAATCATCCCTCAATTGGTATTTCAATTAGGGTTTGATCTCAATTGGATTAGGGTTCATAATCACCAATTAGGGCTTTCAGATTGATCATCAACCAAGATACTAATTGTGTTTCAATTGATGTCGTTGGGTCTTCAACCAACCAATCATATTCAACCATAGGTCTCCAAACGGTCTTGAATGACCACCAAATGGTCTTGAGATCATTTGGATGAGCTTCAAACGGTCTTGAGCCGTTTGGCTCATCCAACCCTTGGACTTTAGTGAAAAATCATAAGGGTTTGAGCCATTGAGTTGATCATCAAATCAGCAATTAGTTGCTCTTCAATTTGGTATCTTTGTACCTTCACATACTTAACCATACTTAACCCTAGACCTCCAAACAGTCTTGGTTGACCTCCAAACGGTCTTGAGACCATTTGGATGAGCTCCGAACGGTCTTGAGACCGTTTACCCATCATATCATCATTAACTATGTCATTCAAATAGGGTTTGGATCCTAGGATTGCTCACCAAATCAGCATTTGATTGCATTTCACTTTGGTATCTTTAGACCTTCAAACACATGACCATACTTGACCCTACGCCTCCAAACGGTCTTGTGTGACCCCCAAATGGTATTGAGACCGTTTGGGTAATGCCCAAACGGTTTTGAACAAAATTGTTTGGGCTAAACAACCCAAAATCTCAAATCAACTCATTAGAATTTCAGCACTAATGTTTGATTAGGTTTTGCCCAATTGATTAGCCTTCAACTCACGATTCCTTTAGAACTAATCCATCAAATTTGGTGAGTTATTAACCAACATCATTAGAAACAGTAATATCAACCGTTCAACCCTTGGTCAACCCTCTCAAACGGTTCTGAAACCGTTTGTCCAAAAAGGCAAATTAATCATGTTGAAAATCAGCACTTAATCCAATTAGGCTTTGCCTAATTGATTAGCCTTCAACTCATGATTCCTTTGGAATTAATCCATAAAATTTTATGAGTTATTAACCAACATCATTAGCAACAAGAATCTCAAACGGTCAACCCTTGGTCAACCCTCTCAAACGGTTTTGAAATTGTTTGCCCAAAAAGGAAAATTAATCAAATTGAAAATCAGCACTTAATCCAATTAGGCTTTGCCTAATTGATTAGCCTTCAACTCATGATTCCTTTGGAATTAATCCATAAAATTTGGTGAGTTATTAACTAACATCATTAGGAACAGGAATCTCAAACGGTCAACCCTTGGTCAACCCTGTCAATTGGTTTGAAACCGTTTCTCCCAAACGGTTTCATACCATTTGCTCCCAAACGGTTTCAAACTGTTTGCTCCCAAACAGTTTCAAATCGTTTGCTCTCAAACGGTTTGGTGAAACCACATGAGCAAACATGTTGAAACCGATTGGAACAAGATTTCTTTGGGAAACATATCCAAGATGATGTCATCATCATCGACCTTCGTCCCTGGAGTTCTAACAACTTCTGATTTGTTGAATTAATCAATTTCAACCAGCAATTAATCAAGATAATGAAGGAATCAATGAAATTGCAAGATTAATGGTTGAATAACAATGAAAAAGGGTTCAAGTTATAAAACCCACCTTCAATTGAGCTTCCAAGCTCCAAGATCACGTCAAAAATGGTGGATGCAACTCCTTTCACCATTCCAAGGCTCGTCCTCATGGTTTGAGTGAAAAGGAATGGTTAGAATTGAAGAGGAGATCAAAATAGGAAGAAATCCATAATTTATTTTCGATTTCCACCATGGAATCAAGATGAATGAGGGTCAATAAGCTTACCAACAGGTTTGGGATCGTCCACCTGTTGCTCCTAAGTCCCCTTGAGCTCATCCAAAGCAAAGGAAGAAGAAAGGGCCGAAAAAGCCTTTCAATTGATTTGGAAATGATGCTTTTATAAAGGAAATTGAGGAGAGAGAAAGCATTTTTAATTTCCCTCAACTCTCAAATTAGTGCCACATAATCCCGTCAATATCTTGTGTACAAAGGCACCTTCCTTTTCCTTTAATTCTCCTTCATTATCCTCAAATTAAAAGAAAAGCAAATTAAGCACCTTAATCATATAATAGTAATATCCATAATGTGAGTGGATATTACTTTCCCTTATAATAAGGTGAGTGGAGTTTCACCTCCTTCAGATATTTTCGTGCCTTATCTATGCAAAAGGACGTATATCCTTATTCAAACTCAACCAATAACATTTTGGTTGAAGGACCTTTAATTAATATATTCATTTTTGCCCTAAATTGAATTAGGGTTTCAATTAGGATTAAATCTTGATTATTTTAATATCCAGATTCTCTCTCCTCCAACTTAATTCAAATGAGGCGCACCTCTCATTTTATCCACTCCACATGATCCCAAGAAACAGTAGGGACCATTTTGAAGTTGAAAATTGCATATTGAACCCTAGGTTTTGGGTAAATTGCACATTACTCCAAAACTAGGTTTTAATGCACAAACATTGCTTTATCAGCTCTTTCTTGGTATTCAGGCTATCACAAGCCATACCTATGCATCATATTCATTCTAATGATGCTTCAAAACATGAGGAACATTTTATCATGTAACATTTGCAATTTAACCCCTCAACTTGGGTAATTTGCACTTTAGTCTAAAATAAGCAATCATTGCTTTAACATTGTTCAAACATGAACAAAATTGAAACATAGGTTCCTCAAGATCCTTAATTACTTTTCACAAAGTAAAATCAAGGATCTAATTAACTTTTCTTAAGCAAAACTTCCAGGGTTAAGGCATAACCCAGGTTAGGGATGTTACAAATTATAAACCCCTAACAAGGATTTCATCCTCGAAATCTCATATAAAGGAAACATATATTATTCATTCATCATATCATCATGTCTCTTCATAACACCTCATTGTTATGGAGACATCATATAACTTTGATCAGCACAAAGTTTCTTTCACACAAGATTCTCATAGAATCAATTATGTAGGACACATACTCCATTGTCCTTTTTATTAATGATTGTGGAGTTATTCCTGTGTCAGGTAACATTTTTCTTATTTTATAATTTCATGTGATAGATTCTTGAATCTAAGGAGTCTCCCATTCTCCTTACTTAATTCAACATTTCTCTTTCAAAATAATAATTAAATTCTGTCCCATTTTTAAGATTATAGATCTTTTCATTCCTTGGTTGTGTCATCTGTTGACACAACATTTAGATTTCTTGTTAGTTGTACCAACTATATCATTAGTTGTACATTTTCTTATCATAAGGAAAGGTTACTTATCAATTAAGAGCTTATCTTAAAGATATCTTTTGTTATTATATTTATGCAAAGCATAAATCCCTAACATGTGATGTTCATACTATGTTATATACATATACACTGGTTTCATGGTTGCCCATTCCAGGTAGCCCACATAAACCACCTGACTTTTCTTAGATACCAGAATCTCTTACCTTGGTATCAGTCACATGTGTTGAAAACACATCGTATTCCCATCTTCCTTTCATCATGAGACATTACTTGTTACATACTTTTTCTTGGAACCAACGTCCAAGACAGACTAATACTTTTCTAAGTATCAATTACATAAACATTTTCGTCTTATGCACATCAAGAGCCCTAAGACTCACTTGATTGTCATATTCTTGAAAGGAAACAAGACAAGGAATCTTATTCCTCTTAGCATCTCATGAATTTTCAATTATTCATGAATCGTTACTTTTTGTCACATCCCAGGTTCCTTTCTCTCAACATAGGAATTTATAAGGATGATCACATAACATTATTACTTTCTTGGTTATGTTCTAATATGTTCATGAGCATATTATGATCTCATCACAACACCCATTTCCTCATTATGGGAAAAGATCTTTATCATATTTACAACTTTATTGAACAAGGATCACCTCCCTTGTTCTCTTTCTCATCATATGAGGGTCATACTTTTACCTCCTCATATATACATAATGATCTGAAATCATATCAGATCCCTCTTTCTTGTACTTAAGGTATGATACATTTATCAATACCATATTTCAAATTCATGATACTCATTAGATTGTCTCAGAATGACTTCTTGATCAGAGCAATCAAAACGATATCAATCTAAGAGTTTCCATATTCACTTTATCATCAATAGTTTTATACCTGGCCAGGGTTTACAAGTACTGAGATAAAGTAGTATGCACTTTGTCTACTATCATATTCCTTGCTTTTATCAGAAGAATAAAATTTAACATCCCTAGATTTTATCCAGGCATCTCTTCTATACCTCTTCCTCTTTCATAGAGGTAAGATCAATATAGAGCATTTAAAAGAATATTGAACATAATTCAAATTCTATTTCTCATCATTTCATCTCTATATAGCAACCAATAGGGAAAACAAAATCAACAATACTCCTTTTTATAACAAAAAGGGTTTAGTGTACTCAACATGTACACATTTATAACATACCTTTTCCTCATATCATGGTCTTATTAGTCTTATTACTGATGCAAAAACTAAGCCATGGGATCTTACAGGTGAAAGGTTGAGACCTCTGCACTTACTTAATGGCTACTGCCCTGGCACACTAGGCATTTGTTGCACTATTAGTACCAAAAACTTGGCTTTTCAAAACCGTTTAGAAAATGTCTCTAGAATTATAGAGACCATTCCCTACTTCTCAACTTATTGCCCTTCCTTGAGCACTGCCATCATAGATTTATTATCTGACTAAACTCATGGAAGAGTCTACTTTCTTGCCATAAGTTAATATTTTCCATATTTTCCCTTATTCCAACATGACTAAGTCATTCAGGAACTCTTTAAAGCTCAAGCTTTGTGTATTAAGGACTGATAACCTAGGTTAAGGCTAGCATCCATTCCACTTAAATGCATTATTGTTGCCCTAATCTGCCCAACAAGAGCATGATCATAGAATTCTCTATCATGATTAGGTGTTAATGGGTATTTTCAGGCCCTCATTCTATTCTTGCATGATCCCTTGCACCTCTTCTTTGTGCCACAACATTGCCCTTAGCAATGTGTTCCTTGTTTTCTCCAGTCATTTTAAAACTTTACCCTTTCTCTACACAAGCAGAAATCATTATAGGGTAACTGGAGGACACAAACACAGACTCAACAGCTTTGTCCTATGTCTCTGTAGACTCAGTGAACCTAGAGCTTTGATACCACTAAATTGTAATGGAAAACATCATCATTAAGATAACAAGAGTCATTAGCAATAATAAAACATGCGGAAACGATCACTAACAGCAGATTACCAAAAATCACTAAAATTAAAACTTTTTCAAAGAGATCCATTCACAGGAAAGCTCTTTAACAAAGAACCAAAGTGTTTCAAGTTCATCCTGGTTCAGAAGTACACAACATGTACCATTCCTTCTCAAGGATTACAACATTGACTGTCATGTTAACAAATATACACAGGCAGTATAAAAACTTCGCGGCACTAAGCCAAAACTCAGATTGATACATTTAAAACTCTGAGGTCCTGAGAGTACAGAGACGACACGTAAGACTTTTAACTATATGACTAGACAGACAATATCTCCACCTGAGATCTTATTGTCGTCCCTGCTATTGTTGTTGTTGCTGCTCTTTCCCTGTTCTAGGGTTTCTGCTTTTCCTTCAATGCATACCTAAAATTGTTTCCCATGGGGGTGAGACAATTGAAAATTTCCCCAGTGAGAAATATAACTCTCCGCCAAAAACATTATTATTACAGTTTATTAAATTTAAACTGAGCAGGGGTTACTTTTACATTATCAGGCAGAATTATTCATCATAGAATAGAATAAGATAATCTCCATTCTCATAGAGAGCATTGCAACAACCCATGGTAGATATGTAACTCATCTGCCTACTTTTGTAGAGAATATAAAGAAACATAATTAACATCTATCCACTAAGAAATCCACAAAGAAATGCAATATCAGCCAATGAATTTCTGTATTCAATCCTTAAGCAAACATGCTATATGGCTGATTACATTTTACAATCACACTCAAGCTCTGAGGAGATGAGGTATACCTCTCATACTCCAACCGACCACTGCAAAGTCGAAATAGATACCATACAAGGTCAATGGAAGAGTCGGATTCCCATGACCTCCCACATCTTGGTCACCGTGAGATCACATGCAGGACATCTTGTGTCTCTGTTAAATATAGCTTTCCAGGGTATATTGGAAACTTCGCTATTAGAGTTACAATGGCATGCTGCACTCTCTTCACGATCGTGAGATTTCATGTTTATCTCCACCGATCCGGCATTAACAATATTGGGAAATGTGTATGGCATCTAACCCAATCATCGGGAGATTTGAGATACAGCCATACTGGCACATATAATGAAGGATTGTGGCATCTTGTGTTTATCTACCACCAATCCCGCATTAGGGCGTCATGATATTTTTGCCCATCACCCCCACATACTCAAAAGTATGCCCTCCGGGTTATGCCGCGGAGCAACCCATTTCACCATCACCTATTACTGACGATGATGAATCTATGGTCAGAGCACTTAATGAATAGCTTTCAGTTGATTAATTAAGTACATTATCATGCTTATCAAATCAGGGTATTTCAAACCCTCAGTTCATGACTCAACACATCTATGTTACCACTTCTTAGGTAACTATTACCTTTAGGACATCTGACCAAGGTATTCATGATACTTGTTATACAAGCATCTCACATGGGTCATAAGGGCAAAGCACATCTTGTTACCTCTTACTAGGAAACAATTTAAGACAAAGGCTTACAAGCCCATAATCATCATGTTACTTCTTTCTAAGTAACAAAAGCATAATGGAACATATGGCCAATCAACACTTATCAAATAAATATCATAGCTCATACCTGGCTATGATCATCACCTCATGAGACCTGCATGATTATCACTCATGATAATAGACTTATCAAGTTCACATCACATCATGCAATACAGGGTAACACCACTTATTCCCTTACCAGGGTTAGGGTTTACCATTAATTGGGACTTTTCATCCTTTTTCCCAAAACTAGGGTTAGGATTTCCCATCTCACATATAATTAGGGTTTCATGTTTCCATTAACCCTCCAACCCAGATTTATTGCTACCCTTCTCTGGGAGCATTCAATGATATCATAAGTATTCATTCATACTTATTACTTTCATCATGTATCATTAATGATTATTAATACAAGGTATGAGTTCATCTCTCATCCTTATCATGGTATGATTATATCATACTTATCATCTTGGCTAAACTCCTTCCTCATGGTATATTAGCCAAAATTTCTCAAAATTCATTAAACTCATTACACCTTCATTGTAAGAGTTTGCATAGCACACTTCATGTGTTTCTTATCCAAAAATATTGGACTTATTAGTGTATCAAGGTGTACTACCCTAAAATACTAAGTGTAATATCTATCATATCCTGATATATCACTTTTGTCATCATATCCAGCTTACTCAAGCTTATTATCTGATCTTGTATTAAGGTATTTCCTTCTTAATACTTTTAATCACTGACCTATCACAATTATGATATAGTTCATAGATCATATATTAGAACTGTCCAACTATCTCACATGATATGGACCTATCTCACGTTAAGGTATTGCTTTATTATAAAGTTGTCGATAAACAATCACCTTAGATACTTCCCTTATTAGGGTATTAGCTACTATCCCAATATTAGGATTAGTCTTCTCATATCATCACTTCTTCATTAAGGATAGAATTCCACATGCCATTACTCCTTATTAGAGTTTCTCATGGCATCACCCTCAATTAGGGTTTCACATGGATACACCCTCAACTAGGGTTTCACATTTAGTTACCCTAAACTAGGGTTTACTATTCATCCCAATTAGGGATTCATATATATCTATCCATAATTCATATACTGTAACACCTCAATCTTAATTATGCAAAATTTCCAAATTATTTTAGTTCTTGCATGCTCTTTTCTAATTTAGATAATTGTTGAGGACTCAAATGCAATTTTCCCATAATTAGTTTAGCAAAATCACTTATTGTGTTCAATTCCTCTATTATACTTGTTTTATTTAAAGAAAATGTCTTCATGTATATCTATGCCCTTTTTGTTGAAGAAAAATGGGAATAAATGTTTTAATGTCCAAATTTCTCTCTCATATGATTATTAGTGATTTACATGTTTAATTTCTTGATTAATGGCCTCCATATTGTTAGTTGAAAAGAAATTATGTTGAAGTGCACATTTTCATATTTTGTAATTCTTATTTGAAGAATTAATGGCTTTATTTGCATTTATCATGGTCATAAGGGTTTTTGTTATTTTAGGCCTAAAACGAGTACAAGCATAAAATCCAATTGTATGAGAATATTCTAGACCCTCTAATGTACCTATGGTTCAAATTTGAACCCTTTTTGACCTTGTTTGACCCTTCAATTGATCTAATAAAGGTTTGAATATTAATTGGCTAAGGTTTGAATGAAAATGCCATCTATACAACCGATTTAAGGCATGGTTCGTTTTAAATTAATTGTCACGCGTTACATTCTCGCGTGGGTTCACGGCCACTGTCGGATCAGGATCCAACGGCGCCGAGATTCTCTTCTTCCTCCGTTTCTCCCCGCGCGCAAGACCGTTTCACAGTGATATCTTCGGCGACCTCGTTCTCCCTCCTCAATGAATCATTCCCCTTGATTCCTTCCCCAGTGAAACCGCGAGATCGATCCGAACACAGAGAGCCCTCGCACACCCTCTCCCTTGACCTATACAAGAAACGCCCATTTTAGGGCTCCGACATCCTCTCCTCCTTGCAAGCACAGCCGCCACCTTGGTGCATCTCCCATCTATTTAAGGGTGCCAAAAGCACCAACGGACTGCAAGCTTCCTTCCTCCTCAGTCAATTGCGACTCACCTACCCCCAAGCTCCCCAACCTACTCGACTTTACTTCCCGGCGAGTTTGACTCCACTCTAGCCTGCACCGGCACCTCGGGTCCAATTGGAGCGTCGGTGAGCATCCTCGGAGCTTCACCTTCGTTCTCCCTTTCTCAGTTGATCTCGCGATCGCCCCTTCTAGCGGGACCTGTACTCCGTTGTCGGACCTTGCCGGCGCTGACCGCCACGGCACGTCAGTGCCTCTCCGATCAAGGTTGCGCTGCCAGTAGCTTCGCTCGACTCCGCCGAATCTTTCTCGACCCTCACTTCGCGTTTTTCCGCCTTGAGTTTGCACGAGCAACTTCCGAGCTTGCTTCCCCTATTTCTCACCTTGCGGTGGAGCTGTCCGGGGCTCCTGTGGACGTCAGGGCCAGATTTTTGGCTCAATGGCCTCACCACGGCTCGACGAAGGAGTCGGAAGCCTCCACTCCTTGGCACAGGCACCCCTTTTCCGTTTTTGATCATAGGATCTCACCTCCAGTGTGCGCACCGTGCGCCATGGCTGGGAGG
Organism: Alisma plantago-aquatica; assembly: GCA_963693085.1. Taxonomy (NCBI): domain Eukaryota; kingdom Viridiplantae; phylum Streptophyta; class Magnoliopsida; order Alismatales; family Alismataceae; genus Alisma; species Alisma plantago-aquatica. Next base: position 382,626,478 of record OY856412.1, read on the forward strand.
AAGATCCCAGGTCGTGCAATGACCTATATGCCCCGCCCTTTTTCTATTTTGACGTTTACAAACAGCAGGGGTATTCTCGAGATTTCACACCCTCCCTGGTTTCATCAGTTGTGACTGAATTTAAATGGCTAAATGATGATTTTACCCCCCCCCACTCGCCTGATTCATGTGTCACGCGTGCCTTGGGCATTATTGGCATTTCATAATTCATTTATATCAGCTTTAATCGAGTTTTCTAATTTCTGATTGGTCCAGAGTGCAAAATTCATATCTTTTGCATACGACCTCAGAAAAATATAAATAAATATGTTTTGGAAAGGATTTTCGATGAGGAATCCGATTTTCATGTGTATATCGACTGATTCTACTGTTTTAACATCTCAATATTTATATGAGCAAATTAGGGTTTAATGATATATGATAAATGATAATTATGTTAATTTCAGGTGTTTAGGGAATCCAATCAGTCAAACCAAGTTTGACTTAAGGTGATTTAGTTCAAGGTAAGTGGGCCATGCCCTTGGCATAGATAACTCTTGGTTTATTGAATGTTTATGAATATTGTTGAGCACTTTATGTTAATATCATTGTTAGTGCATGTTTTCTTCAAGTATATGATTATTGAATGTTGTTTGTTATAATCTAAGTCTAAGAGTAGAAATCCCATTAAGATTATGGTTTATGATTAAGATATAAGAAATTAAGATTTAAGAGGGAATAAGTTTCCCAATCATGCTTAAGAGGGAGAAATCCCATTATGGTCATGGGGAGAAATCCCAACCATGTTCAAGAGGGAGAAATCCCAATTAAGATTAAGTTTAAGGTATTAAGAAGATAAGTAAAGTTTAAGAAAGATCATGAAGAATAGAAATTTATTTAGATTTATATGCACCTTGTTATGGGCTTTCCGAGCAATTATGGGCTTTCCGAGCATTCATGGGCTCCTTATGGGGCATTAAGAGAGGAGCATATTTTTCTAGTAAATTTCTCTATGTAAAAGACAATAAGAAATGATTCATGTTAAATGCATGTTCATGATTATGTTAAGTCACATGTATATTTACTTTTATGTCTTATAATATGCCAATGTCGCTTACTTACTATGTTTGTTTTCTTTGCATGGCTGGGGACGAGATGTCCGCAGGAGTTGGAGCCAAGGAGAAGGAACAATCTTGAGAGTACCAAGGACCCAGAGATCCAAGGAGTTGTTGCCTGGTGGGACATCCATCTATGGAGATCCTATCAATATCTAGTTTATGTTTAGTATATCTTTGGAAAACTGATGTAGCTTTTATTCCAAGAACTTATGTATGAATCTATGTTTTCATAATGCCAAGTGTTATTTGTTTCTTGTTATGAGATCATGTATGTGACATTTCCTCCCAAATATGCCAAGTACCCCACATTATGGATAATGTTGGGGATTAGGCTGTGCTTCCACTGTTTACGAAAGAAACCCTAGGGAGGGGTGTTACATATACATATATGGATATCTTTCTCTTATCCTCTTCTAGGATATTCACTACTAAATTCTTAATTAAATTGAGTATATTCTTTTATTCAACTCATGCATTTAGATTTAGCATAACGTATTGAATCCATATATCATATGGATCATGGATTAATTCCACTAAAGGTACACTTACCTAATTTTATTAGGTGTCAAATGGTTTGATCAGTTGAACTTTCAATAATATGAGGTATCCAAATAGATTGATCAATGGAACCCTTAATTGCACTAGGTATCCATTTGGATTCGTCAATTGAGATTTTAATTAAATTAGGTACCCAATTGGATTAACCCATTGTACCTTCAATAACAATAGGTTCTAAAATGTATTAACCAATTGAACCTTCAATTGCAATAGGTTCTCAAATGGATTAACCAATTGAACCTTCAATTACAATAGGTACAAAATCGGATTAACCATTAGAACCTTCAATTGCAAAACACAACTTGACCTTGAAACATCCTAGGTCTCCAAATGGTTTGAGACCGTTTGTTCCCAAATGGTCTTGAGACCATTTGGTCCAAACCTCTCAAAACTGCATGGACCAAAAAGTCAATCAAGACTTCAAATAAAACTTGATTTTAATCAATGGACCAATTGGATCATCTATTCAATCTTCAATAGAATCATGGAATCACCCCTTAAGTGGAACTTCAGTTAGGGTTTGATCTCAATTGGATTAGGGTTCATAATCACCAATTAGGTCTTTGAGATTGATCATCAACCAAGCTACTAATTGTGTTTCAATTGACGTCGTTGGGTCTTCAACCAACCAATCATACTCAACCATAGGTCTCCAAACGGTCTTGAATGACCACTAAACGGTCTTGAGACCATTTGGATGAGCTCCAGACGGTCTTGAGACCATTTGGCTCATCCAACCCTTGGACTTTAGTGAAAAATCATAAGGGTTTGAGCCATTGAGTTGATCATCAAATCAGCAATTAGTTGCTCTTCAATTTGGTATCGTTGTACCTTCAAATACTTAACCATACTCAACCCTAGACCTCCAAACGATCTTGGTTGACCTCCAAACGGTCTTGAGACCATTTGGATGAGCTCCAAACGGTCTTGAGACCGTTTTCCCATTATATCATGATTAACTATGTCATTCAAATAGGGTTTGGATGCTAGGATTGGTCACCAAATCAGCATTTGATTGCATTTCACTTTGGTATCTTTAGACCTTCAAACACATGACCATACTTGACCCTAGGCCACCAAACGGTCTTGGGTGACCCCCAAACGGTCTTGAGACCTTTTGGGTAATTCCCAAACGGTTTTGAATCCGTTTAGGCTAATCAACCCAAAATCTCAAATCAACTCATTAGAATTTCAGCTCTAATTTTTAATTAGGGTTTTCCCAATTGATTAGACTTCAACTCACGATTCCTTTGGAAATAATCCATCAAATTTGGTGAGTTATTAACCAACATCATTAGGAACAGTAATATCAAACTGTCAACCCTTGGTAAACCCTCTCAAACGGTTTTGAAACCGTTTTCCCAAAAAGGCAAATTAATCAAGTTGAAAATCAGCACTTAATCCAATTAGGCTTTGCCTAATTGATTAGCCTTTAACTCATGATTCCTCTAGCATTAATCCATAAAATTTGGTGAGTTATTAACCAACATCATTAGGAACAGGAATTGCAAACGGTCAACGTTCTCAAACCGTTTTGAAACCGTTTTCCCAAAAAGGCAAATTAATCAAATGGAAAATCAGCACTTAATCCAATTAGGCTTTGCCTAATTGATTAGCCTTCAACTCATGGTTCCTTTGGAATTAATCCATAAAATTTGGTGAGTTATTAACCAAAATCATTAGGAACAGGAATCTAAAACGTTCAACACTTGGTCAACCCTCTCAAATGGTTTGGAAACTGTTTGCTCCCAAACGGTTTCAAACTGTTTGCTCTCAAATGGTTTGATGAAACCGCATGAGCAAACATGTTGAAACCAATTGGAATAAGATTTCTTTGGGAAAAGTATCCAAGATGATGTCATCATAATCTATTTTCGTCCCTGAAGTTCTAACAACTTCTGATTTCATGAATTAATCAATTTCAACCAGCAATGAATCAAGATAATGAAGGAATCAATGAAATTGCAAGATTAATGGTTGAATAACAATGAAAAACGGTTCAAGTTATAAACCCCACCTCCAATTCAGCTTCCAAGCTCCAAGATCACGTCACAAATGGTGGATGCAACTCTTTTCACCATTCCAAGGCTCGTCCTCATGGTTTGAGTGAAAAGGAATGGTTAGAATTGAAGAGGGGATCGAAATAGGAAGAAATCTATAATTTATTTTCGATTTCCACCATGGAATCAAGATTAATGAGGGCCAATAAGCTTACCAACAGGTTGGGGCTCCTCCTCCTGTTGCTCCTAAGTCCTCTTGAGCTCATACAAAGAAAAGGAAGAAGAAAGGGCCGAAACCTCCTTTCAATTGATTTGGAAATGAAGTTTTTATTAAGGAAATTGAGGAGAGAGAAAACATTTTTAATTTCCCTCAACTCTCAAATTGGTGCCACATAAACCCCCTCTCTCGCTTGTGTACAAAGTAACCTTCCTTTGCCTTTAATTCTCCTTCATTATCCTCAAATTAAAAGAAAAGAAAATTAAGCACCTTAATCATATAATAGTAATATCCATAATGTGAGTGGATATTACTTTCCTTTATAATAAGGTGAGTGGAGTTTCACCTCCTTTAGATATTTTCGTGCCTTATCTATGCAAAAGGACGTATATCCTTATTCAAACTCAACCAATAACATTTTGGTTGAAGGACCTTTAATTAATATATTCCTTTTTTTCCCCTAAATTGAATTAGGGTTTCAATTAGGATTAAATCTTGATTGTTTTAATATCAAGATTCTCTCTCCTCCAACTTAATTCAAATGAGGTGACCCTCTCATTTTATCTGATCCACATGATCCCAAGAAACAGTGGGGACCATTTTGAAGTAGTAAATTGCATATTGAACACTAGGTTTTTGGTAAATTGCACATTACTCCAAAACTAGGTTTTAATGCACAAACATTGCTTTATCATCTCTTTCTTGGTATTCAGGATATCACAAACCATACCTCTACATCATATTCATTCCTATGATTCTTAAACACATGAGGAACATTTCATCATGTAACATTTGCAATTTAACCCCTCAACTTGGGTAATTTGCACTTTAGTCTAAAACAAGCAATCATTGCTTTAACATTGTTCAAACATGACCAAAATTGAAACATAAGTTCCTCAAGATCCTTAATTACTTTTAACAAAGTAAAATCAAGGATCTAAATAAATTTTCTTAAGCAAAACATACAGGGTTAAGACATTACCCAGGTCAGGGATGTTACAGTATGCCTTTCTCACCATGCTTATAAATAATCATAGTATCATTTGCATTTTAGAATGTAATTACCATTTTATCATAAATTGATAAGACATTATGCTAAATAAGTATATGGCAAGCTTCAACTTTGTTTAAGTTAATAACTAGAAATGGGGTTGCTAATGAAGTCTTGGTTGTTAAGGTTATAACTTGACAACCTAGTGTTAAGGAATCCTTATACTAGACTCAAAATATGTTTGGTGTAGGCATAATTATTATTAATTGATGTATCAAGTTTCTTAGTGTTCTTTTTAATTATGTATTTTGAAACTTGTTATGCTTATCTGTCAAATTTGGATTTGGTATTTGTAAAACTACTATCCATGAATGAATCATCTATGTAGTTCATGATATAGTTTCCTCTTTTTCCAATATCCCTGTTTGGCTAAGTTTGTTGCAGGAGTATCATATCAATTAGAAAATTTTAAGTGAAAAATATTTTAGGGGTTTGCACTAATTTTTCTTTTGTATTTCATCTAAGCTTTCAGAGATACCTTTGACATAGGAGGAAGTATCATTACTATGTTTATTAATTACTTGGACTTATAAGTTGAGGTTCATATATCATGTGAAGGGCATCCTATTACCTCTTTGATTTTTCCATATCTACTGATAAAAAATCTATTTTTCCATATTTGTCTTACTTTTGGATATTTGATTTTACTACACAAGGATTGGTTTGAGGGTTAACAAAAAGCTTTCCATGGAGGATATTTGATTGATTCTAAAGCATTTGTATCGATTGGTTTAAGAAATTGGAGTTTCATAGTATGACACAATTTCATTAGACCTTGGTGAGGTAGACGACTCTTGTAAGGAGTGGGACCCTAGAGGGGATCCACTCCCTACTAAAAAAAATTAAGAATAAAACATACATCCCAAACACACTCAAAGGTATGCTGCAATAGGTGTAAAAATTTTAAATTTTGAATAAATGGTATTCAAAACTACCAAAGTGTAGCAGCAGAATTAAACAAATGACATATTCAATTTTCAAAAAATATTACAAAATTACATCATAATATCCCATAAGGGTTACATGTATGATACAACATAAGAATCTACGTAGAGGTAAGTACAAACTACTTCAAATATATCTCTAAGAAACATCTCTAAGAGATAGGTCCATGTTGGAAGCTTAGTACTCCTTGCTCTTGTTCAACTCCTCGATCTAAACTTGGGTGGTTGGGAAATCACCTAGCAAGAGAGAGAAAAGAAATTATCTAAATAAAGTTAAATTGATTTTCCGACGAGCAGTAGCTCAGGTGGTCGTAGCACTGGGCCCCTCATGAAGGGTCTCAGGTTTGAATCCCCTTGGTGGTGTTGTTCGGAATTGTTTTTCCCGTAGCACATCCAACCTCTGCGTGACTTAATGGGATATGCTCCTTATGGGATGGGGTTGAGCTCCACAGGTTGGGCTCGGTGCAAGCCTTATGAGTCTCCTAGGTTACCAAAAAAAGAGAGAGAAAAGAAAGGTATGTGTCAAATAATGAACAAGAACAAAAGATAAGGAAATAACATGAAAGTAATGGCTAAGATTTCTTCATAAGATGAAGCGAAGAAGAGTATGAGGCTAATTTTAAATAGATACTTGCCATAAAAAATTATAATAAAAGGGTTAAATGCATGATAATTATGACTACCTTAACTAAGTAGGGTTTAGCCACCTATCGGATCTCAACCATAGGTGAGGGGAGAATTAATGCATTCCCAGTCACCTACACATACTTTTATAGGGGAGAATAAGACATTCCTCAGGGTGAATTAATACATGCCCTATCTATGGGTGGTTGTACATAAATAGCACTACAATAGCTAAATAGTCCAAAAAAACAACATGCTAGAAAAGAATACATGGCAAATAATAGCATCATATCAATTATAACATGGAAGTGGGGTACAAGACCGGTGAAGAAGAATATCATTACTGATTTTGAGGCAATTTAACAAAAGAATCATGAATAGAAGGAATAGGGTTCATTAAATCCTCATTAGGGAAATATAGGGTTTGGTTTGCAAATATCCCAAATTAGGGTGTAAGAATTCATGTATTCTCTCTTACAGATATCAATTACTAACTTTCACCACTTCAATTGAGTTTGAGTTCCACTTTGTCGATTTTCAATGTATTAACATGTATTAGAGTACATAATGCACAGTAATGTATATAAACCCTAATATTAGAACTTTTTAGAAAAACTCAGATTTAGAATATAAAAATATCACCAATGAACTTATTAGGTTCTCCTAATCAATAAAACATATTTTTATGTTAATTTTGGAGTTATGATGATTAAGATGTACTTTTATGTATTTTATGCATTAAATTCATTTTTGAAAAAAACACCCTTCACCAAACCTTGAAATCAGACCTTGACAGAATTTATATAAGATAGAGATTAATTTTATGATTCTAAAATATACTTATTTGTCAAATTTGGATAAGTGGATTAAAAGATATGATTTTTTCAATTTGAACCAATCAGGAAATGACAAGTCAGAAATCTTCGAGAGAGAGGAAGAGTGAGAGATAGGGAGAAAACACCATTTAACCCATGATCAGGGTTAGAGATGCATAGGTAACCAAACTAGATCTTCTAGAGAAGGTAAAACAGCAAGAAACCAAAATCCTAGAAGAACATGGTAAATAGAGATGGAGATCATCAATTTTAAACATAGGAACAGGGGTTTTAAGCATGTAGTAAGCAATATATGAGAAGGGGGTTATAAAACTCGCCTCTAAGAAGGTGGAAGGTTCAAGAAGCAAGGTTCCTGAGATAGAGAGGTTGTTTTCTCCAACAAAGCCCCTATCTCGAGCAAGAAGTATCTTCTTAGAGGTGAAAAACCCTAGCAAAAGAACATGGAGATGAGTTACTTAAGGGCTCTAAGAGGGTAATCCCAAAAATGCCCTTGGAGAGAAACACCTTCAAACCAAGGCACAACTAAGTTCCCCATGGTTCAATATCTTGATAATGGTAAGGGAATATCTAACGATTGTAATTCATGTGATAATTTGCAAAGAAAAGCTCTCAATTGGGTTAAATTGTAGAAAAGTCCAGAATGTTCCTAAAATTGCATAACTTGCACAAACAACATTCTCACTGAACCAAATTTGAAACTTAGGCTCATTTTATTATTTCAAAACACATAAAAATGTTAAATTAAGGTTTAAAACACCTAACTAAGGTCCTTAAATTGACTTTCACTGAGGTATTTGTGCATAAACCCTTTTATTGTACAAATAGTGAATAAAAGTTCACCAAACCACTATAAATTCCACTAATTAAACATGAACGACATAGAGGATAGAAATGAAAGGGAAGCTTGGGGAAAATGGTTACATGGAGATTATATCTAAGATTCAATATGTTACAACACTCCACCCCTTTAAAATAATTTCATCCTCAAAATCTCAAGCAAAAAGAGAAGGGTGAGTACGTAAAATTTCATCCCTCAACTCCCATGTGGTTTCTTCTAGACCATGATATTTCCACAAAAATTTTACTAGCTCAATCTCTTTGTTCTTCATTTGCTTTACTTGGGAGTCAAGGATCTTCTGAGGTAGCTCTTCATAGGTTTGGTTGTCATGGATCACTAAGGGTTCCACTTTTACAATTTCTTTTTAACATTTTGGGATTATTAATATTATATTCATTATGACATTACATCATCTTCATTATTCTTTCAAGTGTGTATCATTATATTAAAAAGAGTTATATTTTGTTATTATGCTTGAAACAACATATATTTCTTATTTACCTCATTATGAGTTTTAGTGCAATTAGAGTTTACTCAATTATCTCAATATGCATTATTATATCTGATCATTATCTTTAATAATTTGTTTTTAGACTCGATTATCACCTATTGAATTATAATAGATTATTGTGTATGAAATAAGACACTTTATACAATTTGATACAATTAATCCAAATAATGTCATATTCATCACTTATATCTATTTTAAACATTGTCACATTGTCACACTAACTTTCTTACTCACATTAATGTAATCATTAATCATTTACTCATATTTATTCACTTCTTATTATTGATTATGCACATTTATGTGAATCCAATTACTTCTTATCCATATTGAAGTAATTATATGTATTTTAGTGATCAAGGTGGGACATATTACGTATTAATGATTTGATCCACACACTAAGTCATGATTAGGTGCTTAATTAGGTGTTTATAAGAGAACAAGGTGATATGCATTTCATATGGATGACCTTATTAATTTATGAGTGGTGATTATATATCATTTATGTGTATTATAGTATGTTATCTAATTATGATGCCTAATGTTATTAATGTATCAAGAATGTCATTAAGGATGTATAGGTTAAGGTTAGATAATTACAACTTAGGGTATAGGTCAATATGATCATTATTCTTCATCTATACATTCTTAGTATGTATTAAATAAAAGATCAGATTTTGATTATCTTGTTCATCATTTCATTTGGATTTATTGGTCGAATACATGGTTAGCATCATGTGTACCCACTATTAGTAATAATATGTGAGTTACTCATATTATGTGCATGCAATATTCATTAGGGTTGAAACATGTGAACTATTCATTAGATGACCATTATATGTTCATTAGTATATAAACAAGCATGTCAGGTTATAACTATGACTTGTTTGGTTAAAACTAAGGATCCAAGCAAACTATCCTCTTAATCATGGAGTTGGGGTTTCTAGAGTCAGTGTAGCTAGCTTTCGGTATGTTACAAGACTCCATCTCCTTATAAATGATTTTTCCCTTGAAATCTAACTACTCAGAAATCATCAAACCAACTACTCTCCACCCCTGAAAAGGTTTGACATACCAATCCAAACTAATCTAGAGGTAAAATGGTGAGTCTAAGTAAACCATGGACAAGATCCATCAAGCTTCCATTGCACAATTTGATTGCTTACTAAACACCAAACTTCAAAATATAGGTTATTAAGGATAGACTATCCAAACATGTGGTTATAGGGGACATAACAGAACAATATTGGGTATCCATCCTTAAACAAGTCATTACACCTGAAAGACAAGGTCAAGATATTAGGTTCTTAGAATTTTCCAACTTAGGTGCCTCAGGTTACTACTATCTATAAGCATGCTATTTTGGACATTCAGTATCAGCTCAAGCCAAGCTGGTATCATGTGGATTTGAGAGTCCTCATAAACCGAGCTAGTGGAGTGGAGGAAAATCTTGCCAGCCCCCAAACCATAATCCTTTCTAGACACCATTTATTTCAACTTATGCCCTAATAGCTACCTAACAGGCACATCACATTATGGTAAGATAAACATGTTTCTAATGTGAGACAAAACTACCAAAGTGTAGCAGCGGAATTAAACAAATGACTATATCCAATTTTCGTAAAAGATTACAAAAGTACATCATAATATCGCATAAGGGTTTTCATGTATGATACAACATAAGGATCTAAGTAGAGGGAAATCCAAACTACTTCAAATATGTCTCCAAGAAACATCTCCAAGAGCTAGGCCCATGTTGGAAGCTATGTTCTCCTTGCTCATGTTCAACACCTCGATCTAAACTTGAGTGGTTGGGAAATCACCCAATGAGAGAGAGAAAATTAAGGTATGTGTCAAATAATGAACAAGAACAAAAGATAAGGAAATAACATGAAAGTAAAGGCTAAGATTTCATCATAAGATGAAGAGAACGAGAGTATGAGGATTTTTTAAATAGATGTTTTCCATAAACAAAATATAATAAAAGGGTTGAATGCATGATAAATATGACTACCTTAATTAAGTAGGGTTGAGGCACCTATCAGATCTCAACCTATAGGTGAGGGGATAATTGATGCATTCCCAGTCACCTACATATATTTTTATGGGACAGATTGATACATTCCCCAGGGTGAATTAATGTATGCACTATCTATGGGTGGTTGTACATAACCCCACTACAATATCTAACTTTCACAACTTTAATTCAATTTGAGTTCCACTTTGCCTATTTTCAATGTATTAACATGTGTTAAAGTACATAATGCAAATTAATGTATAGAAAACCTAATTTTAGAATTTTTTAGTAAAACTCGGATTTGGATTCTGAAAATATCACCAATACACTTATTAGGTTCTCCTGATCAAGAAAACATATTTTTATGTTAATTTTGGAGTTATAATGATTACGATGTACTTTTTATGGATTTTATGAATTAAATTTATTCTCCATAAATCACCCAATCAGACCTTGAAAGCATTTATTTTAGATATAGATTAATTTTATTATTCCAAAACATATTTATTTGTCAAATTTGGATAAGCGGATTAAAAGGTATGAATTTTTCAATTTGAACCAATCAAGAAATATCAAGTCAGAAATCTTCGAGAGAGAGGAAGAGTGAGAGATAGGGAAAAAACACCATTTAACCCAAGATCAAGGTTGGAGATGCATAGGTAACCAAACTACATCTTCTAGAGAAGGTAAAATAGCAAGAAACCAAAACCCTATAAGAACATGGTAAATAGAGATGGAGATCAGCGATTTTAAACATAGAACCATGAGTTTTAAGCATGTAGTAACCAACTAGTTAATGCATGTTCTTTACACGTGATGATAGTTAGTCAAATATACTAAATACATGACCATACATGTCATATATATGGAAAAGACAAGGATACACATAGTTTGAAGGAAATATCATTGGGTAAAAAAATATATATGAGAATGAAAAGGTTTCATCACAATTGTTTTTGCCATTTTTATCATCATTGTGTTAAGTAAATATTCAATCATACAATCTTTGATATCTTCTTAATCATTTCTATCATATAAGGTTACAAGAAGGGGAAAATACCATGCCATCACTGGGACTTCCTTGGCCAAAAGGTTCCTGAGAAGTGGCCTCAACATCCTAGGTGTGTTGGACATCGTTCAGATGGCTACCTTTAGAAGGATTGATCACTTTATGTGGAATAGAGAACCTAGTTGGAGGAAGTGGATGATTCAAAGGTACAATGATAGTCTATATGTAGATCCACTAGTGAACTCATCCAGAACATGGAGAAATATGATCAAGAGATGGGCCGAAGTCTCTTGTGATTATGTTTTTGCTCTGAACGTGTGGCAGTAATGTGATTAAAGGTTCAAACCGTAGATGGTCACCTCCTCTTCACTTGGTAGGTTCCATGGTATGAGGTCCTATGGAATACGTTTCACATTCCTACATAGAGACATTGCACATACAGATGCATTATGCATAAGTTGGATGCCTTGGATCCTCTTAGTAATTGGTGTGTGTCAGCAATAGTGGGAATTCTCCCATTGCCTAGTCAAAATATAGGTCAGATACGGGATCTACTCGAAAGGAGTAGCACATGCGTAGATGATATCATCATGGTCTCTCTTTGTCAGACTACCAAAGGAAAGAAGAAGGACACATGGTTGTACATCGGTACCAACACAACGTGTGTACTATGCAAGTAAGATCATGAATCCCATGGGCATATCATCTTTGAGTGCCCCTCTACAAAATACCTCGGGTGCATGTTGAACTTGAAGATCAGTTGGGGTGGTACCCCTCCCTCAGATCTAAGAAAGTGTGTTTTATGGATCATGGATAAACATGTTGGTATTAGGCATGTTTCCAGTGTCTTCTTCGTTGGCCTTCGTTTTTTCATATAGAAAGAAAGGAACAAGATAAATTCTGGAAAGGGTGATATAGATGCTCCTCTTCTCTTTAATATTTTGTTAAATAAGTTGGTTGAGGTGTTCAAGCCAATCGTAAGCTCAGGGTTGGGATTGAGAACATGATTCTCAAGCCGTTGGCTTTTGTAGTTTAGACCCATTTGTACATTATATGGGGTGTCTTATCCCTTATATGCATTTAGGTGTATTAGTGATACTTTACCTTCTCCTAAATATTAAAACTTCTTGGTTCCTTTTTCATCTTGTTATTATCATAATAATTCTAAAACATTATCCATGAGGTGATATGAATATTTTTGTATGACTCATCATAAGAATACTCTTCATGCTTTTGTGTTCTCACTATAAATTATGACTATACATAGAAAATATCAAATAATATACTTATTGAGAAATATATCAACATATATTTCTAAATTAGGTTTTTGAGGTATATATCAATAGTTAATATAAATTTGTGTTTAATATATATAGTATAGATTGAGACACGCTGTTACACATTTTTATTGTCAAGTAAGGTAAATACCATGTATATAAAAAATTTCTTGACTACTTCCCATAACTTCTTAATCAATTGATAGTTAGGGTGTATGAACTAGATGCTCAGATTACATTAATTATATTTATAGTAGTGAAGCAGTCTCTTACTAAAATCCCAATGTGACTTGTTCTAGGTTATAGATAATGTAATGTCTTAATAAAAATATTTTTTTACATATTTTAATCTTTGATAAGTTGAAATGCATTATATATGGTAACCCTTATCATATTGCAAAGATAAAATCTTTAACAAACCATTTACATATTATCAATGGACATTAATAGGTTAAAAATGCTCTTACATATTTATGGGACAAAATCCTCTATCCCCGTCTCTATACTATTCAATGTCCCTTGCATCTCAGCCACCCACACAGCTAACATGATTGCATGTGTTGTTCGGTTGTTGGTAAGCGTTTATAGTAGGGATTAGTGAAGACAAAAGTAGCAACCAAGATTGGGTACAAAAGATGTGGACTACATGTTCATACCCATGTATCATAAAAATTGTGCCTTCTAAGTTATGCATTTATATCCATGTAATCCTATAAATAAAAAATACTACATATTGAGTGTAATCGAGTATTATGGATACATATAATTTTGTGTTATTTTAGTATTACATATAAATATGGAAAGATGGATACAGTAATTAGATGGTTTCTCAAAGAATCATTTGTACCCTACATGATATGAATAGACCATAAGCAAACAGTTTCCAATGGTTGAAAACTCTTATTCATAGTGTCTGGGTGTCAAACATTTAGCTACATCTTCTAGATGCTCTTGATACTTATAATATGTTCTCAATATGTAACCAAGCACAATTCCTTTTTTG